>ML778914.1:158078-205898 GCA_009831015.1 Picea engelmannii | reverse complement strand
AACCTGCAGAACACCAAAGTTTATATAGCTGTGACGTCATACATTGTTAGAACTCTTGTTTGAACCTTAAATGTTTTGACTTTGTCATTTCTTTGATTGGTTTTGAGCTAGTGATTACATTTGTGAGTTTATTGGTGAAACATGGTGCTCTTTTCCTTTCATATTAACTCATTGACAAAGCTTGACGTCACACTTGCGGCAGAAATAGTATAGGTGACGTCATATTACTTGGATATCTTGTTTATGCTCAAAACATTGTGATTTTTACCTTCTACATTGATTGACATTGAGTTATTGATTATAACTGTAAGCTTATTTGCTCAAACGTTTCACTCTTTGTCATATTATCAACCTATTGATTCAAGTAGACGCCATACCTATTGCAGAAGCAATATAGGTGACGCAGAAATCACAYATATATGAGCTGATTTGACATTGCATTGATGATATATTACAAAGCTTAATATTGAATGCTCCTTATATACTTATTGAAGAAGTGATCTTGTCTTTGTTTTTGATAATCATTGAACTTCGTCAATAATTATATCTATTGATTGCTCATATATACACTTAGAGATAATCATTGATTTTATGAAGTACTAACCCACTGCAAAGCATATTCTAGTTTCCTTTGTTTTGTTTCGCAAACAGGTGCATCGTCAGTGGAAGACTTCTTCTTGATTATCCAATACTTGGCTGCAATCTGTGAAAGGGAACCTTAATCTTGGTCTTTTATCCTTTAGCCCTTCTTTAAACCCAGATTGCCTTAGGGACGTCTCCCTTGGACTAGCCCTCCTAGATAGAAAGAGCCCCCATCGAGGTGACAGTGGGTGGGGAAGCTCTTGTTACGCCGGTTTCAAGCCCTGACTCAAGCTATTTTAACCTTTCCTACAAACCGTGCGATAACAGGCCACATTATTCTAGATTGGCCAATGCCCAGGAATGTGACAGAGTTGAGGAGCGTCTTTGGGCTATGCAACTATTATCGACGGTTCGTCCGGGGTTTTTCTCAGTTGGGAGCACCACTTACAGATCTCACCAGACATGGGGCCTTCATCTGGACCGATTTGTCACAAAAAGCCTTCGATCACATGAAGGAAGTCATGGGCACATGCCCAGTATTAGCATTACCAGATTTCACACTGTCGTTTGTATTAGAGTGTGATGCATTCGACGAGGGCATCAGGGCAGTTTTGATGCGAGGAAGACATCCCATCGTGTTCGAGAGCAGGAAGCTCAGTTAGCCCGAGAGGCTGTAATCCATTTATGACAAGGAAATGTTGGTGATCATGCATGCCTTGACCAAGTTCAGACAGTATTTGGTGGGTAGCAAGCTCGTAGTCAAAACAGATCATAACGGCTTAAAGTATTTCCTTGAGCAGAAGGATCTTAGTGAGCGCCAACAAAAATGGGTGACAGGTGCAACCTTTTGACTTTGACATAGAGTATGTCAAGGGAAAGAAGAACATTGTGACAGACTCACTATCTAGGAGACCTGCAGCGTGTTCTTTGATGGAGGTTTCAGAGGATTGGAAATCTCACTTGTTAGTGGAATATTCCAAGAACAAGTTCGCTTGTTAGATTCTGGATGGGCAGGTTCAGGACGACAGGTACAGGGTCATCGACGACGTCATCTTCTACAAGGACCGAGTTTACTTAGTACCGGGTTCAGGACTCAAAAAGAAAATCTTAGCAGCAGTTCACGACTCTCCACTAGCCGGTCACCAAGGGTTTTTCAAAACCTACAGATAGATCAAAGAGAGGTTCTCTTAGAAGGGCCTCAAACGGGATGTCATGAGGTACATCAATGAGTGTGACTTGTCAACAGAACAAGTCAGAGCATACCCTTCCAGCAGGATTGCTTCAGCCCCTTCCCATTCCGGAGCAGAAATGGGAGAGCATCTCGATGGAATTAATCACAGGCCTACCCAAGGTTCAGGGTAAGGACTGTATCTATGTGGTGGTCGACAGATTAACCAAGTTTGCACATTTCTATGCCACTCCGACAGATTATAGCGCAGTATAGGTGGCAAAGTTATTCTTCTGGGAGGTTTTCAGACTTCATGGGTTGCCACGGAACATAGTCAGTGACAAAAACACTCAGTTTATTGGCACATTCTTGAGGGAGTTGTTTAGATTGGTTGGGACGGAGCCGACACCCAGCACCAATTATCACCCTCAAACAGATGGGCAAACAGAGATGGTCAACAAGTGGGTTGAGGGGTACTTGAGGAATTATGTGAGCGGATAGCAGAGAACATGGGTCAGGTGGTTGCATCTAGGAGAGCATTGCTACAACACCACCTTCCACATGTCTATTGGCATGACACCCTTTCGAGCATTGTATGGTTACGATGCTCCCACTTTGATAGACCTGGTTTACAGGGATAGCAGGGCTCCCAAAACCAAAGATTAGATCACAAAGAGTCAGGAGTTTCTCAAGGTACTGAAAGAGAACTTGCAGACAGCGCAGAATCGGCAGAAGATGGGTGCAGATAAGCACAGGACAGAGCGTAGCTTTGAGGTTGGGAACTTGGTTTTCCAAAGACTTCAACTTTATAGACAGTCATCTTTGAAGAAGAGTGAGGAAGAAAAGCTTAAGCCTAGATTCTATGGACCTAATAGAATCATGCATAGGGCAGGCGAAGTGGCCTACGAGCTAGAGCTTCCAGAGGGGAGCCGGATCAATAATGTGTTCCAAGTGTCTTGCCTCAAGAAGGTCGTGGGGCAATTCATCAGCACTTCAGAGGAGCTTCCACCTTTGGATGAGGAGGGGCAGTTGGAGTTGGTTCCAGGAGAGGTACTAGAGTTCCGTGAGAGGATATTGAGGAGCAAGGTCATCAGGGAGTGTTTGATCACGTGGAGAGGACTTCTAGTAAAGAATGCTACTTGGGAGAGCGGGCAGATCTTGCAGCACCTTGGATTGGTATTGCTTGAGGACAAGCAATCTCGGGATGGGAGGATTGTAATGTTCCTTTCCGAGTAGGAGCCCCAAAGAGGAGGGATTAGTAGTCTAAACTACCTCGTTAGAATATAGCCAGGGCCAAACAAGGGTAAACAAGGTCACTAAAGATCACTGTTATCCCCCAATTTTAGGGATAACTACGAGATCATGTCTCGACGCCCACAGGTCCTAGACATGGAGTACCGAGAGTCCGATTGACTTTAGCATGGCCCTGGAGGGCCCACCTTTTCTTCCTTCCAACACCTTTATCTTGTCAACAGCAACAACATCCATCACCATCGACTTGGTCTTGTGTCAGAGATGGTTGTTGCTCCATGAGGTAATGAGTTTGGGTATCATGGTATGTGTCACTTTGATCATCGAAACCCTTGAATATGTGCATTTGATTCCTTTTGTTTCTAACAAATGCTTGGATCTTATACTTTCCCACTTGACCATGTCTGGGGGAATTGACAAGATGCCCTAGTAAGCCTGTGTCCGTAGATTTTGGTTTGCCACTGGAGGTATTTCTGAAAAGCCATCGTCTACTACCGTCACAGCACCACTTTTTCATCTTGCTTCCCGCTCACCTATCCCATTCCACTTGTCCGAGCACTGGGTTGATCTATTTTCAGGATTGCACCTTATCTCATGGGAATAAGGGGCTAAAGGCCCAGAAGGTAAAAGCAAGCTGGCAAAAGATAAAAGCCTAAGAATAAAACCTTAAGATGCTTTGCCCAGGGAACCTCGAGAAAGCAATAAAAAGCTTCTCAGCAAGAAACAAGAGGGACCCGCAAAAAATAATAAAACGAGACCTAATCAGAGGATAGGGGGTCTCATCACGAGCCAACCTATTAGGTCCACGGGTACCTAGCAGTATGACATTACCACCAGCTGGTTACCACGCCAGGGTAGTGACTCTTGGTTGCATGGCCAAGGGAAAGGGGGTCTCATCACGAGCCAGCGTTCTTATTTCTGTGAAAGTACTTGTGGGTAATGCTGTCACCACTGGTCACCACACCAGGGAAATGTCCCCTGATTAGCCTCTTGAAGAAAAAAGCAATAAAAAAAATAAGAGTAAAAAAAAAATAAAGAATAAAAGGCAATGAATGGGCTTGGAAAAATTTGCATCCAGGACAAGTGCAGCTCGCCTTCTACAAAGGCACCCACAGGTAAAACTTTGCACCCTCTCCTCACACTGCACCCACTTGCTTGGACATCCTTTGCCCATATCACCCACTTACATGGCTCAGATGAGTTCTCTTCCGGAAACTTTCCTCTTCCACTGGACACTGCCCAATAGGACGCCCCGTCATTTCCTCCAAACTTGTATTGCAAGCTTGTGTAATGTCTTTGAGCTTTTGACTGATGTATTAGGGATTTTATGCATGTATTTAATAATATTGATGGTGAGATGTGATTGACATTGCTATGATCCTTGTGACTGATGAGCCCATGAAGGGCGTAGTTGTTGATGTGCAGGATCATGCCCGACAGACAGGTACCATTTTTGACCGGTACACATGGGGAGACGATCAGTTCGGACCTCCATGGGGTTGAAGAGCCCACCAGATGGATGTTGAGACCCCATCAAGGGGGCAGAGATAGGATAGAGATGGATCAGGGGCTTTGCACCGCAGAAGAGGAGGACGTTCTACCAGAGGCACGCCGGTAGAGCTTGACCTAGGGGGATTGTGCCCTTTTTCAATGGAACGTTGGCCTTGGAAGGCCTAGGACGTCACCCATGATGATCATGACGTCATCCAGCCTTATGGACGTCTTGGGAGGCAGATTTGGCAGTGTTGGCACGTGTGGCAGGTTAGAGAAGCCCAAGGAGGGCTAACGTTTTTCTCCAGGATGCTTCATTTGCCCTAGAAGGGGCTAACATCTCCCTAAAAGGGGCATGACGTCTCTCTTTAGCTTGATTAGGGTTTAATTTTGAACATTTAATGTAAAATAGTACGATTTTTAGTATTTTTGCCTTGTCGGCCCCTTTTATGACCTGAAAGTGAAATTAGGTCATGGTACAGTATAAATTGAGATTTTTCACTCTCATTTTTTCATCATCTTTCACTCACTCATTAGGGAAGTCTGAAATTTGCGCTACACTTGGGTTCCTTGGCTGAAATTGTGAGGCACACCTATTGAAGGAAGGCATTTTTGGATTTCTATTGGCATTTCTTGATGGAAGGTGTTACAACTAGGGTTTGCTATGATTTTTCTTGGTGAAATGTAAGTAAATTTCTGCAAAACTTCTTAATTGAATGGTTGTATTGTTATTTCTTGCATTTATTGTTATAAATTGTTGAATAAACCCTAGGTGACAAGCACACATTGTAGGTCCTTGTCTCGTGTCCCCGTCAAGAGATTTTTTAGCTATAGTTTGAAGAGGGAAAGAGCCTAGTCGTAGCTACACTCTTCTCTCCTCTTTATTTGCTAGTCGTTTTACTTTCAAGCTAAGAAGAAGAAGACGCATCAAAGCCTAGTTCTTCTACACTTTGATGGGCCGATTTTCTAGGGTTTGTTGGTGAAGCCTTGCTGTAGCAACACATTGCCTTCCAAACCCTCTTGTCTTAGTTTTATGCCATTTTCTCAGCTAGTCATCTTGCCATTGAGTTAAGGAAGGAGGAGAGAGCACCGAGGCCTAGTTCCCCTACTCCAAGGTGAGCCTCTCTCCCCTAGGGTTTTGACTTTGAGGCCTTGCCATAGCAACACCTCAAAAGATTCACCTTCTAGTCCTTAGCCTTACTATCTTCTTGATCCTTCAGCTCCTGCGTCCTCCTTTGACTCCATTAACCCTGGAAACGCACTGATCTAAGACCGAGCTTGTGAATGATATGATCAAAACCACTCTCAATACTTTGAATGAAACCCTAATTACTAACCCTAGCTTAAACAACTAACCTTACTAACCTACTATTGTCGTCATCTCTTGCTATTAATATCACTTGTGCAGCTAAACGTTTTCTTATAAGCAATTGAATGGTTGTTTAAAGGCATTACTTGAATGAAGTGTTGATTGTTACATTAAAGGCCACGTTTTCTTAGCATTTATTGAAGAAGTGACATTATATATCATTCCTATTTTATAAACATTGACTTCGTCAATATTTATTATTCAGTTGCTTATACATATATCAGATAGTCATTAATTTATATGAAGTACTAACCAAGCAAGCAAGCTTGCACATATCAGTTTCTTGTTGCTTTGTCTCACGCAGGTGCATCTCTCTTTTTTTTTGTTATACTTTATTATTGGTTGTTAGCCGGACTATCTGCTCAGTGGTGACTTGTGAGGGGGAAACTTATCTTTGTCTTACAATCCTTTGCCTTCTCAAAATCCCAGGTCACCGGGGAAGTCTCCCCTGGGCCTTACCTCCCTAAACAGAAAGAACCATCCCATTGAGGTGACATTGGGTGGGATTGGTTCCAATTACGCCAGTTTGCCTCTTCATCTCTAGCCTTCTTATCCTACCTACAAACTGAGCGATAACATTTTGGCGTCGTTGTCAGGGAACACTGAGTCAAAACTTCCTCAAAGACGACAATTTTTTCGGTAAGCTTTGCCTTTTAGAATCTTTATCTTACAAACTTACCTGGCGACTCCACTAGGGTGTTTTCCCTTTTCTTTGATAGTTTCAAGCAAATTATCTGGCGACTCCACCAATGACGACCCGTAGCGGGCGTCAGTACTCAAACCCCTCTACTATGGCAATTGTCACCCCTTCGAACCCTACTCCTCCAGTAGATTCCCACAAGTGGTCTCGCCCCGGAACCTTCGATTCTTTTGACCTGAGTAACATCCAAGGTGGATTACATGACTTACCCGAGGGTGTCGATTCTTGGTTGCCACTCTTCTCAGGGAAAGGAGTGCACTCCGGTAATTCACATTGGACCCAATTTTGTGACAGTTTCGACTTTCATCAAGACGGCCAGGAATACCCTGATGTTTTTATGAGGATTTTTGCAAGATCTCTTATCAAAGATGCCAAGACTTGGATTGATCGTTACCCAAAAGGAGGCATAAAAACTCCTAAAGAACTGGAAAGGGCCTTTAAAATAAGGTGGTGCAATCATGAACACACACAATCCTTATACTCTCAATATCTTGATATTTGCAAGGGTTCCTGCGAGGGCATTAGGGATTTCAATGATAGGTTCAATCTTCTCCTCAAGAAGGTCCGATCTAACCTAAGCTCAGAGGAAGCTATCCTCAAACACTACTTGAACTCATTAGAAGGAATTTTGCAGTTTACCCTCAAGGATCAGTCACCCCCAAACCAGGAGGAAGCACAAGATTTAGCTTATTAGATTGAGAGGAATCTTGAATTTGAAGACTATATCTGTCAGATTAACCACTCGCACAATAACAACCTTTGGGAATCTAATGATGAGCATGTTACTGAACCCAAGCTCCTGGAAATCCTTGAAGTAGAATTCACACCTCCCAAAAGAAAATGAAGCTTTTCCCATACCAATGTACAAGATGTCCCTTTTCAGGAAACTCCCACAGAAATTGAACCTTTCCAGGACCTTTTCCCACACAAGCAGGAAATTAAAGCCTCTTTGCCACGAACTTTTGAGCATGATCCTCTTGGAGAGGTTCCCCTTTTTATCCACCAAGTAGAAAGCGTTAGTTCAAAGCGTGGTGAGGTCACACCCTTTTATGTTACTCTCTAGGTCAATAACTCCCTCCTCTGTAACTGTGTTTTGCACCCGAATGCTACAACCAACATTATGACATAGGAAATCATGCACCAATTGGGTTTGAGCCTTTCACAACCAAATGGCAAAGGTGGTTTTGCAAAAGGATTTATTAAGGATCTAGAAGTTGCCTTTAACTCTTGCCCTAGTGCTCCTTTCTATATAGACGTGATGGTAGTAGACGCCTTGAACAATTGGGGTATCATTCTCCACAAGGACGTCATAAAGCACTTAGCCGGAAGTTTTCAAAACCAAGAGTCTAAAGCAATCATCCCTCACTCCAAAGGAGGATTCTTCACCCTCTACAGAGAACCCCTCGTAGGCTCCTCAGTGGAAACCTTTGATGAATTGAGCAACCAACTCTTGTGTATTGATAGTGACGTCGATAATTGGTTTGTCCAAGGAGGAAATTCAGAGATCGACACCATTGAAGAATCTGAAGGAATTTGGACGTTACAGTTTGATGGATCCCACTCAAGTTCTAGATCAGGTGTTGGAATTGTCTTGACAGCCCCTTCTGGTGAAGCCTTTTACTATTAGTATAGGCTAGAATACCATTGCACAAACAACATTGTCGAATATGAGGCTTTGATCCTAGGTTTCAACTTAGCAATTGACAAGAATATCACATACCTAAGGGCAAAAGGAGATTCAGACCTCATAGTATCACAAATGTTGATGAAATTTGCTACAAAGAATGAGAAGTTGAAGAAGTACCGAGACTTAGCTCAATCCCTTTCAAAATCCTTTAAGATAGTGTCCATTGAAGCCATTCCTCGAGAAGAAAACCACGTGGCAGATGTCTTGGTTGTTTCCACTTCCACCTTGCAACCTTGCGATGGACCACTTCGTGACTTATGCAAAATGGAAGTCCTCTTTAGACCTTCTATACCCGATAACTTGGAGCATTGGCAAGTTTTTGAAGACGATGACCAAATCATCAGGTTTATGGAAAACAACAAAGAATTCACTGATTCACAAATAAACTTTATGGTTGATTCCATGAACTTGGAGGTCATAAACCTTCAAAACAATACCTTACCCAAAAGTTGTGTTCCCTTGGAAAATCTCTTTGACAGACATGATGTTTTCAAAGTAAAAAGGCCCAGCAAACAAGCAGATGAAGCCCTAGAATTCAATATCGGAACGGAGATAGACCCAAGGATGGTCAAGATAGGGAAAGGAACCACTGAAAAGGAAAGGTTGGAAATACTAGCACTCATCAGGGAATTCAAAGACACTTTTGCATGGAACTATGATGAGTTGAAAGCCTATTGGGGAGATGTCATTCAACACGCCATACCCTTGGTAGAAGGAGCCAAACCTTTCCGACATAAGCTAAGACATATCAATCCAAAGTTAGCAGGCCAAATACAGAAAGAACTCCAGAAAATGGTTGACGTTGGTATCATAGCCCCTATCAGATATTCTTCTTGGATGTCAAATTTGGTAGTTGTCCGAAAGAAGACCGGTGACATACGTCTATGTGTTGATTTCGGCAACCTTAACCAGTTATCTTTGAAGGACAACTACCCTCTCCCAAACATGGAACATCTGCTTCAAAGGGTTACAGGGGTAGGGATGATGTCCATGTTGGATGGGTTTTTCCGGATACAACCAAGTCTTGCTCAAAAGAGAAGACCAGCTTAAAACGGCATTTACTATGCCTTGGGGAACCTTTATGTACTTAAGAATGTCGTTTGGTCTTTTATGAACACCAGTGCTACCTTTCAGAGAGAAATGGACTTTGCCTTTAGGGATCTTATACAAAAAATCATAGAGATTTACCAAGATGACCTCACGGTTGTATCAAAAGACAGGAAAGACCACCTTTCACACCTCAGGATTGTTTTCGAACGATGTAGGAAGTATGGTATCTCTCTGAACCCCAAGAAGTCTGTTTTTGGGATCAATGAGGGAAAAATTTTGGGTCACGTGGCTTCAAAAGGGGGGGTCTCCATAGATCCTGAGAAGGTCCAATCAATAAGAGATGTTCGTCCCCCAATCAACAAAAAGTCCTTACAATCCTTTTTTGGAAAGATAAATTTCATTTGAAGATTTGTTCCAAACTTAGCCAAAAGGATAAAACCCATGAGTGCTTTGCTAAATAAGGATGTTGCCTTCAGATGGGATGATAAGGCCATCAAGTCTTTCGAGGATATAAAGGATGCTATCTCCCAAGCCCCTATCATGATCAACCCTGATTATTCACGAGATTTCATAATATTCTCTTTTGCCTCCCAGGATACCATTGCAGGAGTTCTAATACAAAAAGACGTTGATGATTATGAACACCCTGTAGCTTTTATGAGCAAAGTCCTTAGAGATTTTGAATTGAATTACTCCATTACTGAGAAGCAAGCATATGCCTTGGTAAAATCCCTTAAACACTTTAGAAACTATATCGACTACAATAAAATTAAGGCTTATGTCCCATACCCAGCAATAAAGGATGTCTTATCACAGCAAGATTGCATGGGTACTAGGGGAAAGTGGGTTTCCAAAATCCAAGAATATGACTTAGAGATAAAACCCACCAAGATAATAAAGGGACAAGGTTTGGCCCAGATGTTGACCGAGAGCAATCAAGAAGCCATACAAATGGGCGAGAGTGAACAAATAAATGCGGTGGTCAGTGAACTAGAGCATGATGAGTGGTATTCTGATATTATCTATTATCTAAAAAAATTGTCTTGCCCCGATCACCTAGTAGACTACAAAAGAAGAGCTTTAAGACTGAAGGCTATGAAATACTGCTTGACCGAAGATGGCCTTGTTTGGAGAAATCCTGATGGGGTCATACTTAGAAGTGTCAACCAAGAAGAAGCAAAGAAATTATTGGAGGAATTACACGTTGGATATTGTGGTGGGCACTTTGCAGCTCGTACTACTGCCCACAAAATCCTGAGGGCTGGGTATTATTGGCCAACACTCTTTTCCGACACTCACCAACACGTCTGATCTTGCCAGCCCTGCCAGCACAACCTCTAAAACCGGTAGTAGTGGAAGCACCTTTTCAGCAGTGGGGTTTAGATTTCATCGGGGAGTTTAAAGATAATTCGAGCAATGGCTACCGGTGGATCCTAACAGCCACAGACTATTTCACTAGATGGGTTGAATCCATTCCCACAAAGAAAGCCACCGAGGAAGTAGTCATGAACTTTTTGGAAGACCGGATCATAACTAGGTTCGGTGTCCCTTCCAAAATCACTACAGACAATGCCAAAGTTTTCAGCTCACACGCTCTAGTAGAATTTTGCTTCAAAAATGGCATTGTCCTATCCCATTCCTCCAATTACTATCCACAAGGGAACGGATTGGCAGAATCTAGCAATAAAAACCTTATGAACATTATCAAGAAGGTCATGGGGGAAAATAAGAAATCTTGGGATAGCAAAATCAAGTATGCAGTTTGGGCAAACCGAATAACAACAAAGACCTCGACAGGAAAGACTCCTTTTGAATTGGTATATGGACTAGAAGCAAAACTTCCTGTGAACCTCCAAATCCCCATCCTTCGTTTCGCCCAATGGTATGCAGATGGGGAAGCAATCCAAGGACGAATCAACCAACTAATAGAGTTAGATGAAACTAGAAGAAACACCCTTGGTCAGATGGGAAGAAACCAAGAGAAGATAAAAAAACACCTTTGACCACAAACCTAAGGAAAGAAATTTCGCTAAGGGAGATCTCGTATTGCTATGGGATAAAAGAAAGAAGAAACCTGGTATGCACAAAAAGTTTGATACTCCATGGACAGGTCCTTATAAAATCATGAGTCATGCAGGTACGAACTCTTTCAACCTAGGCACCATGGAGGGAGAGGCCCTGAGGCTGCCAGTAAACGCTTTACACATCAAGCGTTACTATCCACCGCCAACCTGACTTCACAGGTAAGTGCAGGTAAGTAGGCATTCTTACATTCGTGTATTATACCATTTGCATTGCATGTTAATTTTCTTTCACATTCACATTATTGATTGCTTTATTTTAGTCTTATATATCTATATATGTTGGGGTGGCATTACCAACCCAATTGCATACTCATATTACTAATGAGATCGAGCAGGTAAACAGGTTATGCCAGAGATGTTGAGGTTCTCATGCACTCTACAGTGAACACGTCCCCGAGTTGGAGCCAGATGTTAACCCCCACTTTTAGGGATAACTAGGAGATCGTGTCTCGAGGCCCACAGGTCCTAGACATAGAGTACCGAGAGCCAGATCGACTTTAGCATGGCCCTGGAGGGCCCACCTTTTCTTCCTTCCAACGCCTTTATCTTGTCAGCAGCAGCAGCATCCATCACCATCGGCTTGGTCTTGTGTCAGAGATGGTTCTTGCTCCATGAGGTAATGAGTCCGGGTATCATGGTATGTGTCACTTTGATCATCGAAACCCTTGAATATGTGCATTTGATTCCTTTTGTTTCTAACAAATGCTTCGATCTTATACTTGCCCACTTGACCATGTCTGGGGGGATTGACAGGATGCCCTAGTAAGCCTGTGTTCGTAGATTTTGGTTTGCCACTGGAGGTATTTCTGAAAAGCCATCGTCCACTCCCGTCACAGCACCACCTTTTCATCTTGCTTCCCACTCACCTATCCCATTCCACTTGTTCGGGCACTGGGTTGATCTATTTTCAGGATTGCACCTTATCCTGTGGGAAGAAGGGGCTAAATGCCCAGAAGGTAAAAGCAAGCTGGCAAAAGATAAAAGCCTAAGAATAAAACCTCGAGATGCTTCGCCCAGGGATCCCCGAGAAAGAAATAAAAGGCTTCTCAGCAAGAAACAAGAGGGACCCGCAAAAAATAATAAAACAAGACCTAATCAGAGGATAGGGGGTCTCATCACGAGCCAACCTATTAGGTCCATGGGTACCTAGCAATATTACATTACTACCAGCTGGTTACCATGCTAGGGTAGTGACTCTTGGTTGCATGGCCGAGGGAAAGGGGGTCTCATCACGAGCCAGCCTTCTCATTTCTGTGAAAGTACTTGTGGGTAACGCTATCACCACTGGTCACCACACTAGGGCAGTGTCCCCTGATTAGCCTCTTGAAGAAAAAAGCAATAAAAAAATAAAAGAGTAAAAAAAAATAAAGAATAAAAGGAAATGAATGGGCTTAGAAATATTTGCATCCAGGACAGGTGCAGCTCGCCTTCTACAAAGGCACCCACAGGTAAAACTTTGCACCCTCTGCTCACACTGCTCCCACTTGCTTGGACATCCTTTACCCATATCACCCACTTACATGGCTCAGATGAGTTCTCTTCCGGAAACTTTCCTCTTCCAGTGAACACTAGCCCAATAGGACGCCCTGTCATTTCCTCCAAACTTGTATTGAAGGCTTGTGTAATGTCTTTGAGCTTTTGACTGATGTATTAGGGATTTTATGCACGTATTCAATAATATTGATGATGAGATGTGATTGACATTGCTATGATCCCTATGACTGATGAGCCCATGGAGGGCATAGTTGTTGATGTGTAGGATCATGCCTGACGAACATGTACCATTTTTGACCGATACACATGAGGAGATGATCAGTTCGGACCTCCATGGGGCTGAAGAGCCCACCAGATGGATGCTGAGACCCCATTAGGGGGGCAGAAATAGGACAGATATGGATCAGGGGCTTTGCACCGGAGAAGAGGAGGACGTTCCACCAGAGGCACCCCAGCAGAGCTTGACCTAAGGGGATTGTGCCCTTTTTCAGTGGAACGTTGGCCTTGGAAGGCCTAGGACGTCACCCATGATGATCATGACATCATCCAGCCTTATGGACGTCTTGGGAGGTAGATTTGGCAGCGTTGGCACATGTGGCAGGTTGGAGAAGCCCAAGGAGGGCTAACGTTTTGCTCCAGGATGCTTCATTTTCCCTATAAGAGGCTAACATCTCCCTAAAAGGGGCATGACGTCTCTCTTTAGCTTGATTAGGGTTTAATTTTGAACGTTTAATGTAAAACAGTATGATTTTTAGTATTTTGGCCTTGTCGACCCTTTTTATGATCTAAAAGTGAAATTAGGTCATGGTACAGTATAAATTGAGAGTTTTCACTCTCATTTTTTCATCATCTTTCACTCACTCATTAGTGAGATCTGAAATTTGCGCTACATTTGGGTTCTTTGGTTGAAATTATGAGGCGCACCTATTGAAGGAAGGCATTTTTGGATTTCTATTGGCACTTCTTGGCATTTCTGGATGGAAGGTGTTACAACCAGGGTTTGCTATGATTTTTCTTGGTGATATGTAAGTAAATTTCTGCAAAACTTCTTAATTGAATGGTTGTATTGTTATTTCTTGCATTTATTGTTATAAATTGTTGAATAAACCCTAGGTGACAAGCACACATTGTAGGTCCTTGTCTCATGTCCCCGTCAAGAGATTTTTCAGTCGTAGTTTGAAGAGGGAAAGAGCCTAGCCGTAGCTACACTCTTCTCTCCTCTTTATTTGCTAGTCGTTTTACTTTCAAGCTAAGAAGAAGAAGACGCATCAAAGCCTAGTTCTTCTACACTTTGATGGGCCGATTTTCTAGGGTTTGTTGGTGAAGCCTTGCTGTAGCAACACGTTGCCTTCCAAACCCTCTTGTCTTAGTTTTATGCCATTTTCTCAGCTAGTCATCTTGCCATTGAGTTAAGGAAGGAGGAGAGAGCACCGAGGCCTAGTTCCCCTACACCAAGGTGAGCCTCTCTCCCCTAGGGTTTTAACTTTTGACTTTGAGGCATTGCCATAGCAACACCTCAAAAGCTTCACCTTATAGTCCTTAGCCTTACTATCTTCTTGATCCTTCAGCTCCTACGTCCTCCTTTGACTCCATTAACCCTGGAAATGCACTGATCTAAGACCGAGCTTGTGAATGATATGATCAAAACCACTCTCAATACTTTGAATGAAACCCTAATTACTAACCCTAGCTTAAATAACTAACCTTACTAACCTACTATTGTCGTCATCTCTTGCTATTAATATCACTTGTGCAGTTAAACGTTTTCTGATAAGCAATTGAATGGTTGTTTAAAGTCATTACTTGAATGAAGTGTTGATTGTTACATTAAATGCCACGTTTTCTTAGCATTTATTGAAGAAGTGGCATTATATATCATTCCTATTTTATAAACATTGACTTCGTCAATATTTATTATTCAGTTGCTTATACATATATCAGATAGTCATTAATTTATATGAAGTACTAACCAAGCGAGCAAGCTTGCACATATCAGTTTCTTATTACTTTGTCTCAGGCAGGTGCATCTCTCTTTTTTTTTTGTTATACTTTATTATTGGTTGTTAGCCGGACTATCTGCTCGGTGGTGACTTGTGAGGGGGAAACTTATCTTTGTATTACAATCCTTTGCCTTCTCAAAACCCCAGGTCACCAGGGACGTCTCCCCTGGGCCTTACCTCCCTAAACAGAAAGAACCATCCCATTGAGGTGACATTGGGTGGGATTGGTTCCAGTTACGCTAGTTTGCCTCTTCATCTCTAGCCTTCTTATCCTACCTACAAACTGAGTGATAACAGTCACTTCAGCAGATGAGGTTATAATTCTAAAGTGACATTTAGCTAAAAGTGACTAAAAAGCTCTTTTAAGTGGTTTTCAGCTAAAAATAAAGAAAGTGCTTAAGTGAGGAGCTAATAATAGAGTCAACAGTGAATTAGGGTTTTGGTGAGTATATGAGGAGGAAAGGCGACCTAATTCATCATTATGCATATTTTGAGTTGATAGTTGAGGAGAGAGGCGACTTCACAGGTTCAGGTGAACCATAGCTTTGTGGATTCCAGGAGGAAGACACCTAGAGGTTGATTTCGGTGTTGAGAGGCACACCCTAGTCACCGGAAGGATCATCCAGATCTTCCATCGTACTTCAACAGCAGTGAGGGCGCACTTATTCAAGGTGACGACACACTTATTCAGGGTGAGGGCGCACTTCTGAGGAGACATATTGATTCGACTTGTCCCAGCCAGGGAGAATCCAGTGATTCCCTTTCGACCCAATTGAGAGGAGGGCAAGACGCATCTATTGCCTGGTTTCTCATCAGATTCCAATGGAGAAATCATCTTGGGCCCATTACTCAGCCAGTGAGGGTGCGGCAATTGGGAAGGACGCATTTAGGATTCCCGAGAGATCATCAGATCAGATCCAGGCAAATCCTTTCGACCCATTTTAGAGGAGACTAGGGCACTCAGTTTGAGACACTTACAGCGAGATACCACCAGTGGAATCTCTAGGGTGCATTTGCAGCAGCAGTTGGGATGCATTTCCCTGAGGGGGATCCATCTGGGGTCCATACAAATCGTCAGAGGGTCGATTGTCAGGTTGTCAGTCACCAGGATTGTGTGAGGACAGGGCGCACTGTTTGGGACAGTTTCCAGTCAGATCCAAGGAGTTTAGTTTGACTTCCCAGCCTTGCAGCATTTGTTGTGCGAGTTGTCGTAGCTTGCAGCAAATCTTCCAGCTCACATCTCCATCCAGCAGCAATCTTCTACTTTCCGGTGTTTGATGTCCTTATTCATTTGCGTGCTTATTCATATGTCGTTAAACAACTCTTTACCTGAAACACACATGCAAAAACACCACGCATGTTAAAAGTTAAAACCCAATTAATAAACACATCCAGAAACCCAAAGTGTATCAGTTCAACATCAAATTCTGGACAATTTAGTCACCTATTCTAATCTGCGGAATGAGGGATATTACATGGACACATGGGACGTGCATGAGTTGAGTGTTAGACACTCACAAGACAAATATATTGAATAGGAAGTGAGCATCGAACACTCACGAGACACATGCCTTGACTAGGGCACCTGTCTAATTCATGCCCGACACTCAGATCATGCATGTCTCAACATTGGCCAATGGCTAATGTCCGATGTGTTGGCATTGGCCAGTTATTTTCAAAGTATCAATGCATGGATTTTAAATGCATCAGTCCTAGTCTTTGTCACTTTTGATGGTGGTGATCCTCTAGAGGGGTTGTTAGCCACACCAACAGATGCAACACTTCAACTGGATACATTGGAGAAGGGAGATGAGCACAATGGTAGTTTCAATGGTGGTGATAGTGATGATTTTGATTATGAGATCTAGGAGGACAAGCTATGAGATTCTTCTACCATATTTTGTATTTTCCATCGCTATTCCCATCTATCATCTTATCTTATATAATACATTTTGATGACATCAAATGAGAAAACTATAGTTCATGGTTCTATATCTATGATCTATGGTGTGTTCTTGCCTGCTTGATGTAGCTCTATTTTCAAAATGTTCAAAAATTTACAATTCTATACCTATATATTTTTTCTGTAATTTCAATATTTTATTATTATTGTTTATTATATTTTATACATATATTTGTGTTTATGTGTCCCTTGTGAGGGATCTAGGTGTTCTGTGTTGGGTACCCGGCCTAATGTCATGTAACTTAGATTACCCTATGGCACACACACTAAGAAGTTGGATAAGACATTACTAAATACAGATTGATCCCCTCATAAACAACTGTCAAGTATTTTATATCTTAAGTTTGATTCTACACCCTTTTTTTCATTCACTTCCATTATAAGATACAATTTAAATTTTTCCAGATGTAATGACAACCAATTCGGGTAGAAAACTGATGCAATTCATGCTAAAAATCAGCAGGTTGGCTATAATGATTGATCAAATTAGTTGTCATTAAAACCTAGAGACTCTTATACGATTTTTTGGGGCATATCAGTCAGGTAGGCAGCAGAATAAAGTGACTTCATTCAAATAGACTATGGATTTTTCAATAGTTTTTAGGCATATAGATAGGCATAAGACCAACTAGCCAAGCCATAGAGACAAGAATGCTGCCACCCTTTCCCATATGCAAGCAGGTTTTCGTCCCTCGAGGCACTTCACAGAGAGGATTTGACTTCCACCATTCCATCCTTGCTGTCTATCATATCAACCTACATCTCCCTATCAGCATCTCACTATCCTTCTGTCAAATCCTGTTCCCATTTGCAGCATCTATTTGGTGGTACTTTTAATTCTTCATCATCTAGACATATATTCTTTATTTTATCATATCCTCACTAGTTCATTTTTGGACTTTGGCTAGAAAATTATGTTTACTATTAATGGAGTTTAATGATTTAAATGCATATCCCGTTGTCCTCTATGTCTACATTTAGATTCACTTCATCTTGTCATCTGTTTTTCCAGCAATGAAATATAATCATATATAAGTTTGCATCTATTGTTAAAACTTGAGTTTGAACCTATGTTGCATGGGTATGAATAGGTACTGGTACCAGTACCAGTGCAATAAGGATGAAAAAATTTTGAACTGCGAGTATGGGGTTATGTCAATTTTCCTATGAAACAGAGGAGGTCATCAGGATGTGGGTATGGAAAGTGCAGGTACGGCCTAGGAGGGAATAGAAGTACCAGGCAGCTATGGTTTCAACCTTATATTACACAACAACCCAATGAATACCTCGTCAAGGAATTCACCTTTAAATTTCTTTGTAGTGCTGCCCTCTTGATCAATTTTGTTGTGGTTAGGCCTGATTATTGTAAAGTTGGTTTATAACGTATTCCCTTGAAGAGAGACAGAGAAATATAGATTTGATGATGGGCAGGCAGGTGGGAAGATAAATACTAGTAGAAAGAAAGAAAGAAGGAATAGAATAGAATAGAAATTTATTAAAATGTCCACCAGACCAACTGGCCTATGGGACGGAACAGCTCATCTCACAGCAATAGTCTCTTCTATAAATGATAGGAGAAAAAAGAAATGTGTAGAAAGGACAATATCCCATTCGTGGATATTCATATCAACGTCCAGTAATGGAAAAAAGTGGCTAATGAGACTATGAAGGTACATCATAACTCTCCATCAGTGTAGGCACTGAGGGGACAGGAGGTCACAGGACCTCATGTCCCATCTAAGAAATTAGACCTAATTAAGAAGTTCATAGCCAGTAACAAAGCCCAAGGAGATGGGTGGTATACCATAAAGTCCTGAAAATTAAAAGAGGCTGAGAAGGTAGAGATAAAGTTGTCTATATATAGTACATATGGACAGCCATGCGCACAACCTTGAATATTGGTTTTATTTCCAGGTTTATACACAGTGATGGCTCAATTTCAATTCCCTAATTGTAGAATTTCTGCATATATCAGCGACAGTCTCATCAAAAGAAATTTGTTTCTTATGTTTGCACAATAGATGGATAGGTTGCCATAGACCCTTGAGAAGAAAGATTGGCAGGACTACATTTCATTTCTCAAAGAGGACAACTTAATTGACAGTGAGTTCACAATTAAATGGAATTAATTTGTTATAAGAAACATCACAACATTGTCCTGAAAATTTAAAAAGGCCGACAAGGTAGAGATAAAGTTGTCTTTATATAATACATATGGACAGGCATGAACATAGCCTTGAATATCGTTTTTATTTCCAGGTTTTTACACATCATGATGGCTCAATTTCATTTCCCTACTTGTAGAATTTCTGCACATATCAGTGACTCATCAAAAGAAGTTTGTTTTGTTTGTTTGCACAATAGATGGATAGGTTAGCCTCGAGGGTTAGCTCAAGTGGTCATGAGCCAGACATGAATCTCTCCCCCAAAAGTTGGGGAGGTCACGGGTTCGACTCTCTTGATCCCCTCAGGATTAGGCTTCATAATCAGGGCCAATGGTTTACCCCATTTACCTTCCATGGATCATGGCGAAGTACTCGGAGGGTTTTAGGTGAGGTGTTTCCTTGGAAAAAAGGATAGATGGATAGGTTGCCATAGACCCTTGAGAAGAAAGATTGGGAAGACTACGTTTCATTTGACTAAGAGGTCAGCCTATTTGACAGTGAGTTGACATTTAAACGGAATTTATTTTGTTATAAGAAACATCACAAGGGCATGTTTCAAAAGTGGTCATATAAAATTCAATACTTTCGTTTGTGCTCCAAAGTCATTTTCATAAGATCTTGCTTGTGCTAATTTTTAATATCTTTGGACCTCTGTTATAAGTACTGGGGGTTGTAGGCTAAGAAAAATGAATTGAGCTGAAATTGAAATAAATGCTTGCTTACACTGCTTTAGGTTCTAGGGAACAGGTCACTAATCAAGATGTTTCAATCTGATATGTGCATTAATTGTATGGAATTTGTATAGCATCACTGTCCATTAGAAAGTACCCTGAATTCCTTTTAGAGAAACTCTACCCTTAACAACTTAAGCAAGAAAATAATGCATCCAGTCTCAAAACTAGATTGCATAATCTAGGAAATGCAACCATTTTGCTGATCTTAGAAGACCGAAAGTTTGAAATATCTGAAAAAAAAAAATCACAATAAGCACATGGAGAAGTCTTCTAACCTTTTCCAACAATGAGGCCAAACTGTAATAAAGTCAGCCTATGAAAAGGTTCAATCTTTGTAAAGTGTAGGATAAGAGCTGGAGGCAGAAATATGAGTGCATTGAACAGTCCAACGAATCCAAGAAAATGTGCAGTGCTAACTTGCCCTTCTCCCTTGTCTTCATCTGGAATCTTTTTGCGTATCAAAGTCGTGTATAGGGCATAAAAGATTGCGGAGACAATACATAGAAAATCGCCAAGAAGCGGATTTGAAGCAATTTCATTTTTCCCTGTTTCTGAGTCACCCAGGCTGACAATTATAGTCCCCACCATGCACAAAAGTACACTGAATAGCTTCACCCATGTGAACTTCTCCTTCAATATTGCCAGAGACACCAGGAATGTGAAAAGACTGGAAGTGCTGCTTAATATTGTGTTTGACTGACAAACCAATGGTAGAATAAATAAGTTGCTACATGGAAAAGATTCTATCCAATTCATTCCTAGTTCAAAAAAAATTGTGATGCATATCCTACATGATTTAGTTGATGAACTTCATGGGAAACACAAAGACACCATTTAGTATTTACCATTCAAAATAGCACAAGGACTCCATGAAGTAAACACTTATTAAAAGCATGAGTTTGTGATGGATCTTACTGTAACAGATGTATACTTGAGAGAGAGATTGAATGTTAGCTGGGCCAAAAACCAAAAAGGAGAAATTAACAAGCTGATTTTAGCTGTTTCAACCCGAGTCCAGCGTCCTCTCTCGTCAACCTTCTTCAGACCAATTGGATTATCCAGATTTGCATTTTCATTTGGTGATACAGAAAAACCTCTAACCAGTGGTTCTTCTTCAATATGCCCATCTTCTGAGTTGGAGATGTCCTCAGGTTTGACTGCAATTGGTAGAATCTGCCTCTCATTCAACACGTCATCTTGCAAAAGACTAGCATTCTCAGCAGCTTTTAACTGTAATTGAGTATCATGTTTGGTTTCTTTGTCAAATTGGGACCAGAGGTTCCATGCAGATGACTCCAATAAGCGGCCGATTTCAACAATAGGAATATAAACCACAAATAGAGAGTTGCAAATATACGTAATAAGAAAAGGAGAGACTCCCCCATCTACGACAGACTGCACAACAAAGCTGGCAGCTATCCATATCAAGGCAACTATGATAATGTATATAATGCCTATTGTCCATCGCCATGTCTGGCTCTTCATTTTTGTTGTCCCACAATGCAAATAACAATTCTCACTTTTCAAAAATAATGTTCAACTTTTCCATGTTCCCATAGTTGATGAGAAAACTAAGTTAGCTACCGCATGCTCCAGTTGACTGCAATAAATAAGCAAGAAATTGTACTTAGCATTATGCAATTACAATCAAATTTCACCCACAAGATCTATAAAACTTTGTGAGGGGTTGACAATGAAAAGTTACATAACCAAATTAATATAATAGGTGATAACCTGGAAAAGATCTTGCATTACATGTGAAAATCAAGGGGGTTTCATATCGAAAGAAATCCATAAAATCTACAACAACGAGTAAAACAAATGTGAAACATCTTGTAGGTCCCACTTTTTTTAAATTCCTTAGGCTACAATTTTCTTGACACTCTGAATGCTAACTTTGGGTGAAAGTAGTTTTAAGCTACATCAGGACTGCCCTAAGTGCAATGCTAAATCCCTCAACATCATCAAACCATAAGCCCAAAGGAAGGTCAGCCAAAATTCAATGCCTCTATAGCACTTCCCCTCTAATAAAATGGAATTTCCACACATCTAAGAAAATAAAATTGGAAGAAGCAACTAAAAGGCAAAAAACTGTCAGTTATCCTATTCACTTTCATTCAGTCAGACAAGTCCACCAGATGATGAAGGCAAAGGTTTGTAAAGTTTTGCACTTTCTTCCTCATCAAAAAACTGTGGTCAGAACAGTGTATTCAAATTCAGACCGAGTTGACTCGGACTCAGTCAACTCAGCCAAGTCAAACCCCAACAGTACCAACTCGTGACTTGGGTGACTGGTTTGGTACCGAACCGGCTGAGTCAAGGGTTGACTTGGCCGGTTCAGTACTGAACCGGTACAATTTGGCCGAGTCCGTCTTAACTCAGCCAAGTCAAGCCCTTGTCAAATGCTATCAGATTGAGGGGCTTTATTCTTCTAAATCTTATCAGAAGGAACAGAACATGCCAAGAAGCCATATTGGAAGACCTGTGAGATTCAGCATGAAACCGTGTTGAAGAATCTGAAGACCTGGGTGATTCACCACATCGGGTGTCACAAACCTGTAGTCTCAGGTTCTGTCAGAAACACTCCTCGAGAGGACAGTGTAGTTGTTTTAGAGACCTAGCAGGCCGCTGGAAGAATTGCAGAAATAGCAGTGTTGTTGGAGGTTGAAGATGGTTCAATTATGTTTTCTTAAAAGTTCCATATCTGTCTCTATATCTACCACATACAGGCGGGAGATGAGGCTCCAATCAAGCAGGATCAGGAAGCCACGATCTATCAAGGCAATATTAAATCTTAAACTCAACAGCAGTAGTAAAACATTTTATTAAGCAGTATAGTCAGCGATGAATGGAAGGCTATAAGCCCACATGTAAACAAAGAACTAAGATATAAACCCAGTGAAAAATGGATAGGGCAACCTGATCAACATGGCTGATTAGGCACAGGTGCTGACGTGAGCCTTACATGGTATATACATGAGTAGACTGTAGACTTTGCACATTTTGTCTCTAATGGCTTGGGATCATGGTTTGGAATCTTTAAAATATATTTTTCATTAAAATTTAAATATTTTCTGTAAATTTAGTAAAACCAAGTCATTGAAATCAGATCGTTCCAAGTCAATCCGAGTCTGAGTCCGAGTTGACCATCGACCGATTCTGAGTCTGAGTTTTAAACAATTGGGTGAGAAGCAAATTAATTTGGCACCCCAACTGATGAGAGGCCACCATTAGATAACTGTGTACTGAGATTCATATTTTTTGACAAATCATCAGCATTCCAATTAAAGAATTCATGAACTAGTGGAGTCTAAACAATTAGCCATTACCATGGTAGGGAAAAAAAACAGATGTCAAAATGGTTGTCACTAATGCAATTTGGATGCTATTATAGGGAGTGGCTATGTATGTACACTACAACATATTTGCATCCATCACATAATAACATTTCCATCCATGCGCATAGATACATAATAACAGGTAATATATATAAGGTGTTGGTAAAAATGGATGTAAATGGACATTGTTGTGAACTTAATATTTGTATTATGCAAATAGAATCTATGTAAAATGGCTTATTTTGCATATAAGCCCATAATTTTGTAGTGAAAGGTCATAAAAGTATGGTCTAGGGCCTTAGGAAAATTTCATTATAATATTATGCCAGGCATATATTAAATAATTTTTTTACATCTAAACACAACATTCATACCCATTCACCATGCTTATACAGATTCCCATACACATTCATAATTTACACAACATACAACATGTAGCTGCAAACATATATCTTACAGAAAGCACAAACAGGAAAGTACTTATCTTTATCAAGCTGTGCACATGGGAACCAACCATGTAGGAGTGTATTTTCCTCCCGGCAGTAGGTATCAGCTATAAATACCACCCCCAATCCAGGCAATGAAACCGCAAGGGCAAAGTCTGCTCAAAGGTAACCTATCTCAAACTTAACCCAACTACAGTGTTGCAAGACTTGAGCCAAATTAAACATCTACCCCTCAGGTTCCTCAACCAGCACTCCATCAGCACCTGGGTGCATCTTCCTTTCAGCCACTCCCTCACTCTGACTCGGTCATTCCACTTTTCTGCATACACTTCTTCAAGAAATCCTTAATTTGTTGGGTTAATATTCTAGCAAGAAGATCACAGGGTACTAATATCCTTCTGGAAGACCTAACATGGTAATGCAACCTTAAGATTTCATCTATCAGGGCAACTACTGGCTAATTCAGGCAGTGTTTGGCTCAATTCAGTCAAGAACTAGCACAGGTTTACTCAATACCAGTAATTTTCCCCAAGCTCAACCCTCTGCCTAGCATTCATCCCTTTGCTTCTCTGCCTGAAGATCCAAGGGTCTCTGCAAGAGAAGCAAAGCTTCTTCCTCATCAACTCTCGCTTGGTGTCATCGTCCAACTTGGGCTTACCCTTCCATTCCCTTTGAGGATTTTTCTGATCCCTATCTCTCTGCAGTACAAAGGGTTTGGTAAAGGTTTTGGGTTTCAACGCTGAGTCCCCCATGTCTCTCCTGCGCATAATGGCATCATGTAGGGTGTTAGGCTTGAAAGCCTTAACACAACCCCTCAATGGCTCTGTCAATGCCTCGGTGAAAACATCACCAATCTGTGCTCCGATATATCAGATACGACCACTGACTTCCACTTGAACTCTGTGATGAAGGTCTCGACTCTCGACTGATCCTATCTATCTCAACTACGTAAGGTTCATGAAATGGAGCTCTGGATCTCTCCTGTTAAACCTCTCCATCAACCTCTCAGTGAACTCCAAGTATGAAGTAATGTGGCTATGACCCAAGGTCACCAACCCATGGTACCACCAATCGTGGGCCTCCCCATCCAAGTGCAAGGTGGCGAAACTGATAGCTTTTGACTCTATCATCGAGTTAAGCTTTAAGTATGTGTCAAGCTTCTGTACCCATGCCTGAGCTGAGCATCGTGATGATCCGTTGAAAGTAGGAATGTTCAACTTTCCCACCTTCTTGATGAAATCCATGTTTTGAGTTTGCCCATCGCCCCTCTGTGCCTTTTGGAATCTGTTTCGATACCTGATCGAACAATAGTCTAGCAAACTCATGTTTGCATGGAACTCTAGTCCTAGTGCCAAGTAATCTCTCTTGTACTCTCTGAATGGATCCTGTGGCACTACCTATCCCTGACCTAGTTGTCCTCCCACATGCCCTGGTTGTCCCAACAGTTGTCCTCCCTGGAACTGTCAATATAATGGTCAGGGAATCCTCCCAGATGATGTATAGGCTCGGATAGGTGAAGTGTGTGCACTCGCTCCGCCCTGAGATCCACTGGAGCCACTAGCCCCACCTCCCTCATGTCCTCCTAAACCACTCGCTCCTCCTGCAGCATTGGCACCACACTATGATGGATCATCTATGTACTGATGGCCATCTGTGCTATGGCGTTCATCATGTCCCGCTACCCTCTGGATAGGTCATTCAAGATGGCCTGCATATTGTCAGGATGTGTCTCGGGGCCTTTCCCCCTACCCTCTCGTGTGTCTCGTTTGTCACCCATACTTCTCTCTATCTATGCCTCTATGTCAGAGTTGATATGCTCTTTGTCCTCTAACTCTGGCTCTATATCTGACTAAGTGTGGAAGGGAATGTAGTCCCTTTTGTTCCTATCTCTCCTGTATCTTCTATGACCTCTACGGTACTGGATGCACTCGTCCCCAATATGTCCTCGCAGCCCTCTGGGTATTCCTCACCTGTTCCCGGAATCATGGGGTCATGAGAAGCGCTTCTTCGCAGGCTGGCAGAAGAGGGATATGATACCACTATAATGTTCCTAACCCAGCTAGTCTAGGAAATACTACTAATCTGATATGTCCACTGTCTGATCAGATACACTGGGCATTTCTGGATGCGTTTGAGTTAATTGTTTAACATGCTTGGTGATTTTCGCATGTGTGTTTCATTCAATTAGTGTTTAAGCAATATATTACTATATACAATGCATGTAAAATAAGGAACAAACACCATCTCAATCATATGTATTGTGAGGGAAAAAGCAGGAAATACAATGATATGTCGAAAGCAGAGAACTAATCTTCAACTAGATCTCGTGGATCGTCACTGGAATACAAAGAAACTACTACAAAATACCCATGAACAGAAGATGTGGATGGATCTGAACAAGCACGGATAGATCGGCAAAATGCAATTCCGAAAACTCACAGCAACGGCTACAAACACTAGAAAACTCGCCTTGGTGGCTATACTCGACAGATTCATCTAGAAACTGTCCCAAACTGAGTGCCCTGGACTCTAGGTTGCTCCTGATCACTGTTAGATTGAAGATCTGACTCCGGAAGCTTTGGATGTAATCCCCTGGGGGGTTGCGCACCTCCTGGGCTCTATGAGTGTGCTCTAATGATTCCACCGTCGAAATCCACCGCTATATATCTCTAAATGTGCACCCTAGCCTCCTCTGTGTTGGGTCGGAAGGGTCTCCTCTGATCTGATCCGGAATACCCTATGGAACCCCAAACGTCCCTCCTCAAGAGTTGCGCACTTCCTGGCTATCTGATGCGCCCTAAGAGATTCAACCGTCAAAATCTGATGATTAGTGGCTCAAAAGATGTGCCCTGGTTGATCCCCGACTGGGTCGGGAGGAATCTGCAAGATAAACCCTGGTCTCGTGCAGCTACACAAAACCCTCTCTAACTCTTGCACCCTCACTGGCTGAGCTGCGCAATCACTAAAAAATTGAATACTCTTGAATGGCACGGTGAGGTACCTGGATGGTAGCTCCGCTAGGTTAGGGTGTGTCTCTCAACACCGAAACCGATCAAGGTGGTGGTTTCCTCCAGAAATCCACAAAACAACAAGAGAGAGATTCTCCTCCACTGGAAACTCTCTCAACATCAAATCATAACATAATGAGGAATTAGGTCGAATTCCTCCTTTTATACCTTTGCCGATCTAATTCTCCGTTGACATCACTTAAGCTAGGTGTTTTTCCTCCTAAGGTGAGTGATTAATTAATTAATTCTCCCCTTCAACACCTTTTTCCTCAATTTCTCCATTGACTTTAGCTTAAGTGACTTTTCCTATGCTTTTTGGCTTAATTCATCATTTAGCCACTAATTCACCCTTATTTCTCCTCTTCTTCCCTGTTTGTGCCTGACTATAATCTACGGGAACAAATAGACTACTAATTGTTGGCCTCCTCTTGGGAACGGGACATCACAGATCTATCCACATCTTTTGTCACGGGTATTTTGTATTATTCGCATTGTATTCCGGTGACGATCCATGAGATCTAGCTAATGATTATTTCTCTGCTTTCCACATTTCAGTTGTATTTCCGGCTTTTTCCATATAATACATGTTGTTGAGATTGTGTTGGTTCATTACTTCGCATGCTTCATATGTATGTCCAAACCTTATTTGTATGACACACACAAGCGAAAATCACCAAGCATGTTCAACAATTAACTAAAACACATCTAGAAACCCCCAGAGTATCAGATTCGAGACTCAGAACACTAGTTCAACAGTAAATATCCAGATCCACCGGATTTGGGATATTTCAAAGGAAGGCTTTTGTATGAAACCTTGCATGCATACAAGAGGTGTCAATAGATTTCCAAGGTAAGGACACATTTCCAAGGTTTATGTAATATCCCCAATAGAACTTGGTTGTGATATTATGTTTTATGTTGTGTTTTGGCTGTGTTTTTGTCAGTTGATTTGCAAACAATGTTTAATGTTGATTGAAACCTTTTCACAAACAGTTTGCAAGTAATTGACCAATGGACATTTTGTCAAACATATAGCATATAACCAAAATACTAGTAAAATAAGAGAGACAAGGTTGGCACTTTTATTATGGATAATAAACCCTAACAGCAATACAATCACAATGGAATGTTATAACAGCACAATTCATTAATGAACACAAAACCAAAAAAAACCTTAACCATGCCACTATCTCCTCTTGTTATACATCCTTCTCTAATGACTGTCCAAGCCCCTAAAACCACGAGATGGCCACATTGCCCATGTCCACTGCTCAAACACTTTCCAACTGTTTGTTGCCCTATCCAATGGTTACTGCTCAACAGATAGGGGACTCGACACCCTCAAAACCTCACGGTTTGATCCCAAAGGGAATTTGGCTCCCTTACTGAGCTCCGCGACCTGCAAAAGAGGTGGATCGACCTGCATAAAACCCTCCACGGCTCCTCTGATCCCCCACGACCTAGCAAGATGGGAGGATCGGCCCCACGTACTGACTCTAGCGACCCTTAAGTCACACGACCTGCCGCAAAAGGGGAAGCGGCTCCTCAAGAGATCCCAATGACCTCCTCAAGTACCAACAAACCTCCAAGAACCCCACACGACCTCCTCAAGACAACACGAACTGCAGAAAATAGAATCGACCCTCTGAGACAGCCACACGAACCGCCTTCGATTCTCCTTGAAGCTACGGCCCTGCAAACAGAAAAGATCGACCTCCTCAAGAAACTCTACGACCCTCCAAGCAAATCAATACTCTCTATACTGAAGACAACCTGCAATAAGATGAAGCTCCATTAGAGATCCTGAATGGATCTCCCTCTTGTCTAGCTAGGGTGGATATTGCACCACCGAAACTAAACCATCAATGGAAGGGTTTTGCCAAAACCACAACAAAAAACTTGGCTCCAAGAGCACTCCAAATAAGAGACCAAACCATAATGAGGAAGGTGAAGTGCTAACCTTCCTTTATACTTCTCCAAACCCCTTCTAGATATTTTCTCTCTTTGACCAAATCAACATCAAGATTAAAATCACTTTATAACCCTTTTTAAACCCCTTTTCATGTTGGAAAGTGATTAATTGGCTTTTGAGACATTCTCGGACGTCCGAAGTCCCTTTCTAATTATCCCAACCTTTAGATATTTCATCTCGGTTCCAACGAGCTATTACACGAAGGTATCCCCTCAGATAATATAATCCAAATAATACCTTATGTGTATTTAATTAAAGTATGCTCAATAATAACCCAAAATTACAGAAATCATCGGAATGCCACGGAACCAAGAGCAAACTGTGCGAAAATGATCCTGATGGTGGAAGGTGGTGAATGGAGTAGCCTGGGCCCCATATAACTTCACCAAATTTCTCGAACTCATTGTTATCCTCATTTTACTCCTCTGGTTAGGCTGACATAAACTCATAAGGTCACCTCTGACTGTAAAACATGGGAATCCAAAATGGGGACATTACAGTCCTCCCTTCACAAAGATTGCTTGTCCTCAAGCAATGCCATCACAACTTGACGCTCCATTAACTGAGCCAGGATGAAACTGATAATGATACCAGGGTCCCAAACCACCCTGGAAGATGTGAAGCATCCTCCGCTCAACGTGGAATCCAGCAAGGTACAGATATAAGAGGCCTCCTGAAAATTGTCGTTAAGTAGAGAAACTCAGTACTGCCACAACTCGATGAACCCCTCAAAGAACTGCACTACTAGGGAACCAATCTCATGGAAGCAAAAACTGGCTCTCGCCTTCGTGTCAGTTGCTAAGCTATCTAACACTGAAATCTCGGGGTCCCAAGCTAATCTCATAAAGGAACCACCATGTTGTCGTTATGCCACCCTGATCATAACTGTCCGACCGTCGTGCCCAGTGTGCATCCTCCTCTCCTAGAACTTCAAGCTGAAATACCTGTAGGGGCTAAACCTACTACCAGGAACAGTAGCCTGCACAAACATCCATGTGAAGTCACGGCCTGCAAATCCACTGCCATGCTCGATCTCAAATACTGGAAAAGGAAGTCTGTCTCGATGACTGGCAATGACTCTGAACTACTCATGGACTCTAAACATTTTTTGAAATATTCTAAGTTGGAAAAATTGAGAAAAACCCATTGAATTTGGTGTTGGACTTTCGTCAAACACTTTGCATGCTTCTGAATTTATGGTTGTAGGTGAATTTTGAATGAACAGCAGGCTGTCCCTTTGTTTTGTTTGCTGATATATTGGGTTTCTAATCCCTTATGCCTCCCTGATGAGGTACCAAGTGTGTTGTTTGGATATTAAACAAAACCCATGAAATGATAATGAAAACATTCACATATTTAATGAGCAAAATAGTCAATCTCGGGTTGGTTTTATTAACTGTCAATGGCTGAACTTATTACAATCCAAAATAGTGTAAATACCTCTCATAAATGAGGACAAAGGCTGATAGGCGGAGCTCGAAACCTCTGATCTTACTCAGCAATGGAGAAATGCCCCCAAACTGACCCACGCACTGCTCAAAGGGGACGGCCCTGTGGGTATTCGCTCCTCCAACCAGCAGAGATGATCCAGCAGCTCCAAACCCAGCACAATCACACTTACTCCTGCAAGGTAAGTTGTCCAACAGTGGTCCACGCCTCAGTTGCGCCTCCCTTGCTCTCCACGCAGCCCAATAAGAAGACACGGCCTCTATAGAGGAGAAATACGTCCCAGTCAAGTGCCCACGCAGCCACAAATGATGACAGCAAAGAGCCAACCAAGGATCACGCCCAGTAGGAGGTCTCCACGCCTAGGAAGAGGCTTGACTCAATCCCCAATGGTCAACACGCAGCAAGGGAAAAATGGTTGCGCCCAGCTCCAAGAAACGCCCAAACCATTAACTCGTGCCAAGGAGAAAATGGTTCTTCTTGCCAAATCTGCTAAAGAAATGCTTCTTCGATGAAGTCCTCCAAATCACGATGCCAAATCCCTGCAAATGAGAAGCCGGAATGACTCCTCCAATCTCACGGCTAGGGCAGATAGTTTCACTGCCGAATCCGAGGTGCCGAAATGGGTTTCCAGCTGAAACCATCACTAGCTCTCTAGCTCTTCTCCAAACTCAATTTTTTTTAAATGAATAGTCGATAATGCCCTTTCCAACCCTCGCTTGTCCTTTTATTCCTTTACTTTTCTTTTTCTCCATTAAAATATTCATTTAATTAATAATTGGAGAGAAATACCCTCAAAGAGGGGTTTAATATTAATAAACTCACTTTTCCTAAGTTTTCGCTTTATAATTTGAAAGTGACTTTACCCATATCATTTCCCTAACTCATCCGTCTAATGGTTTACGGAAAACTGTATAAACCATCACGGTATCCCGACTGCCTAGGAAAAACGAGACATTACATTTTTCTAGTGGATATCTCTCTCACTTGTGCTGCCACATACTCCAAAGACATAACTGGAAAGTGCATGAACTTTGATGACTGGTCAATCGCTACACACATACTATCAGCTCCCTGCACCCTCAGTAAACCTGTGATGCAATCGATCAACATGCTCTCCCACTCTTGCTCAAAAATAGGCAAGGGTTGCATCAACCCTGCTAGATGAGTGTGCCCCGACCTGTATTGTTGACAATTCGTACACTCCTCCACAACGTCCCTCCATGCGAACCTCTCTCGGACCTGCTTGCAAGTGATAAAGTCACCAGGGTCCCATACTGACCTGTATGATATGAAGCACCCTACTCATAGCATCGATCTGCAAGGTGCTAATTTGCTAACACAAGAATTTATCCAATTGCCCCTGATAAGCCAGGCAATCATAAGCTGCGTAAACTTGATCAACTCCCCAAAAGACCACTCCTCCAAGCAACCAATCCTAAGCATCCCAAGAGTAAACTCTGGAAGGTGAAAACTGACTATCTCATCTGTATCGGTTGTCGAGTTGTCAAACACTGCAGTCCCAGGGTCCTAAGCTAATCTCAGAGAGGAACCATCATGTTAGCATTGCACCCACCTGATCATAACCGTCTGACTGTCATAGTCAAACTATGCTCTCCTCTCATGGACCCCTTTTTATCGCACAATCTGTACTTGTCCAAAGCCCAAGGCAAGTGAAACAAGATTGGCGTAACAAGGGGGTGACCTATCACTGTCACCTTAATAGGAAACCCCTTTCTATTTAGGAGTAGGATAAGACTACCCCAAGGGAGACGTCCCTAGTGACCTAAAGGGCTGGTGAAATGAAGCAAAGATATAATTTACCCCCCTCTCACTGGTCACTCAAATTAAATATGTCACAAGGTTAATGTCTTTAAGAGATGAAGCACAATGCAGAAATAAGGTGTACCTGCCCTTAACAAGACAACAAGCAAACATATGGCAGTTTCAAGGACAAAATGATATTAGTGCTTCAATAAGACAATAAACCAGTGATGTAAATGCTAGCTGATATGTATATGCAGCAATTAATAAGTTTATAACAGCAATAATAAGTATATGACAGCTGCAAAATGCTCTTCAGAAAATGTCTTTAAAGGCAATGAAAATATAGCACTTAACATTTAGAATGATAATATTATGTCATGAACAGAATCTGAAGTGTTTAGCCAGCAATAATATTCAAGAGTGCAGAAAATTTGCTGCTCTAAGATGGCTGTAGCAAAGAGTTATAACAGCAGCAAAGTAGGGTCAGTTTTAATAGACTAGTTTAGGGTTAGTGATAGTTAGTAGAGGTAGGAGTTGTGTTGACCGCCTCTCCAACATAGGCGGTCAACTCCATGTGCCATGAAGAGATGCATCATCAGATGCTCATTTGTCGAAGACTTTTGGTTCTACAAGGCATTTTTGGCCCCAGCACTTCTTTTTGTAACTGGAATTTCCGCACCCCTGGATGGGTCAATAATGTAATAGGTCTGCATGGATCATGTCTAGGTCAGTTACCTTGGGATCGGTTCACTGGGAGAGTTCCTTTCACTGAGGGTTTTTTATCCTCGAGTTATCAATTGGGCTTTTCAGCCTTATTGATTTCCCTTGAGTTTTTCCCTCACACCTGCAATAATTCCTCCAAAGTGGTGAACGGCGTTCCAGTGGGCTTATCCTTTGGTAACTATTGTTAGGAATCATTGTAAATGACCATGCAAGACATCTTAGAAAGTTTCGCGGAATTCCATCGAGTCTAAAGTAGTTTTTTTTAATTAATTAATTTTTAATTAAATTTCCCTAAATTTGGAGGTTTAATTATTTAATTAATTGATTATTTTTGAGTAAAAATTGTAAAAAACTAGGTCCTTGGACTTTTGATAGGGGTATTTGTGCTCAAAAGAAATGGAATAGCACCCCCTACATCCATGGACCAAATTTCAGCTCAATCGGACAACGTTTGCTATGGGTTTGTCCACCCGGAGTGTCAGTCAGTCAAAAACAACAATTTTAATTGCTAAAGTCCAAACATGGCAAAAATGTAATTTTGTAATAATGAGTTAAAAGGATGATAGAAGGTGGAAAAAGATAAGAGAGATGACTCCTAGCCTAAACCTACCCATCCCAACCCCTCCTAACCTTTTCACCCCTCTCACCCTCTCACCTCACTCAAAAGGTGATGCCCTCCTAAGGAAGTTACGCCCTCCTTTAGGGTGAGACATGGCACCTTGGGTTCTCCTTGGTTTGTGGACCTTTCCCTTGGGTGGTGTGCTCTCCCTCACCCCCCACGTCCCTCCTTAACTCATCTCCACTCCCCTTCCTTGCATTTATTGCCTCCCTTTCTTTGCCTTTCCCCCAAGTGGTGCGCCCTCCTAGGAGAGTTACACCCCCCCCCCCAACTTGGAAATTTCCAAAATAATTTTTAAAAAATTATTTAACTCTCCCCACTCCCTTGACACTTATCCCTAAGCCTCCCACTACCCTTTTGCTTGATCCCAACATTTTCCACTCATCTACACCCTAGATCTATGATCTAAACCCTAGATGGTGCACCCTACCCTTAGGATCTCATCTTGTGCTTGGCGGTGGACACTTGGCATTGATCTAAGAGGGGTAAGTTTGCCTCTCCAAGTATAAATAGACCCCTTTCCTCACTCCCAACTCACCATATCTTGAGCTATTGTTATGCTACTTGATTTTCCTCTCTCTCTCTCTCTCTCTTCTTGTTCCATCTTCCATTCTTTGGCTCTTAGGGTTTTGGAGCAAGTATTTCTCCAAGATCCATTTTCTTGAGTAATAATAAAGAAGAAGCTTTGGAGAAATTTTGGAAGAGCAACAAGTTTTTTGTTCTTTCAACACATGAGGTAAACTTGTTTTGATTTGATATGATGATGGCATAGGTAGATCTTAGGTAAAGTATTTTATTTGAGTAGATCTAACAAACAGTAAGCTTGAAGATCTATATATGTTGATTAGCTACATAAGGTGCAAGTATTTCATCTTATTAGCTTAATCATCCATATTATCTATTGTATGCATGCCATTGTGTTAGATCTTGCAGGTTTGGCTTCAAGGGTTTCATTGGGAATGCCTCAAGGAAGAGTCCTCCTTTGAGACTCACATAAACTCCTCTCTTTCTCTATCTATTTCTCATTCTTTATATGCTCTCATTCCACACATATTTCAGCTAGCTTAATATAGTTTAATCGTCATCAAAATATAAATTTTTCATTAAAATTTCTTTAAGAAAAAATTTTGCCCTAAAAAGCAAAAGTTTTTCTTCACTTGTATTGTTGTGTGTAGCATTTCCAGCAAGTATACCTTGCTGGTTTTTGCAGGTTTCGGATCTGGTTGAGGGGGTTAGGCTACCCAAAAACATCCACACAACACTCCAAGACCCTCCTACAAGTTGGTAGCTATTTCTCAACCTTCTCTTTCAATTTTTAGGGCTTATTGTGCATAGATCTACTTGTTTTCTTGCTGATTTAGTGGATCATTGGTTGGGGAGGAGTGGTACGGCCTCCTCCCACGTGTGAGCCTTGGGTAGCTTAGGTTAAGTGTAAATCTTGTTTTTTTTTTAGTTTTTTGAGCACTTCTTGAGCTAGGACGTGGGGTTTGGTGGATGTTGGGCATCTCCCAAACCTAGGACGTGGGGTTTGGTGGATGTTGGGCATCTCCCAAACCTAGGACGTGGGGTTAGTGGTTTATCTTGCTTAGTTGTTTGCTTCTTTTTTAGGCTTGTCCTTCTTGCTTGTCTTTCCCTCTCATCTTCTCAAGTTATTTCTAAGCTTAATAAGTGCCTACCTTTTGGGAGAGGAATACCCCAGATAGTAAGGCTAGGGTTTTAATATGTGTTGTTGATCTTTTATGCTTAAGTGGTTTAAAATGTTCTAGACCTAGATCTCACACATACTAATCCTTAGTTTAAGCCTATTGGGCATAATCAACTTATTTAGATTTCTTGCATGCTTAAGCCATATCTAGATCTATCTTTTTCTTACATGCTTAAATCAAACACACTAAATGCTTAATGCTTCAATAGTTTAGTGAATGGTTTTGCTTTACATGCTTTAACATGTTAAGGCCATTTTCCAACACACTTGAAGTTAATGCTTTTTGGATAAGTTGATAGTGTAGGCATATGCTTAGATCTTCTTTTCCTTTTTCACACTTAATGCTTTGGTCTTAATGTTCTTAACAAACATAAGATAAGTGTGAAAATCGTTCATCTCTTGTTGGCAAGTTGTTCTTGCCCTTGGTTTAAGTTTTCTTTCATAGCAAGCTACATATGTTAATGATCTAGTGCATGGTGATAAATTAAATCTTTATTTCGACTATCTTTCAATGATTTACATGTGTTAATGCTCCTTATTTCCAAGCTTAAGTAATACACATAATAAGTTGAAGTGAGTTTAGGCCTTGGCAATAAATCACACTTTCAAGGCATCTTAAAATCACTAAAATACTCTAAAACACACCTAAAAGTCTACCTAATTGATATATTAACTTAATAGGGTACCTAAAACCACCATCTTCACCATCTAAAACAGGGATTGAGGAGGGCAACGGAAGGTGATAGGCTGGGGACGGTCTCACGGCGCAAAGGAACGTCCTTTCCGTAAAAACTCAATTCTTTGGGCTGACTGCGACAACTAGGGTAGGCCTCGTTGCCTCACTTCTTAAACATCCAGCAGCCATTTGGCAATCGGGGGAGGAGGTTTTTGGTGAAATACTTAATAAGGGTAACTAAAACTTTACAATCTTAAGAAACCCTTAACTTATTAAACAATCAAACCTTGGGCTTAATCATCTAATAATACTTTGTGGTTGATTGAATATCATAATCATTGTGGAATACTTGTGCTTTAATCTCTAGATCTTCTAAAGTATCCTTGTGAATGTATTGATGATGGACTCAATGTGTTGATGATGCCAATGCTTTAATCTTCTTATATCCTGCACGTACATTAAAAGGTGGTTAGCTTGCTACATTGTACCATTGTATCTTTTTACTTGTATCTAGTATTCATTGGATTTAATTATTCTTTTGTGAATCTTGTAATCATATTGCAACGAAACACCCTAACATCTAGTTGACCCCTTGCCCAACCTTAGGCACTAGTCTTAGTTGCCCTAGGGAAAGGTCTTGCTTGACATGCTAACCCTTGTATCTTGCATTGTTGCCTTAGCATCATAGGATAGAATCCCCTCTAACCTTAACAAATTAAAATCAACTCCTAGAACTTAACGCTAAATCTTATCTAGTAACTAGGGTCTACGCCCCCTTGGCTTCCCTAGGAGTGAGCCTAGATGGAAGAGGTTCTGATCAAAGTGACAGCGTGGGCTGTGAACCTAGGCATTGTGCCTCCAAGGACACACTAAGTGAGCCGGACTTAGCTCACGTCTGCAAGTGTGTATAAGGACGGCAACAAGTTGAAAGCTTTAAGGTAGAATGTTTGTTGATTTCTCAAGGAGATGAAACTTGAAGATTAGTGCCTTGTGGGAGTGATGGAGTCAAAGGTGGCGTCTTCTGCTTGAGGTTGATAACAATAATGATATTGCTAAATCTAAGAGAGAATGGTCCTCGGAAGAGTAGAACCTTAAGTCCTCCTAGGATCCAAGCTTTGAGAAGTGGGCCAACTAGGGTGTAGGCTCTTCTAGGCCCTAGCGCCTTCTCCTTCTTAGACTTTGAAAAAATTTAATTTATAAGCAACCACAATTAATCAATACCTCTAAAGTGCTAGCACTTTAGGGCTTTAGAGGCTTTGACAATAATGAAACCAATCTGGTGAAGCTTAATAAGTAAAAAGTAAAGAAGTAGCACCTTAAGTTCTTTACTTCTAAGGTTTTATCTAGCATGCAATTTCATAATCTTTATCATAAGCAAGTAAACAATACCATAACCATTCCAATGAAATGAGAAAAAACAAATTTACTTACTTTCACCAAGAATAATCACGCCAATAGACACTAGATTGCCAAAACAATTCACCAAAATTGATCCAAGTTGCAAAGAAAAGGCCCCAAGACAAGTGTTTCTCACAATTTCAACCAAGTACTCCCAAGAAGGGCACAAATTTCGGTCCTCTTCTCTCACAATGAGAGTTATGATGAAAATAAATGTCACTTTTTGTCTATTTATGCAAATTTTTGACCTAAATTTAACTTTAACCAAAAATACAAGGCCGACCTTACAAAATTTTCCATTTACGCTTAATTTTAACAAAATTACATAAAAAACCCTTAGTAGGGTGATGTCATGCCCTTTCTAAGGTGACGTTGAGCTCCAAGGTGAAACGTCTAGCCTTGAAGAGTGGAACGTTGGGCCTCCTAGGGCCATAATGTGTCATCAAGTGCCAAACGTTGTGCCAAGTGTCCTTTCTTTCACCAGAATATCATCTTCATGAAACCCTAACCCCTCAATGGTGACGTCGTGGGCTAGGTGGATGGTGTCTAGGCCTCCAAAGCCATCGTCCAAGTGAAGAAGGTGGGAGCTCGTCTATCTAGGCATGTCAAAGTGCATCCAAAGGCAACGACTTCTTTCTTCAATATGCAAACCAGTCATCATTGTCATGCCCCATGGTTGGGGTCTCAGCATCCATCCCAGGGCTCCAAGCCCTCATGAAGGTCTGAACTGGTCATCTCCTCATGAATACTTGTCCACCGTGCAAGGTCCTGCAAAGACAAACAAGTATGCCCTCCATGGGTCCATAAGTCACATGTATCATAGCAAGTAAATCACATATAATAATCAAATCACCCTAACATTTGCATCAAACCCCCCTAAACCGAAACAAATGCTCAAAGACGTTATATAATTTGCCAAATTTAGGTTTGGGAGGGGTCTCAAGGTGCCCTATTGGGTCAATCACTCCAGATCCAGGGTGTTTCCTAAGTGGAACCTATCCTAGTCATGTGCGCATGTGAGATGGTGTGGGATGAGCTTTTGGGCATGGGGTTCATGACATACAAGGGTTTTTATTGTCTTACCTATGGGCGTCTTTGTGGAGGGCGAGGTGCCCTTTGTCCGCAATGCAATTTTTCCAAGCCCATTTGTTTTCCATTTTCTCTTCTTAGCTCGTTCTTTATTTTTCTTTCATGTTTCAAGGAATTAGTTGGAGGCCACTGTCCTGGCTTGGTGTCCAGATACAACAGTGCCATTCACAAATACCTCGCGGAAATGAGAAGGCTGGCTCGTGATGAGACCCCCTTTCCCTCAGTCATGCAACTGAGAGCCACTACCCTGGCTTGGTGACCAGATGATGATAATGACATACTGCTAAATACCTATGATCATGATAGGTCGGCTCATGATGAGACCTCCTATCCCCTAACTAACACCTTGAGTATTCAGTATCATTCATTTTGTAATTCCCCCATTTCTTATAGAGAAGCATTTCATTGCTTTCTCGGGGATCCTTGGGCGAAGCATCTCAAAGGTTTTATGATTGGATTTTATCTTTTTCCAGTTACTTTTACCCTCTGGGCCTTTAGCCCCTTCTTCCCATGAGGTAAGGTACAATCCCTTCTTAGGTCAATACACCTGAAGATCCCAAAAGGCTAGGGAGATGGAGGGAAAAAGTATGGAAAGTGACAAGTATGGTAGGGAACGGACGATGAATTTTCAAGGAACCACCCAATAGCAACCTATTCCTGAGGGAAACCAACTTACTAGGACACAATGACACCCCCCTCAAGTCTAAATAAGGCAAAGAGCATAAATTCCAAGCAAATGTTCTGAAATAAAGAAAGATCCTTTGCAACATGTTCAAATGCTTCAAATATCAGAGTGATATGTACCATGATATCTGGATTCATTACCTCATGGAGCAAGAACCACTACCTTATGGGAACCAGGCCGGTGTGATGGATGTTGTTGCTAGTGATGTGTAGGATGCATCAATGAAAAGAAGGGCCCCTACAGGGCTATGCTCTGTCCATCTGTCTCTCGGCACTCCATGTCTACAACCTATGGACCTCGAGACATGATCTCCTTAGTTACCCCTAGGTTGGGGGTAACATCTAGCTCCTATTTGAGGACATGTGCTCAACATAGAGCACATGAGAACCTCAGCATCTCTAGTATGACCTCTACCTGCTAAATCTCAACAAAAGATATCAATACATCTAGGGTGGTGATATCACCCTTTGTCCATATATGATAAAAATCAAAATGCGAAAGAAAATATCTCTACTCTAGCATATGAGCATATAATATATAAAAGTGAGACAAAGCAATATGAAAATGCAACTAAAGTTATACTGACATGGTATGCATGGTATATACAATGGATGCAAATGTCAACCTACCTACCTACACATACATGTACTTACCTATGAAGTCAAGCCTCTTCCCCATGATGGGGCTTGAGGAGACGCCCACTAGCTGGCAATTGACGTTTCCTCCCTTGATCGTGAACAAGTAGTAGGAATCATTGACAAACTTCATTCTGATCTTGAAGGGTCCAAGCCAAAACTTTGTGCATCCCTTAACATTATTAGGCTCGCCCATCTTTGTGTCCCACATCAATACCATGTCTCCCTCCTAATATTCCTTCACTTCAAGCTTCATTGGTTCTTGTATCACTCTGGTATATTGTCTCGAGGGAGGAGGGTAGGATTCAACTTTAAGGACTTCTTGTTGGCTTGGTTTAATCAATATATCCTTGTCTTCTTTCTTTAGTAGTTTGACAGAGCCAGCTTCTTTGTCCTTGTACTTGTCAAGTAGTTGTTGATATTCCTCTTTCTTTGGTCATTGTATTTCATCAAAGTCCTCCTCTGTGGCGAAAGGAAAATCATCAGGGGAAAACGTAGGAGGAGCTTCTTTTGTTGATTCAAGTGCTTCATTAGTTTTAGGTTCATTATCAATTTCTTATACATGAGCCTTAGCCATTGGCATATTGGGTAGGCATGTAATATTTCCATCCTTCATGGGTAAATTGATATAAGTCAAGCCCATTTCTAGCGTGCCACCCAACATTGCAGCAAACTTTCTAGACAAAAGCATGCCCCATACATCAGGGACATCTACCACCACGATATCAATTTGAATAACTCTCTCAGGATACTTGGTAAGGTGTACTTCAACATTTTCAACTACTCCATGTGAAGGTATGGCCCTAGACTCAAATCCACATACATTCCTATAAGGTCGTGTGGTTTTCAATCCTAATTGCTCCATTACTTTTAAGGACATCATATTTGCACCTGCTCCGGAGTCAAGCATGCAATTATTCAAACACTTGTTATTCATTTGCAATGACATGAAGAAAGGTGGGTGGCCATCATATTGTACCCTGAAATGATCTGCTTGTAACATAATAGGAGGGTGTATTGGTTCATCCAACACATTGAAGAATTTCTTGAACCTCTCTTTCATGGATAGAACCTTAATAATTTCCTTCAAAGGGACTGTCACATGCATTTTAGCCAAGGTGCCTTCCAAGTCAAAATTCAAGTCAACTTTGTTGGTTTTAAGAGTGGTTTTAGGGAGGATCATATTCATAGGTGGAGGTCTTGGTTGTGAAGTTTTAGGGTTAGTAGAGGAAAGTTGGTTCATTCATTTTTGCCTAATGTACACTTGCAACTCTTGCTTCTTCAATTTCTCTCTTGACTCTTGATCAAGGCTATTTATAACTTCCATCCTAGCCTTCCTAGCTACTTCTTTTAGGCCTCTCTCATGTTGTTCGGGTGTGATGTTGAGGCAATACTGTGGTTCTTCAGCAAAGGCGTGGCTCATAATATTCACTTGATCATGATCCTTATTGTTCAATGGGCACTCATGCTCCCAATGTGATTCTCTGCATTGAAAACACCATAGATTTTCTTCTACTACATTTGTGGGAGCTAAAGTGTTAGGGACCTCTAATCACTCTTTGGTTCGAAACCTTGGCCAATCTTTTGAAATTGCCCTTTGTAAGGAGGTTTGGGAGCTTGTTGTTGGGCTCTTTCTAAGTTTACAATCCTATTCATCATCAACTCTTGATTCTTTACTATGCCATCTACAATTAATTGAAGCTTTGCTAAGATAGCACCAATCTTCGAGGTCGATTCGACATTGTGTACTACTTTGGGTTTGGCATCAATCTTAACTCTTGGGGCGGAAAAAGGCTCTACCTTGGATGTTGACAGGTTGTTGTCAATCTTGAGAGCGATCTCATGAGTCTCTTGAATTGTTTTAGGGGCCTTCTCCTTGATAAGAAAACCCATTTGTCCCGAAAAAGCCTTGGTATAAAGAAAAAGAAGAAATTTGTTCGAAGGATGGTGGCTTTTAGAGATTTGTTGCAAAAGTCTTTCAAATTTGTCATGGAATTCCCTGACAGTCTCATTCTCAACCTTCTTGATATCATTAAGTCTAGCTAGTAACATGTTAGGATCCTCTTTAACACTCCATCTTTTGAGGAAGACTTCTTCTAATTGATCCATAGATGTGATACTAGCATCAGGGAGACCATTATACCATCTTCTGGCACCATCATAAAGAGTGGCAGAGAATAATTTCATTGCCAAATCTTCAGCGTCATCACTGATAGGGTGAAGTTGGAAAAAGGCCGAGAAATTACTCATGTGGTCTTCAGCGCCAATTACATCATTACTAGTGAACTTAGGCAACCATTTTTCATACTTAGGAGGCATCTGTCGAGAATAACCTAGAATGCCCGTCATGTCTAATGGCTTAAAGAGTTTGGATGCCCATTGCTTTTGATTTTGGTTATTAGTCTGGTTTTGATTATGGGTCTGAGTTTGGGCATTAGACATTGTGTTTAAAGGAAGGCTCCCTCCAAACAATGATTTTACTATAGGAGAGTCTCGGGGAGGCCTTCTTCTGTAAGACTTGGGAGGATTGGTGTACCTCCCTGAACTTTGTGGAGTCACCAGATAATCTTTTCAAGATCACCAAAGGGAGTGAGGGTTTCACCCTCAGTGGAGTTGCCAGGTAAGCTTGTAAAGTAAGAAGGCTTTGAGGAAAAAAGCTTACAGAGACATGATCTACAACCTGTGGGCCTCGAGACATGATCTCCTTAGTTACCCCTAGGTTGGGGGTAACACCCCCAAGCTGAAATCCCTGAAAGTACTAAACTCACTACCCTGGATCATGCCTCGCCAAAACATCTCAATGAAATCAAAGTCTGTCAACCTGCAGATCAACTTGATCCTGGGTATCATGAGGGAAAACCTATATCGCCAAAGCTCAGCAACTCCTCTCACAACATCCCCACAATGATGCAGTCCAATCTGACACGATCTTGCTGATCATCCTCATCATTTGAAGTAGTCTATCACTTTGAAGAATGCCAGGATCCCAACAAATTGGAAGTCTACCACTCCCAATGCCTGTTGAAATCTCTGTAAACCGATCCAACCGAATCTGTATCTCCTCCTATGCAATCTGTGCACTGGTCACAATGCCTCTTGTCTCATCCAACCAACTCCAATGATCCTCTCTTGTCCTGCTGTATACTATGAGGGCATCAAATAGCAGCACTAAATGCCACTACCATTGCCTGCAAGACTGGAAAGCGACTAGTGCATTGGTCAACTCCAAAGGTACGACCAAGAGATCATAATGAAGTCTGGTAGCAAACATGTGCCTATCCTACTCCCTGATCCTAATCTGATGATATCCCATATGAAGGTCTATCATCAAGGGATATGTTGCCCCCTGAGGCTCACCCATCCACTCACCGATCCTGGACAACCTCAACTCAATGGTGTGCTCGAAGACTCCGTCGGGAGATCTCCCTGGCGGCAATACCCCGCAACTCCATTGTACACTATCGCGTGCCAATGAATACCCCTACACATTGTTGTCGTCTTGTACCATCCTGTATCCTGTAGGTGCTACTGTATCTATCACTTTACTAATGTCACATGAACCTATTCCCCAGATCATGCCCATGTTTGTCATAGACATGTTTATCCAATCCATTGATGCATATACTTCCTTGTGGCCTGGTCCACAAGGGATGTGCTCAACCATCTCCTCCATAGCTAAACCTTGAGCCTTTAGTAGGCTCTCCAACAAAAGTGGCTCATGATCCCCATAATGAAAAACAGTCGCATGGCCAAACTCCTCTGTGTCATACCTCTCCTGAAGCATCTACAACTTTGAACGCTCTTTGTGCAAAATCGTCACAAGAGGCTCCTCCCTCAAATTGTAAGTGTCACCTATGCCCTCATGTGTCATGGCTGCCAAGGACGATGGAGTCTATGTTGTTTTCAATGATGAAGAGCATGCCAAACTCAGCTGGTAACAAAGCTCCTCAATCTCCCTTTCCTTGTCTTCAACAAACATAAGAGCAAGGTCCCTATCCATGAACTGCTGCAGGTAATCAATTTTCATCTGCTCTAGTGCTTCTTTGATGATGCGTAATTGAGCACTAGTGATTCCATCTGCAACTCCTTTTTGTCTCTCTTCCATCTGAGTTTTCCACAAAAGATCTTCAATAAACTTATGAGCACCATCTGCCCTCATCAACATCTGCAAAATTTGCTCCTCTATGACCAATGGTCAGTTCTCCAAATCACGCAATGTTATTTCATCAACATGCATTAGGCTATCACATAAGGGACCAACTGACTCACTGGTTGATACTGTGCAATGATGGGCCTCACGCAGACTATCCTCCTCATACAAGATCCCTGATCTGTTCCCGTCCACCAAATCAGGTCCTTTGTTGTCATCCTCCACGCATGCATCATCATACATGTCATAAATAGGATAAGGTGTTGAATCCACGTCAAAGTTGGATGCTAGCACACTTAAACCATCCTCATCATCATCATCATACGTAAGGAGAGATGTTAGATCCTCAACATCGACTAATTGGAACATATCCTCGTAGTCATCATGAGTAGGACAAGATGTTTCATCCTCATCTTTCCCATCCAACACACTAGTGTCATCGACCTCATCGATCAGCTCTGATGGTGTATCATAGGTTGTTGTTTGGTATTTCTCTATGCACACATCCTCCTCATGGTTAGATGCACACTTTGCCTGTCCTTCATGCTCATCTCTCCTCAATTTCTACCATGTGCCTTTCAAGTAATCCTCGTCCAAATCTTTGGGCCAGCTTTCGTACTTAAGGTTGTAAAAGCCTCGAAAGGGCAAAGCTGCACAGATTTCCTCACCCAATGCTAGATAATCCCGGTAGTAGGGCCTATATCGAACCACTACTAACTTCCTTGTAATTTCAGCCAGGCGTTCCGGATTTATCTTCTTAAAGCACTGCATCACTGCAATAAGTTTAGTTACTTCACGAAAACAATATGAAAATGTCTTTTTATTGATTTCCCCTCAGGTTGGCAAGATGCACAGCTTTGATACCACTGTAATATCCCCAATAGAACTTGGCTATGATATTATGTTTTATATTGTGTTTTGGCTGTGTATTTTTGTCAATTGATTTGCAAACAATGTTTAATGCTAAGTTGCACGAAACAGGGAAACGTTTCTGAGTTTCCGAAACCGAGACGATATAAAACAGGCCCTCAAAAAATGGAAACACTAGGGGAAACGTTGTATATAAAAAAATTAAAATATATATATATATATATATATATGTTAAAAATAAAGCATTATATTGCAAGAAAAACATAATGATACACATAAATGACATTTTAGAAGGAAAACCATGTCCATATTAACTCCCATAGATGATGAATATCATTCATTACATGATGCAAATAGCCAAATCCAAAATTAGCCTTTATAGATGAGGCTTTACATCCAAAATCAACCTTTATAAATGAGGTCACATGTGCTGAAAATGAAAAAAAAAACATGAGCTAAAGGCAACTACAATTACATATCCTAATACATATCATATTGATCCTCATCCTCATCATCAAAAATAGAACAAGATGCAGGTTCAACAGAACTAGAGCCTCGATGGGAAGAAAAGGCAACTTGAATTCCACTTCCACTCGCATCATCAACAATATCAAGAGCAGCAAGAGAGAGCTCTAGGTCTAGATTTTCTGCATCCACATCCCACTCTTTATGAGACCCACTTGTATATTCTTCACCCTTGCGAGACACAAGGCGGAGGTTTGAATGCACAGATACAAGTTCATCAGCCTTCTATGATCCCAACATGTTGCGCTTCACTGAATGAATGAAACCATAGGTGCTCCAATTCCTTTCTGTTGATGAACAGCTTGCCACTTGTGATAGAATACGAGTGGCAAGGCTTTGCAAATATACACCATTTGCCCCATGACAAGTCAACCATTTAATCGGGTTCATGGTGCTTCTCTCCTCTAAAGCTGAGATGTCTGCAAAATCCTCTAATCCAGCAGCAAAACAAGAAAATTCCTCCCTCACCTCTGTTTGCTGAGAAGATGGAAACAACCTCTGGAAGGCTTTTTTCACTCCCATGGCCACCTCCTTGTCCTTATGTGGGGCCTTCCTCTTCCCATTGCTTTGAGCAATGAACTCCTCATCATAAAATTTGGGATTTAGAGCATGTGCCAAAGTGTGCAATGGAATGTTAAAGCCATTCCACCTAGTAACAATGATGGACCTCACATGCTCAACAAAATCAACCTCAACAAAAAACAGAGTGGGAGCCTCCTGTGTAATAATTTCCACGGTTTTCTCAACCATGGTATCCATGCCATCATAAATCTCTCCCAGGAAAGGTTTGTCTATGTCTGCATCTCGGAGAAGCTCAGATGCAGGTAATGTAAACTTGAGCAAGAATTCTACCTTGCTCCACCAATCCTCATCAATCAACACCCTCCGCACTATACTTCCTCTCTCTGAATCTGCCTGTCTCCACTCAGCCCAAGTCACACCCACCACCATACTCATCAATGCACTTTTGACCTCAACAAGGCGGTGCAACATGATGAAGTTTGAGGCATATCTTGTCTCAGCAACTTTGAGCAACTCCAATTTGGAGTATTCTTGATACATTGCTTGAGACTTGTGGTGGTTAGTGATGAATTTAATGATCTCCCTAGCTTGCCCTGTGACCTCCTTAATCCATTCAGTTTTTGCCTCAATCTCTTCCAAAATGAGATTTAAATTATGGACAATGCAAGGAGTCCAAAAAATATGATGAACAATCAAGCCTGCAGCTTTGCAAACGGGTGCATTATCTGTGAAAACTTGCACCACATTCGCTGGCCCTACTTGTTCAATAGCAGAAATTAAAATATCAGCAATGAATTTGCTATCTTTTACCTCGTCAGAACAATCTTCTTCTCTTAAGAACATCGCTCTTGTTGGTGATGATGCAATAACATTGACCAAGGGCCTCCGCTTTGTATCAGTCCATCCATCAGAGATAATGAAAACCCCTGTGCTGGTCCATGAGCTACGAACTGGTTTGAGAATATCATGAATCAATGACCTCTCTTTCTGCAGCAACATTTTTCTGAGTTTTTCATAGTTTGGCCCCTTGAAACCTTTAGGAGCCTCGTTAATTGCCTTCACCATATCCTTCCAATAGGGGGACCGAACCACATTAAATGGGATGCCACATGCAAATATGTCCCTTGCCACTCTTGACTTTGTTTCTTCTCTCTTTTGGTTGTTGAACATCTTCATCAATCTGTTGTCTGTAGCTGCACCTCGTCCTCCAGGGCCTTTGGATATCTAGTTTTCTACCTCTAGCGCCCTCCTCTTCCTTGCTTTATGAACAATCCTTGGCGCATTGCTAACACCCAAGGAAGGAGGATGTTTGCTACTGCCATGCATAGCAATCTTGGCTCTATTATCCTTAATTTTTTGAGCATCATCATGCTCTTTATGGAATTTATCCCTCACCTACAGATCAAGAGTATGTGGACAACCTTCAATACCCTTCCCTTCATGCAAAATGTGAGCCTTGACTCTTGTGTAAGAGCCCTTGAAGGTCTTATCCTTCTTGCATAAATTGCACTTCCATTCCCATGAACCTCCACCAGCACCCATAGCCTTGAGCTTGGTAACATGCCTCCAAAGAGGATAGTATTCTTGTTGCCTGCTTACTTCAACAGCTCTAGGGGTAAATGAAACAACACTTTGAGAAGCTGTGAACGCTGCAAAAACAAGAAGAAAATTTGTTCACCAAACAAAACAGAAATTTGCATATTGCAAACGAAGAGAACAAAAAAATCTGCTAACTTGCTAAGCAAACATAAAATAAATCTGCTCAYCGGATAGAAAAGAAATATGCTCACGAAAACCACACACAATCTCCTTGTTGTCATTGTAGGAAGCTCCTCTTGCTAATGAAAGTGTGAGGAATGAGTGAAGCAAGTGGTTTCTTATAGCAAAGGAAGGAGATTTAGGGTTTCTATTTGCATCTAGAAATTTCTTTTTTAAATTAAAAAAAAAGGCAGAAAATCAACCTCATTCTCATTGGAGAATATAGAAAATGCCATAAATAAATTTAATTGACTGTTTGGGGGACCCACTGCCCCCTTTTTTTTCCTTAATTCGCCTCAAAGACGCCCAAAACGCAGCCATACGGGTCGGTACGGCCAGGAAACGCCGTTGGCCATATCGTACGGCGTTTCCAAATCGGGAAACATCGTACGGTACGGTCGGTGGTGTTTCTCGACCGTATCGTACCCGTACCAACGTTTTGCCTCGTTTCGGGGGGGGGAGGAACAGGGGAGGTGCGTTTCCTGCAACTTAGGTTTAATGATGATTGAAACCTTTTCACAAACAGTTTGCAAGTAATTGACCCATGGACATTTTGTCAAACATATAGCATATAACCAAAATACTAGTAAAATAAGAGAGACAGGGTTGGCACTGTTGACCGCCTATTCAGCTAGGGGGTCAACTCATGTGCCATGAAGATATGCATCATCAGATGCAAGTATGTTGAAGACAGTATTGGTTCTACTTGGGCATTTTATGCTCCAGCACAAAATTTTGTAAACGAAACTT
>ML778914.1:70939-155697 GCA_009831015.1 Picea engelmannii | reverse complement strand
TAACAATACATTGCCTACACCTTGGGTGTGTGATTGGCCAAGCCAACCCCCCAATATCGTTGGGCTAGATTAGTTTAATTTTCAAGTTAAGTTTCTTTTATTTGTTTGGCCCCCCTTGTCTACAAGACAAGGTAGTGTGGCCATTTAATAATAATAATCTTGTTTTTGGTTTACAACCCTCTTTGGTCAATAATGGTAGGCCTGCCTCCACCTTGGTCATTGTGAGTGGTTTTTCTAAATTTATAAGTTTTTGCTAAGTTAGTTGCCTACACCTTGGGAGAGTAATCCCCAAAATTGTGAGGCTAAAAGGAAAATTATTCATTTTGATGATCTATATGCTATGATGGTTTAAAATCTTCTAGAATAGTCATCACATCTAACTTTCCTTTTCTTTCAAGTTATTTCTCTTCATATGCTTATCAATATCTCATGATTTAATGCTTTAAGTTTTGCTTAAGTGATACATCTCGTCTATTTTCTTAAATCATTATTCCATCTATCTTTTTTCAAGCATATGTGATCTATTGATGGTTTAGGATTTTACTCTTTGCTTTGCCAAGCTTTTCTTTTCAAGCACATCTATCTTTTTCAATGGTTAACACATATGTGGATGAGTAATTAAAATCCTAAAGTTTCATTCTTGTTATCATTCGGTAAGCTGTTCTTGCCTTTTTCTTTTTGCAAAGTATAATGTCTTGATGATGAATGAGATGCTATATTAATGGTCTTTATTTTATGAGCTTTACATTCATGTTATTTTGAGTTTATGAGCTGAATCTTTACATTAATAGCATTTCATTTTCAAGCAATTTCAGTTTCGGTTTTGGGCTAAAAACACAATTTTCGGACACCTAAAACACTCCTAAAACACTTCAAACGCACCTAAACACTCACCCGCAAGTCATAATAACATTTTAGACACTTAGGATAGCCTCATTCAGCCATCTCCACCATCTAAAACGGGTTTGAGGAAAACAACGGAAGGAAGTGGCGGGGGACCGTCCCGTGACCCTCCAGGAGGGGGTCCTTTCCGGGAAGTACTCTTACTGTCAGGGCTGACCGTGGAAGCTAGGGTGGGCCTCGTTGCCTTACTATCTTGAGCACCCGGTAGTCATTTGGCCAAGGGAGGAGAAAGCTTAAGGCTCCAAACATAGCTAGGGGGAGGGAAATAAAATTTACTTAACCTTTAAGAAACTTCCTAATCACCTAGTTGCATAGATAATCCATGTGTGTTGGGGGAACTTAGATGTATGTTTAGGAACACACCTATTGCAAGTACTTAATATCTTTGGATCTTTATTTGCAATCTTATGGTTTATCTCTCTAATTGTCTTAAATTTTTATGAGCACTTGAATTAGTACATTCATATATCTTAATTTATTTGCTCTTGTGGTGTGATTCAAGAAGGAGTTGAGTATCCCACTTGGGGAAGCTTCATCTTCTTGAATCTTGAGTGCTTTAGTGGTTGCCATTGAAAAGCAGTCCAATAGAGTAAATGCTATTGGGGCATGCTTGGCTTATGTGTTGATCTCATCTTGAATATCTCCTAAACTCTCATATCTTGTATCTTTGTATCTTTTTGTACATTTGTAATATTTATCTTTCATTGTATAAATAACTGTAATCTTTAGTTTGTGGGGTAGTTCTCAATTTATTTTACTTGTAAACATTTTGTAATTGAACACCCTCAAACTTAGTTGACCCCTTGCCCAACCTTAGGCACTAGTCATAGTTGACTTAGGGAAAGGGTTGATTGTCATCTAGATAAACTTGCACTTTAAATTTGTTGCCTTAGCATCTTAGGCTAGTTTTTCCCAAAACCTTTTAACAAATTAAAACCAACTCCTAGAACATAAACATTAAATCCAATCTAGTAACTAGGATCTACCCCGCCTTGGCTTCCCTAGGAGTAAGCCTAGAAGGAAGAGGTTCCAGTCAAGGTGACAGTGTGGACTGTGAACCTAGGCATTGTGCCTCCAAGGACACACTAAGTGAGCTGGACTTTGCTCACATTTGCAAGTGTGTATTAGGACGGTAACAGGCACTTTTATTATGGATAATAAACCCCAACAACAATACAATCACTATGGACTATTATAACACCATCAATTCATTAATGAACACAAAACCAAAAAAAACCTGAACCATGCCATTGCCTCCTCTTGTGATATGTCCTCTAATGACTGTCCAAGCCCCTAAAACCACGAGATGGCCACACGGCCCCTATCCACTGCTCAAACACTTTCCAATTGTTCGTTGCCTTGTCCAATGGTTACTTCTCAACAAATAGGGGACTCGACACCCTCAAAACCTCACGGTTTGATCCCAAAGGGAATTTGGCTCCCTTACTGAGCTCCGTAGACTACAAAAGAGGTGGATCGGCCTGCATAAAACCCTACATGGCTCCTTTGATCCCCCACGACCCAACAAGATGGGAGGATCGACCCCACAAACTGACTCTAGCGACCCTGAAGTCACACGGCCTGAGCAAAAGGGGAAGAGGTTCCTCAAGAGATCCCAATGACATCCTCGAGTACCAACAAACCTCCAAGAACCCCACACGAACCTCCTTCGGTTCTCCTTGATGCCATGGCCCTGCAAATAGAACAAAACGGCCTCCTCAAGAAACTCTACAACCCTCCAAGCAAATCAATACTCTCTAGACTGAAGACAACCTGCAATAAGATGAAGCTCCAGTGGAAATCCTGAATGGATCTCCCTCTTGTCTAGCTAGGGTGGATATTGCACCACCAAAACTAAACCATCAATGGAAGGGTTTTGCCAAAACCCCAACAAAAACCTTGGCTCCAAGAGCACTCCAAATAAGAGATCAAATCAAAATGAGGAAGGTGAAGTGCTACCCTTCCTTTATACTTCTTCGAACCCCTTCTAGATCTTTCCTCTCTTTAACCAAATCCACATGAAGATTAAAATCACTTTATAACCCTTTTTAAACCCCTTTTTATGCCAGAAAGTGATTAATTGGCTTCTGAGACATTCCCGGACGCCGGAAGTCCCTTTCTCATCATCCCAACCTTTAGATCTTGTTGTCCCAGTTCTAAGGAGTTATTACACAAAGGTATCCCCTCAGATAATATGATCCAAATAATACCTTATGTGTATTTAATTAAAGTATGCTCAATAATAACCCAAAATTACCGAAATCGTCGAAATGCCACAAAACCAAGAGCGAACTATGTGGAAATGATCTTGATGATGGAAGGCGGTGAATGGACTAGCCTGGCCCCCATATAACTCTGTCAAATTTCCCTAACTCATCGTTATCCTCATTTTACTCCTCTGGTCAAGCTGACATAAAATCATAAGGTCACCTCTGACTGCAAAACAGGGGAATCCAAAAATGGGGACATTACAGTTTAAGGAAGAAAGTTATTATTTTGACATGTGGCAAAGGTGAACCAAGTATTTTTCTCTCACATCCCCTCTTACTTCCCTCTCATCAGTTCATATCCCTTTCTTGCTCCTAGAGAGTTAGCCCCATGTGCACTTTTCAATTATGTTATGCTTTTCATTTAAATATATGTGGTGACGTGACTTAAACATGCCAACTTAGGAAATAACTCAAAAGCCTAGGTCTAGGACTTTTAACATCCCCTAGTTAGACCTTGGCCTTGGGCTTCATGTTAGGAATCTGTACAACATATTTACATCATTTTCATCATGGTGTGTTTTAAACCTAGCCCATGTGGCTCAACACTAATCAAAATAACCATATCACATACTTCATACAAATCTGACCAAGTTTAATAATTAATTCCAAGGGTCAAAATCAAAGTACTACATTCCCCTGCCCTTGGGAATAGCACCAACCTCGATGCAGTCTCAAGATCAAGCAAATATGAATGTCTCCATCACGGCATACTCCAACTCTTAGGTGGCCTCACCTGTTCCACAGTACTTCGATTGCACCTTTACTTGACCAACCGCTCAGTTTTGGAGCAATGCTACATTCATGTAGAGAATGCATAAACTTTAAAATCTTTGTTTAGACCTCTTCCTCTGGTTCTACCTAAATCAATGGCCAATCAAGCACGTGGTTAGGATCATGTATATATTCCTTAAGCGAAGAAAAATGAAAAACATTGTGAGCTCTAACGCTAGCAGGCAATGCAAGTCTATATGCAATCCTATCTAGGATTTGGAATAGGCCGCAGTGACCAGGTGCTAACTTGGCACAACATCCAAGCTTCAAAGAGCTTCAATAACTCACTGAAGTGTTGCATCTACTACAATACAAGAGCTTCAGTAACTCTTTTTCTCAAATCATATATGCATATGATAATGGTTGATACATGCATTCTTTCACCAAGTGCATCAGCAACCTTGTTTTCTTTCCCTTTTATGTAATTGATCTCAAATCAAATTCACAAAGGAATTACAACCATCTTGTCCGACTAGCATTCAAATTTTGTTGGTCAAATAAGTATTTCAGGCTGTTATGATCTGTCCTAAACTCAAATTTTATGGCCATCAAGTTGTGTCTCTACATTTTCAAAGAATGCACTACTATAAGAAGCTCCAAGTCATGTGTAGCGTAGTTTTGCTCATGCTCTTTCAACTTTCTCGATACATAACATATTGCATGACCATTCTGTGTAAGAATTCTACCAATTCCCTCAATGCAAGCATTTGTGCATACCACAAAATCTTCATCCAAATAAGCTATTTTCAGAATTAGTGCACTTGTGAAATGCTTCTTCAATAGTTGGAAACTTTTCTCACATTGTTGCATCCACTCAAACTTTTCCCATGCTTTTGAACAAAGGCAATTGGACAGGCAAATCTAGAAAATTCGTCTATGAATCTCCATGAATGATCTTACATCTGAAACATTTATGGGAGTGGGCCATCCCATTGTGGATTATATCTTTTCCAAATTCATTGCTATTCCTTTTACAAAAATAATGTCCCAAATATTGAATTGTCTTTTGGTAAAAGTAACACTTGCTCAACTTGGCATCCAACTTGTGTTCTCTCATCACTTGTAATAGTCGCAAGTATTCTTCATGCTCCTCTTTCAAACTTGGAATAGATTAATATATCATCAAGGAAGATGAGAACAAATTTGTCCAAATATTTGCAGAAAACATTGTTTATTGGGCACATAGATGTAGTTGGTGCATTTGTCAAACCAAATGGCACCACTACAAATTCTTAATGGTCTTATCTTGTTCTAAAAGTTTTGTAAATGTCTTTGTCCTTGATTCTAACTTTGTGATAACCCGACCTCAAGTCAATCTACAAGAAGATGTTTGCGGCACGCGCCTCTCATACGATTGAACCCGTCATCTATTCTAGGTAGAGCGTACGTGTTCTTGATGGCAGCATTATTCAATTGTATGTAATCAATACACAACCTAAGTGTTGAATCTTTCTTTTTAACAAACAAGACTAGTGCTCCCCAAGGTGAAACACTTAACCTAATGTACGCTTTGTGCAAGAATTCCTACAATCACATTTCTAGCCCTTCTAAAGTACTCATAATGTAAGGAATTTTTGACACAAGCGCAACTCCAAGGACAAGGTCAATAATATCTCTCTTTGGAGAAAATCCAAGTACTTCATCCAAAAACACATCTCTAAACTCTTGCAAGATAGGAAAATCATCAAGGTTTGAACCTATGTTTTGTCAGCTCTAACACATAGGCTGCAAACAGTTTGCACTTCTTAGTAAAGCACATATTTAGTGGCAGGGATGAAATATGCCTTCTAGAAATTGGCCTTGGAATTCCATTTATTGTTCTTGGGTTTACTGTTCTTAGGTTTCAAAGCAATTAATTTTTTTCTCTAACAATCAACCTTGGCATTATGTGGCGCCAACCAATCCATTCTAATGAGCACATCATATATGCAAAGAGGCACAACATTTAGATCGGCACACAGAGATACCATTTAGTTCTATTGGGTCTCTCTACCATCTCCCTCACTTCTCTCTTGGTCTTGGTGGCTAACTACACTAGTCATGCCTTTTGTGCTTACTCCACTTAAGAAAATAACTTTCAACTAGTTTCAAAAGAATATAATTGTGACTAGCTCCAAGATCGACTAAAATTGAAAAAGATTGCTTTGCAATTTTGCTTTAAACTTCAACCATGGCAAATTGATGATCTGCCTGAGGGTCTTCTTCAAGAGCAACATAGAGCATGAGTATGGTATGTGCCACATCATTCACAGTTGTAGCCTCTTGAATATCGTGGACAACCTTATTTTTTTCTTTCCAATGTGAGCAGTCTTTATACAATGCTCCTCCTCACAACCCCAACAAAAAATTGGAGGTCTTGTCCTCTTTCCCAAGGATTCTATTGGTTTTGTTCCACTTTGTGCTGGCTAATTTGGTTAGAAACAACTTGGATGGTTTCTAAAGAAAGGTTATTTGAACCCTTCCTTTCTTCCCTGCTTTTCTCTTTTCTTGTTGTTGATGTTTTTGGTAGCATCGGACAGGTACTTCCACGTTAGTTTGTGTCTATCACGTGGAAGTCGTCTAATGCCCCCTCTCAAGACTTAGGGAATTCACCTTAGTTAAGTGAATGACCTTTTAGAATTAATGGAGGTTAATTAAGTTAAATGCCCAAGGTTTTGGCATTAGTAACTTAAGTGAATTAAATTAAGTCCTAGCCATTGGATCTAAAAGTGAAGGTGAGATTAGATCTCAGCCTTTGATCACTTTGGAGATTGAGGGTTTCAGTTAGTGATTGATTTGGTTAAATATCAACATTATAAAAGACAGCTTGAGTGAGAGGAGGAGATACAGTGATGGTACACAAAGAGTGATGGTACACAGGTGTGCAAGAGCAGGTGTTGAGGCAAGGGTGCAAAGGGACGGCAAGGGATATAGCAACCAACCAACAAGATTGAAGGACTAGTCTTAAGGTTTGTAGGGCTTGGCTATTTGTTGATTTGTATTTCCTCTAAAGGGCCATTATCCTAGGACGGGAGCCATAATTTTATAGCAATAAAATCATCCCAAATCTGGTTTTCCCTTCGGGGTTTTTCCAGGGGTAGTTTACCCATAAATCTATTGTGCAAATGTGTTTGGTTTCCGTTTAATGATTCCACTGAATTTATCGTTAATAACCTAGCTATACTATTATTCAGTAAATGTGGTTTGCTCAGAATTAATGGTCGGGTGCTAGGTTCTGGAAAATTAACACTTGTCCCTCAAAATATTTTGGGAATCTTACTTTCCTTTTTCCTGCTCTTCACTATTTTTTTCCTTATTTGTTGCTTCTTCATGAACTTGCGATTCCATGATCTAAATCTAATTGTTGTATGCAGGTTGCAATCCACTCGACAAGCTATTTCTTTTTAGCTTTTCATCTTTGATGTACTTGACATACTTTAGCAACTCCATGAACTTTCGATCAGATTCATCAATAGACATTTGACCTTACTTGAGGTCATGAAACTCATTTACTTTCTTCTCGTAATAATGATCGGAGAGAGACTTTTGTTGAAATACTTCTTGAACTACTTCTTCCTCTTATCATTGAACCTCTTTAACTGCCAGTATGTTCCCACCAAAGAGAAGCTTTGCTAATCAAGTTCTAAACGACAACTTTGCCTTTCTTGATTCCTGAGTAACCGTGGATCTAGAAGTATTTTCTCATACCCAATATCCATGCTTCACCCTGTTGCCCAAATTTGATTTCACCGTCAAATGTGGGTTTCCATGCTTTATGAAACACATCCTGTAGGTTATCACGATTGTGCCTCTTCCTCCTATGACTAGTTTGAGAAGAGTCTATACTACTCAATGGCTCCTTGAATACATATGATTCACTAGAGGACGATTCAGATGGAGATGGCTGCTATGTCTCATTTTGTGAGGATCTTATACGAGAATCCCTTCTCGAGCTACTTTTGCTCCCATCAACATTATTGGAGCTTTGCCTTTGCTATAGTTGCCTCTATATTTTTGTTGGGCTTTGAAGCATCCAAGTGTTTATCTAATTTTGTTCTTCTTGGGCTCTTATCAAAGTCCCATTTTCTACTATGCATCTTTGGACTTCAACCCGCAAGCTCCTCATGGTTTCCACCAAATTTTGAGGTCCTTCTTGGTTTTTGTGTCCACCAAACACTATTTCAACACCTCCAACATTCATGTTTGCACCAAAGACATTTTCTTTATAGTTCAAGGTATTTTGAGGTGTGGGGTGTTGATATTATGGTAATTGCAGGAGGTATTAACCTCTACGTGTAACCTTTGACGAGACTAAAATATTCCAGGAAGCAAGAGAAACCCTAAACAAATGTGTGAGAACCTAGAAGACATGTCGGCTCAACAAAATATATAATATTAAGGTATTATACTCCAGGAAGACAAGTCATCTCCACAAGAAAAAGATAAACAGAAAATATAATTACTAGAAAGTCAAGTCAGCCAGCCAAAAAAGTCATTGGACAAATTAGTATAAATAGAGGACGTCTTGGCTCATTTGTTCACTCTCTCTCACACAGAAAACCAGAAACAATGCGCGAGTTTGGAGAAGTAGTGCAGCTGCAACTACTGCAACTGGGATTTTTGGTCTTTAGTTATGGTTTGGACTTTCTACCTTGGTTATGGTTTGGATTCTTTGTTTGGTACACTAGCTTTGGAGAGAAGTACGCTACTTTGGTTGACTATTGGTTCTAGGGTTTGCTTCTGGAATTATTTTGTCTATCAAGGTTAAAGGTGCTCGAGGGTGGTTGCGTGCCTATGGTTGGGTGACAATATTGCTATATTGTCTATGGAAAAATGAGCACTTCTCCTTTATTTCTAACATGGGGGACTAGCCTACTTGAGTCAGACTAGGCCAACATGGAGAGTGTATAGACCCACGTGCTCTTTTGTATCGTTAAGAGCAAGAGGATAGTTCCCCACACCATTGTTCAAGTAGAGTTTGTGGCCCACCCCTTTTGGCTCGAGACCATTTTTAGATTGGTCTCACTTCTACATCATATCTAGTGCTTTGCTAACTTGGGACCCAGTAGGGAGTGTCATTTGTACCTCGCTAAATGCTCCTAGGAGGGCATAGCCTCAAACAAGCCCACTAATTGGGTTCACAATTTATGGTTTCTAGAGGTTTCAAGTCTTTTGTGGTAAGTTAACATCTCAATGGATTGTTGCCTCCTTTCCAGTATTCTTTAGGCATCCATAGACATTTCCTACGAAATAAGCAAGAGATGAACAAGATTATCAAAGATGACATCTACAAGCAGTATGTCCAAGTTACTTGGCTTGACCTACCAGGAATGTTGAAGCCCAAGATGGACTTCTATGCAGAGCACTTCCTTGTGCAGAGAGACAACCTCATTGTTCGACCCCCTTACACGCTTCAACAATGGGTGCATGCAATCAAGATCCCTTTGTGCCAATTTTGAGTGGGTTTCCATGAGCTATGGATAGAGGTCGAGCATCAAATCCACGAGAGGATAGGATTTGTTAATGATGTCATTTGTAGAAGATCAAGATGGAGCACTTTATTTTCTAGTGTTCTATGATCTATCTACTATGAGATTCAAAGACAGTTTTAGTAACTCTTCAAGGAGCCTCAAAACTCTCTCTCCACCTTTTTTCAATACCCAAATCAACGGTGCTTAGCCTTGTTTTTTAGGGAGACACTAGATGTTCAATCTTCCATGGTGAGGCCCCCTCAGTCGGACACTACTTGGACAATTACATCCCTTTTTTCCAGTGCTCCCACCAAACAGGGGCACCAATGGGTGACCACAACACCATTCAAGAAAGGTACAAATCCAGGAGATCTCGAGGGGATCAACAAGACCTGTGCATGGTTGTAGACTTGGATCTCGAGACAAGGCTAGGACTTCCAACAAGGATTCCTTTGCTTCCAGATAGCAATAGCGAACTCCTCCTTTGAGGCAGAGAGACAGGCAGTGGACCAGTACTTCTTCCATCTCTTCTGGATAGTCTTCTATTACAAGGTTTTTCTCTTCGGCCTCGGATGCAAGGAGTGTTACTTATACAAAGGTGGATGACCCACAAAGCAGCGTTTCCTCCTCTCCTCAGGCTACAAGTCCAGGGGTTCTAAGGCTTCTCTTCCCTTCCACTTGTAACACCTTCTGAGGCATCCCTCCAGGGTGTGTTTGGCTTTGGCTTTTGGCCCTTAGCAATCCATATATCACTTCAGATTTCCAGCAGCACGTTCTTTTCTAGCTATTAGATTTTCAATCTTAGATTAGATCTGCTTTTGGTTTTTATAGGAGTGACCTCTGCGCTCCCATGGTGTATTGACACTATTGTGACAGTCCCATTGTCCTAGTTGTGGTCACTTGTTGGACATTAATAAAATTATCTTATCTTATCTTATCATATTGACAATTTCTTTGTCAAATCAAGTCTGAAATCTCTGTTCTGCTAATGTTTCTAAGAGATCAGAAATTAATTTCAGAAAACTGAATGTGCAGTTTGGTTCTCCTCTGAAAGTGCTTTCCAATGGTTGTAAGCCTGTTGCAAACAGAATCTGAAGCTATCTTTTACACCCTCCAAAAGTTAGCATCTTACTACTTTCTACAATTATGTTGGTGTACATCAAGGTTTGTGAATAAATTCTAGCAACTGTTGAAGAAGATCGAAGGAGAACTAGAAGAAAAATTTTATCAGGATTGCTTGAGTTTTGGATTTTGAATACTTGACAATCTTCAGCGTGATCATACGTTTTTCCTATCAACTAATGTACCTCTTGCAAAATGACAACTTATCTTTTGTTGCACTTTTTCTAAATCGAGTTGCAATTTCCTATTTCACAAATAGTGAGGATCTGGAAAATTTTCACGACAATGAAGTTGTCTGAAATGGGAAGGCAAATCAATCTATACTAGGAGAAGTTTTCTAGATTTGCCATCACTTTTTCTCCCAATATTTCCCTAACACTAGAGATTTTTGCATCATTCCTATAATGTTTGTAATTCTACTGGGAACTTCTCAGATCTAGTTCTAGGTTTTATGCAGTTCCATATTGGACTCTCACTACCCAATTTCTGTCTTGATTTAGGCTACTTGCCAATTTTTGTCCCTTTGTCTTGTGAAAATGCAATCTTCCTATTGTCTCCACATCCTGACCAAATTTGTAAGTGTCAAAAAGACATTTTGTTAGACAATTTGAAATGTGATCCTTCATCTGGTATCTACGTTACCACTGACATATGGATTTTCCCGATGACTAATTTTAATTTTTCATACTTGCTTGATTTGTTTTTCAAATTTACTCATTTCTACGGTGCTCCTATCTACCAGGGGGACCAAGCAACAGACCGATAGTAGTGTTGCTTCCATTCCCAGATCAGTGAAGAGGCAGGGAAGCATCCCTACTTCCCAGAGACCCCGGAAACATTGTCGTTCCAGATCTCACACTAGCAGTCAGATGAGTTCTTCCAGGCAGTAGCATTTTGTGCAGTCCAGCTCTTTTTCCATGTCCTCTAGACAGTCTTGTGTATAGATTTTCCTCCATTCGGCCTCAGATGTAGGGGAGATAGCTCTAGCAGACCCTGATATGCTTACACTATTTGTATTTAGGATTTTGGATATACTCCCCTTTTACATTTTTCTTCCAGACCTGCTCTCTGCTCTTTGGGTTCAGTCTTCAGGTTTTGGCTTAGATCAGCACTTTACATTCTGCATCTTGCTTTATATAGGAGCCTTTTTTGCCCTCCCACATTGTATTGGCACAATTGTACTCAGCAGTTCCATTGACCTACTTTTATGATCATTTTTACATTAATAAAATTATTATCTTATCTCCTATCTTTCTTTCATCAGAAACCTTTGCCCGCTTTGTTCTCTCATATTTTTCAATAATTGTCAGATACTTGGTTGAATTTTATAACTTTCTCAACAATTATTCAACAGAAATCACTTATCCCTCTATCATCGGAAATTTCATTGTTCTATAGTGCTCGTTATCCCCGATGCTATCTTCAAATGACCATTTCTGATCGCTAGTTTCTTCTCATATTTAGTCATTTTCTTCACATTTTCATTTGCTTCCCTTTTCCGATCACTAGTTTCTTCTCATACTTAGTCATTTTCATTTTCTTCCCTCAAAATGTAGTCGAAGAAAATCTCTATCTCATGCACACTTGCCAATCTTCCAATGGCTATATCTGGTGGCTATATTGGAGGATGTTTCCAAATTTTTGACACTTGGCCATTTTTTTAACTTCCTCAGAAACCCTGCATTGGAAATCCTTCATCAGAAATCTGAGTTCTCACTTTCCTTCAGAGCTTCCCGATAGCTAGCTTCTGATGTCAAAGGTTTTGGAAAAATTTTCAATAAGGTCTAAATTTATTTTTTAATCAACACGATGGGTCTCTCCTAGCACAAATGATTTTTGTCAATTGACAGGTTTCTAGTACTTAGATAAAAAATTAGAATTTCCTGAATGGTTTCTCCCTTGGAATGTTGTCATAAAAAATCTGTCTCATGCATGCTTGCCAATCTTTTGATGACTATCTTCCAATAGCTATTTTTATGGCTATAAGGATTTTTTCCAAGTTTTGGCTCTTACCCATTTTTTGAACTTTCTCAAAAACCCCTCGTGGGAAATTTGAGTTCTCACTTTTCTTCAGAGCTTCTCGATGGTTAACTTCCAAGGTCATTTCCGATGTCATGGAACTTACAAAAAATTCCATCCAGGTTTAAACTTTAATCAACACAACGAGTTTCTTCCAGCACAAATCGTTTCTATCAATTGACAAGTTTCTGGTACTTGGAAATTATTTTAAAATTTCCTTGAATGTCACAACAGCACTTGGCTGGGTTTCAACACTTGCCCTGTTTGGAATGGTTTTTAACTTTTTGCACTTCCCTAGGCTTGAAGCATCAACCTCTTCGATTTCTACAGATTTTCAAAATCTGTTCCCCAGCAATACAAAAGTCAAAATGCCCTTCCATTGAACTCTGAAACCAAGCACAAGTGTCCAAAGGATTCAGTATAGACATTTCACCCAAATTTCTCCGAAAATCTGATCCAAATCCTTCAGCACTGAAACTGAAGATGACATACTTTGTGTTAAACTTACCCAAAAGGCCTCAGCACCATAACTGGTCTCTAATATCAATTTGTGACGTACCCGGGGGCTCCCCATGCTGGCAGCTAGGTACCCATTTTACCAAATTCAAACCTTCTTTTTGTTACTAGTCTGATTGCTGACTGTAAATCAAATTGAGCTTCTATCCAAACCTTCCAACAGCGCTTACCAGATTTCTGATGTAAATGATATGCAGAATTTACAGATGCATTAACAGAAATCTGAATCGAATCTATATATCATTTCCCCCAATTTCATGCCTACCATTCTTCATTCCACTACAGAATATGAATCTAACAGCTGAACATTCAACATTCACATAAAATGCATACAACATGCAAATCAACAACAAATAAGCTTATAGCTTCCACCAATTACACATAACATTCATAGTTCATAGTAGAATATGGAACAGCATGACAGAATTCATTATAGAACGTAATTAAATGTAAATACTCATCTTTTCAACAAGTTGCGACATGGAAAATCTACTGTGTTGGAGCAATTTCCTCTCAACCGTAGGTCTCAGTTTTGGATACCATCCCCAAGTCAGGGTATGAAAGAAGAAGGGTGAAATCTGCCCACATGTACTCTATCCCAGACTCAAACCAACTACAATGCTGCAGGACTCAAGCCAATTAAACATCTGCCCCTCAGGTTCCTCAACCAGCACTCCGTCAGCCCCTGTGCATCTTCCTTTCAGCTACTCCCCAACTCTGACTCAAGCATGTTAAAAATAGTACGGCTGGACATCCAACCAGCTGGCAGTTTTATTTCGCTATATTTGTAAATAAGGTTCGCTTCTTATTCCGTGGGAAGATGAACATTTCTGCTATCCCATAATTGTATATATATGTTTATTGTGTGTAATGAAGAGTGACGCTTCAAAGTTTATTATTGTGTATATTTTCTTTATCTCTCTGTGGACTGTGGCTACTTTTTTCTCTAATCTTTTAACATAGTATCAGAGCACAGACAGCTCTGAACACTCACTCCCGAGGGGGAGTTGTGGATCATGGGAATTTTCTAAAGCGTAATCCTTCATAGGATCAAAGGATTACTATAAGGTAGATGAAAGTTTAGGAAATCCTTCATTTGCCAAGTTAATATTCTAGGAAGAAGATACCAGGCTACTAATATCCTTCTAGGAGACATGATATCGTAGTGCAGCCTTCAGAATTAATCTGCTAGGACAACCACTGGTGAATTCAGGTAGCTTTTGGCTCAGTTCAGCCAGAACCAGCATGGGTTTACTTTATAACATAAATCTTCTCCAAGCTCAGATCTCTGTGTAGTATTCATCCCTTTCCCAAGCAAAAACACAGCCATCTTCCCCCATGAAACAAAAACCAAATTCAAGTTGACAGGAGACCAAAAATCGGCAAAAGTAAAAGAACAGGGAAATTGAAAGGAAGGCTTTTGTATGAAGCCTTGCATGCATACAGGAGGTGTCAATTAGTTTTCCAAGGTAAAGGACACATCTCCAAGGTTTAAGGGAGAGAGTTCTCATTTTGACATGTCGCAAAGGTCAACCAAGTACTTTTCTCTCTCATTCCCCCCTTGATTTCACCTCTCAAATGTATGGATAAAGGTGTATTTATTTCATTGTATCAACGACTCCATTGAATAAAAGCATTTTATTCTGCATATCCCATCCATGTAAATCCTTACTTCTCTACAGATATGACTAGACACACAACTATTCATAACAATATTACATACCATATATAATTACTATTATAATGAAATTTTACGAGGTCCATTAAAATTCAAACGTAAAGGACACATTTCCAAGGTTTAAGGGAGAGAGTTCTCATTTTGACATGTTGTAAAGGTCAACCAAGTACTTTTCTCTCTCATTCCCCCCTTGATTTCACCTCTTGCTGGTGCATAGACCTCTCTTGCTCCTTAGCAAGTCAGCCCCATGTGCAATTTTCAAATATATTATGCTTTTCATTTAAATAGGTTATGGAACAAATACCCAAATAGCATAAAAATAGAAAGAATAAGTAATTACATGCCTTGAGAATGATAGATAGTGAATGAGTCTCTTCAACGGGGCAACCTCCTTTTACAATATATCAAATGCATAAAATAAGATGATTTCTACAACTAGGTCTCCATTGTATAGATAGTAGACGAAGGGGTACAATTACAATTACCAATAACGACAACAATAATATAACAATAGCAATGTAATGTCCCATGACCTATGGCTTAACATGCCCCGCCCCTTGAAACAAGTGTTGCCCTCAACACTTGATAAGCTATGGATGCTTTTGTATGAAGAATTCATCTTCCCATGTCACATCTTCTATTGGCAAGTTCTTCCACTTGATGAGGTTGGCAGTAATGGCTCAATTCCATAGTTGCTTGATTAGTGTTTCAATGAATGTTTCAAGTTCTAGTATGATTTTCCCTTCTTCTTCAAGTTCTGGAAAAATAGTCTGAACTCGGATCTTGTTGCTGATTACCTTCTTTAAGCAAGAAACATGGAAGACCGAACATACACATGAAGATGGAGGCAATTGTTGACAAAGTGTCCTCAGACATGTAATTTTATTAATAAGGAAAATATCATTTACAAACAGAAGTGAGGACTCATAACCTACTTAACCTCACTTGAAGAAAGAGCTTGTTCATATAGCTCAACTCTAAACTAAAATCTAGGAGAACAACCAATAACATAATCACATGAGTATGATAGGTGTCCTTTACATAGAAGCTAGGTGTCCTTATCCTAACAAACTAGAATAAACTAATTTCTAAAAACATTTAAACTAGGAAACTACTTAAACTATAGAACTTTAGGATTATGAGGCTAACATCCCCCCCTTTAATCCGAAAGTTCATATTTACAATTACCAAGTTCATTTATGAACTTAGTGAACTTTATTTTGCCAAGAAGCTTGGTAAAAATATCCGAAGTTTGATCTTCAAATGGACAAAACCAAGGCTTGATGATGAGTGATCTGATGAAGTGCCGCATAGATGATTTTAGGGGCTAAATTTCGCAAATGGGCTAATTTTCCATGGTTTTTCCCAAAAAACGATTCGCTAATTTCCATTTTTTCTAAAAACGATTCGCCCAAATTCCATAGAATAAAACTAATTTACCTTAAAAATCGCCAAAATGTTATAGAAACCATATAAAATCCTTAGAAATTTGAATATTTTTACAAAACTATAGCCAAACATTTTACATTTTGCATATTAAGGACTAGTAAGATTAACCCATGTTTCTACATTTTAATATAAATTTTCATCCTTAAAATCATCCTTGAGTGGTACTTGGTGTCTACATGCTTAGTCTTTGAATGAAATACTTGATTCTTGGCCATCTTTATTGTTGACTGACTGTCGATCAATAAAGTAGTTGGTGATTTCTGAGTTTCACCAAGATCCTGTAAAATTCTGCGTAGCCATACAATGTCACATGTTGCTTCCCAAGCTGATATGTACTTTGCCTGTACTGAAGAATTGGCAATTGTTGTCTGCTTTTTGCAATTCCAAGATATTGTTGATGAACCCATATTCATTAAATAACCTAAAGTGGATGTTCTATCATCAATGTCACCTGCAAAATCAGCATCTGAATATCCAACAAGTGTAAAATTTTTGTTTCTTTTGTAGAGAAGACCAAAATCTTTTGTACCCTGAATGTATCTCAGTACCCTTTTCGTTGAATTCCAATGACTTTCCCTTGGTTCCTGCATAAACCTTGAAAGTATACTGACTAAATATGACAAATTTGGTCGAGTATTTGTCAAATAAATGAGACTTCCAATCAATTACCTGTACCTTGTACTGTTTACCAATTCCCCCCTTCAAATTTTGAAAGTTTCAGTTTCTGCTATGTTGTTGTCCTAATACACACTTGCAAACGTGGACTAAGTCTCAATCCACTTAGTGTGTCCTTGGAGGCACAATGCCGAAGTTCAAGCCCATTGTCACCTCGACTTGAACTCCTTTCATCTAGGCTTACGCCTAGGGAAGCCAAGGGGGGGTAGACCCTAGTTACTATATGAGTTATTAGGTGAAATCTAGGAGTTAATTTTAATTTGTTAAAGGTAAGGGGGATACTAGCCTATATGAGAGGCAGGAATGCAAATGCAAACTTTCAATGAAAAAAGCAAACCTTTCCCTAAGTCAACTAAGACTAGTGCCTGAGGTTGGGAAAATGGGGTCAATTAAGTTACACAAAGATCTAAAAACAAGTAAAAAGAATAACTTTACAATACTTTACAATTAGATTAGATACAAAAGAATTGAAACAACTATCAACAAAATAAAGAATATCTAGATGTTACAACAATATACAAAATACAACTATCTACAAATGAAATGAACAAGCACTTGTTAGATCTATGATTCTAGCAGAGCAATAATTGAACTAACTTCTAATTTGATTTTGCAAGAATAGAAACAGATAGATCAAGATTTCATCCACAACAAAAATACACAACTCAAACCCAAAGTAGAAGTGCCCCAAAGAGAGGTGCACAACTTCAAGGGGGTTGCTCAAAAGACCAATGTGCAACTCAAGAGGAGACAAAACAATGAAGGAAAGCCACCAATGGGCACAAGTGCGCAACTTTAGAGGAAGAGATAAAACTTGAAGTAAAAGACTCCACGGGCACTAGTGTGCAACTTCTAAGCTCAATTTCTCAACCACCACAAGATGCTCAATTACAATGCTTAAAAGATAACTTGGAGTAAAAGTTGCAGAAAGTAAAGAGCATGAACCACTTAGAATGAATTATGAAGTTAAACCATAGGTTGTTGTGAGTAGATTTTAGAATTTAGATTGATTAGGTGAAGTTGCAATCCTAGACTAGGTGACTTCCCCAAAACTCCCACCGCTTTGGCCAAAAGGATTGTTGGGTGCTCAATAAGCAAGGCAAACAAGGCCTTACCCTAGCTCCACAGGTCAACCCAGGAAACTTGGGTGCTCAAATTGGGGGACACCTAGTGTCGTGAGATCATCCTTGATCTAGCACCCCAGTAGCCTCCATAAGCCCATTGTTTGATGGCGAAAGTTGCAACAGTTGAGGGTGATCTAATTAAGCTAAGTAGAATGATTCCCTAGAGCCTAAGATAGATTGATTAAACAATTAAGAGTTTACTCGAGTTGAGTGCTTGAAAGAAAGGAAATGACAAGTGCTCAAACAAATGTACAAGAAAATAGATTATGCCTCCAAGGGCTTAAACAAGATTGTACATGAAAATAAATGCTTCTAAACCAGATAACACATGAACTTGAAAGAGAAATTAGAAGCATAAACCATCAACTATCTACCTATCCTTACGATACTGCATGGGTGGCAAAGCCAATCCTCTTTGCAGGGTGTAGGCAAACAAATAAAGAAATGAAATAACTTAAAATGAAACTACTCTACTTGCAACCTCAACAAAGGCACAAGGTGGAGGACAAGTTTACCGGTTTTGTGCCCAAGTGGGTGAAAAAAAAAAAGCATGAAAAGAAATAGCTTGACTTGGAAAGTAAAGAAGTAAATCTTAGCCACACAACCTTGCCTTAAGGACAAGTGGGACAAACTTAAAATGAAATACAATGTTGAAATAAAACTAATTACTAGCCTTACGATTTTGCATGGGTGGCTAGGCCAATCCACTATGCAAGGTGTAGGCAAAAGAAAAACAAAAACACAGAAATTTAATTTTTTTAAAGAAGTGCAAGCCCAAGAGACTCTCTTTGGGCTTGCTTACAATAGAAGGAGAAAGAAGAAAAGTTGGAAAGGTAGTACCCCAACTTAGGAGGTTTCTCTTGGATGTTTTAGGGCCCCAAATGGGTTGTAGCTCCTCCTTTTTGGTGCAGACCTGCAACAAATCAGCAAGCAAAGCTTGTTGGAAAAGCTGCAAAAAAAGACTAATATCTTTGGAAAATTTCTGTTAGACAAACCAGAAATTTTCTGTGTAAAAAACGGCAAGTAAAATAGATTTAGATGAACTATTCTAAGATGTTAGAATGCCAAAAATAATATGGAAATGTACAGAAATACGAAACAAAAATATTTAGAGGTTGTAAATGGGTGAAATGAAAGATTTCCATATCTAAAATCTTCACACAAAACCCTTAGGTAATCCTACAAATCTTGAATACAAAGCTACATAAACCAAGAGGAAGTGAGTAGATCTAAGTAGTAAAACAAAATACTTTGCAATACCCAAATAAAAACTCACTAGATCTATGATAAGACTATCACAAATCTATCCAAGCAAACTACTTTGCTTGGAATTCCTACTCTAGATCTATAGGCTAAGCATGCGCAAGAAAATAAAACAAGAACAAGATCACCTCAATAGTAGATGGCACCAAGAAGACTCTCAACACCATGGATCCTCCAAAGATTTCTTTATTCACCACAAAAGGTTGTTGCAAATACTTGCAGCAAGCTTTACACAAGAGCAAGAGCAAATGGGAGAAAGAGAAAAGAGTGGGGGAGGAGAGATTTTGGCATAGTAACAATACACTGAGAATAGATGTGAAATGAGGGAGGGGAGGCCTTCTTTTATACTTGGGAGCCAAGAGTGACCCCTCTTGGATGAACTCCAAGTGTCATTCAATTAAGAGAGGGTGAGCATCTCAAGGAGGGGCGCAACTCTAGGGTTTTGGTAGTGTTAGGGTTTTGGTGGATGAGTGAGGGGGTAAGGGAACACCTTTTTGACATGGTCCAACATGAAATTAGACCAAGGGGGGCACACTTAGGGAGAAACGGATTGTCTTTAATTAATTTTTCACTTTGTTTGACTTTCTCACCAAGGGGGGCACAACTTCCCTAGGGGGGATGATAATTTGAGGTGATGGCTAGGTGAGGAGGTGAAATAAAGTTAAGAAAGGGATTTCACTAACTTAAGAAAGGGGTTAGGCATCTTCTCCCACTCTTTCTCTAACCTTTTTGCTCATTTTTTACAAAAATTGACATTTTGACTTTGTCAATTAAGCAATTAAATTGTTGACTCAAGACTGGTTTGGACTCCTCATGGACAATGACCTAGCAAAACTTGTCCAATTGAGTTGAAACTATGTCCAACGGTGTAGGGGGTCTCATTCCATTTCTTTTGAGTACTCACACCCCTATCAAAAATCCCAAGGACGTAGTTTTTACATTTTACATCAAAAATAATTAAAATTACCATTAATTGGGTAATTTTAAAAAATTAAAAAAAACTACTTAGACTCGATGGAATTCCACAAGACACTAGGAGATGTCTAGAATGGTCATTTACAATATTCTTAGACCCTAGTCACCCATTGGGCTCGATCATTAGAACGTCTTTCACCACTTTGGAGGATTATTGTGGGAGTGAAAAACTCAAAGGTAATTAAAAAGGGTGGTTAGGACAAATTAATTACCCGAGGAAAAAAAACACTCGATGAAAGGACTTCCCTAATGATAAAGTCATAGGCAACTAACCTACAATATGATCCATGCAGAGACCCATTACATTATTATCCCAGGCAGGGGAGCGAAAATTCTAATTACAAAAAGAAGTGTTGAGGCCAACAATGCCCTGTAGAACCAGTAAGTCTTCAACTTTGCTGCACCATCAAGTACATAGCTTTATGGCACATGGAGTTGACCCCCTAGTTGAAATAGGTGGTGTTGTCATCCTTATACACACTTGCAAACGTGAGCTAAGTCCTGCTCACTTAGTGTGTCCTTAGAGGCACAATGCCTAGGTTCAAAGCCCACGTTGTCACTTTGATTTGAACCTCTTCCATCTAGGCTTACTCCTAGGGAAGCCAAGGAGGGTGGACCCTAGTTTCTAGATGAGATTAACGTTAAGTTCTAGGAGTTGGTTTTAATTAGTTACAAGGTTGGGGGAAAGATCTAGCATATGATGCAAAGGCAACAATGCAAAGTGCAATAATTCAAGATGAGAAATCGAGCCTTTTCCTAAGACAACTAGACTAGTGCCTAAAATTGGGCAAGGGGTCAACTAAAGTTTGAGGGAGATTTATTTCACAAGAGTTACAACAAATTACAAAGATTACAATTATATCACAACAAGGTTAGAAACAAATATCACAACTAAATACAAAAGTACAACAAGAATATCTAAGAGTTACACCAAAGTTACACTAAACAATAGATACAAAGATACAAAGATATAGAAATACAAAGATACAAGATACTAACTGAATTTGCTTGTTTGTGCAGGAAATTAAAGATGCTCAAAGGGAAACATTCATCAACACATCAAGCCTAGCATGCTCAACAATAGAGTGTCTCCCAAAGGGATGCACAACTCTATTGTGACTGCTTTCAATGGCAAACAAGATTACACAAGTTCCAACAAGGAAGTGCCTCCAAAGGATGTGCAACTCCTTGAGGGACCAAACCAAAGATATGAACACACCACTTAAAAGAAATGCTCAAAGGAAAGCCTCCAAAAGCACAACTATGACTATTTAATTATCAATCCACAACACATAAGATAAATTTGCATAAAAGTAAATATGAAATGAAAGTTGCTTGCAAGATTAGTTAAGTGCCAACCACAAGTGATATACCAAGTTGATGCCCAAAGTTGAAGTGGATTAAAGAGTTGATTAAGTTGGTTAAGTTAAGGTTGAATCCTAACTAAGTGTCAACCCAATACTCCCCTCTCTTGTACCAAGTAGTTGTTGGGTGCTCAAGAAGTATGGCAACAAGGCCTACCCTAGCTCCACAGGTCAACCCAAGGGAAAAGAGTACTCTTGGAAAGGACGTTGAGCATCATGAGACCGTCCCCCGCCTATAACTTTTCGTTGCTTCCTCTAGTCTTCGTTTAAATGGCAAAGTTGGGTCAGTAGAGGTGCCCTATTAAGTCTAATTGATTATTAGGCCTATGGACTAAGTTAAATTAAGTGGATAGGTGTGTAAAAGTGAGATATGCTTTGCCCAAAAATTGAGTAATAGTGTCAAAACCAAAATTTAAAAGTTTGTCAATGTGAAGTTCTTAAACCATAAGACAAAGCATTAAAGAAAGTAAAGAACTTGAAAAACTTGCTGAAATAAAATGTAGATTGATTTACACCATTCACATGCCCATTATTGCTTGCAAAGTAAGAGATAAATGCTTGAGAAATAAAACTTGCAAGTAAAAGGAAACTTAAAGCATGAGATTAAACCTATGCCTCCATGGGCCTAAGCTCGCATTAGTATGTGTGAAATCTACTTCTAGATGATTTTAAACCATTGAGCATAAACACATTAGAAGTAAATAACTAAGCTAGCCATACGATTTTGGGGGTTGGCTTAGGCCAACTTCACATCCAAGGTGTAGACAACTAAAGATGAAAAACTTGCTTAAAATGAAAAACCGAAATACAAACCACTCACAATGGCACAAGGTGGAGGCAAGCCTTCCTATTTTGTGCCAAAGAGGGTTGGAAAGGAAATAAACTAAAACTAAAGCAACCTAGCCACACAACCTTGTCATAATGACAAGTGGGGCAAAGAATAGAAATGCAGAAATTTAAATGAGATCCTAGCCTTACGATTTTGGGGGTTGGCTTTGTCAATCTCACACCAAGATGTAGGCACTAATACAAATTACAAAAACAAAAATTTTAAAAAAGAACAAGAATGCAAGCCACTTGGGTACCCCCTTGGGGCTTGCTACAACGCTAGAAAAGAGAGAGAAAGGTTTGGGTGTTGTTACCCAACCAAAGGAAGGGTCCTTTGTGTGTTTTGTGGCTGAAATTGGGCAGCACTTCCCCTTGATCTAGTGAGAACCTGCAAAAATCAGCAAGCTATTGTTTGTTGGAAATGCTGCAAAACACACACAAAAAGTTAAGAAAATTTTTGTTTTTTACACAGACATTTTCTGCATAAAAATTTCAGCAAAGTAGATTGATGTATTGACCTATTCTAGAGTGTTAGCAAACCAAAAACTGAATATGTATGAACAGAAAATAGAACCAAGAAAAAGAGGAGTTTAAGATAGAATATGAAAGAAGGCTTCCAACTTGTAGCCAACCTTGCAAACCCTTGAGGCAACCTGCAACTTATGAGACAAATGTGAGATAAGAGCAAACAAATGAGTGAGATAAATAGATAACACAAACTAATTTGTACTACCTGCTATCCTACTCAAATAGATCTACAACTACACTATTGCAAATCTATCCAAACAAACTAGTTTGCTTAGATATCTACTTTATATCTCAAATAAAATCCACAAGCAACAATATCACCTCCAATCCAAGTGCAACCAAGACAAAATCTCATGTACACCAAGGTCCTCCAAAGCTCTTTCTTATTACCAAATGAGGAAGTTGCAACAACTAATTGCTACAAGCTCCTCTCCAAAATAGAGCAAGAGTGAGTGAAAGCAAGATGGAAGATGAGAGGAGTGAAGCAAGAATTTGGTAGCATAACAATAGTTCAAGAGATGGTGCAGAAATGAGGGTGAGAGGGCCTTCTTTTATACTTGGAAATGCAAAGTGACCCCTCTTGGATCAAAGCCACGTGTCAAACACCAAGCCAAATTTATGATCTCAAGGAGGGGGGGCGCAACTCTAGGGTTTGGGCATGAATTGATGAGGTGGAGATGAGTTGGAGGGGGTGGGCCATGGCCAAAAGGTGATGTGGGAGGCTAGGGAGGGCACACACATGGAGAGAGGGGCCCACAACTCAATCAAATGCATGTTCTAAGGTTTTCTCATGAGAGGGGGGCGCAAATCCCCTAGGGAGCGTAAGGGTCTAAGTGAGTGTTGAGTGAGGGGGGTGTGTAAAGGTTGGAAAAGGGTTTAGGTAGGCTAGGAATGTGTTTACTCATCATCTTCCGCCTTTACCTTACTCAATTTGCTCATAATTACAAAATTTGACATTTTTACTATGTCATGACTAGCAAATAAAATTGTTGTTTCGACTGACTAAGACTCCCTATGGACAAACACCTAGCAAAAGTTGTCCGACTGAGCTGAAACTTGGTCCACAGGTGTAGGCGGTCTCATTCCATTTCTTTTGAGCACAAATACCCCTAGCAAAAGCCCAAGGACCTAGTTTTTACATTTTTTATCAAAAATTACTTAATTAAATTACCCAACCTTAGGCAATTTTAATTAATTAAAAAAAACCTATCTAGATTTGACGGAATTCTGCAAAACTTTGAGAGATGTCTTACATGGTCATTTACATCATTCCTAAACACTAGCTACCAGAGGATGACACCATTAGAATGCCTTTCACCACTTTGGAGGAATTATTTGTGGGAGTGAAAAACTCAAGGGAAATTAATAAGGCTGGTTAGGCCAAATTAATAATCTGAGGAAAAAAAACACTCAGCGAAAGGAACTCTCCTAATGAAGAAATCCTAAGGTAACTGACCTAACTATGATCCATGTAGACCTATTACATTATTATCCCACGCAGGGGAGCGGAAATTCCAATTACAAAAATACATGTTGAAGGCCAAAAATGCCTTGTAGAACCAAATAGTCTCTGACTTGGTAGCATCTGATGATGCATATCTTCATGGTACATGGAGTTGACCCCCTAGTTGAATAGGTGGTCAACAAATGGTCAACATGCTCCATGGGGATAAGAGAAGGTTTACAATCTTCCATGCCAAATTTCTTTAACAATTCAGTGGCATACTTGGTTTGAATAAGGAAGATTTGATTAGGATGTTGAGATACTTCAACTCCAAGATAATAATGAAGTGTCCCTAAATCAATCATTTTGAACACTGCTTTAAGTTCTTCCTTAACATGTTTGATGTGAGCTTCAATATTTCCTATTATGATTAAGTCATCAACATAGAGTACAAGTATCACCAAGTGCTTACCCTGCATTCGAAACACGTGTTCCTTTGGTTGTTCCTTAAGGGTAGGTTCTTCAATTACCTTTTGTACTTCAACAAGAAGAGGCTTGGTCTTTTCAGCTTATAGGCATGAGCTAGTGGTCTCGTTGTCTAGGAGTTTGTCGGAGTTGCAACCATTGTGCCAACGTCACATCCTTGTATCGTAAAGGGTAGAACAAGTTGCACATGATGTCTTTGAAAGCATCCCAAGTGTTGATTGGAGGTTGGTTGGAGGTTGTGAGGTGTTGGTTGTGTGTTTTCCACCATGTAAGGGTTTGCTCTTCCATGTGGACCTCAACTACAAGGATCCTCTAGGTATCTATCAGAGTAAGTTGAGATTTGAAATAAGATACAAGGTTGTATATCCGAGAATTGAGCTTTTTTTGTTGAGAGCCCTATCAAATTAAAGCACTAAGTTTAGTGTCCAACTTGAATATCTATTGAACAATGAGAATCACTTGGTAAATAGTGGGTTGAGATCGAGGTTATGGTTGGGCCAATTATTGATGGGTGATGATTTTTTGGAACATACTCCTCATAGCATGCATCATTTTATCCTAGAACTCCTATTGTTTTTAAGCTTGTTGTTGAGTAACAAGGGTTTCCAGCAATAGGCACTGTTGCTTGTGCATTTGTTCCGCCAAGACTTGGGCAAGACTGGAGTCCTGAGAGTCTCCTAATTCACTAGAGTTTTTACGGAACCGTGGAACTTAGGAGATACTAGAAGATATAGGGTTTTACAACTGGAAATAGAGATTCGCAAGCTACAAGCAAAATTGAAGGAAATTCAAAAATCAAGGGCCAGAAATGGGTAAAAAATCGCAATCAACAACTCCATGAAATGGTGAAATAATGTAGTCTACAGTCGTAGTCCCATGGCCTACGGACCTTAAAGAAAGATTATGAGTAGGAATAAAATCCTAAAGGAGACCAAAAAGGCAAAGATCTTAAGAGGCCCTAATCTTAAGACTCTGATACCAATCGATATGAGCACAAAACAAGAATGTGAATACTTATATACAAGAGAAAATAAAAGCAAGCAAGTATGCAATATGAGAAGAGAGGAGATTGCCAAAATGTACATATATGGTACACTCTTCATTGTATTATCTATATACACAGTACAAAATTGTTAGGAGAGTGATCAAAGTTGACCAAGTCTCCAATAAAATACAATCTAGGAGGTGAGTGATCAATTGAACCAAATTGCCTGAAAGAACAAAAGATTAAATACAAAGTACAAAAGTGTAGATTACAATTATAATAGATAGTCTAACTAAGTCCACTAGGTCATAGAGATTATGTTTCATGAATAACATTAAACGTGCTAGTGCACGGGGTTAAACCATCATAATTTCCTAAGGGTGCCATAAATATGTAATGTAAGATGATGTATGTGAGAAAGTGTGGTGCAACTATGTTGTATTATTACTGCAGCATCATTAATTATAAAACGTTTCATATTCTCTCCATTGCTGTGTGTTTTATTTGTATGTTTGTGCACTCCAAAAATTAACAAAAGTGTCTCCTAGAATTTTCCGTGTTTGGTAAATGACAAGAGGCATTTCCCATGAGTTTCCTAGGGCGTACATTTCTGAAATGTTTCCCTCAGAAAATGGCCCCCAGGGAAACATTTCGTATAACAAAGTTTAAGGATAATTGAAGGCCTTCCTAATTGAAAATGAATTCTATACGTATAGACTGCTAATGGCATTGATGATGGTCATGCTTTATTTGTATGTTTGAACTTTGTGCACTCCAAAAATTAACAGAAAAGTCTCCTAGAAGTTTATGTGTTTGGTAAATGGCAAGAGGCATTGTCCATGAGTTTCCTAGGGCATTCCAGAAATGGGTACATTTCCAAACTGTTTCCCTGTGGAAACAGTCACCGGCCAGACATTTACTATAACAGACCCTATGGATAATTCAAGGCCTTCCTAATTGAAATGAATTCTATATGTATGGACTGGTAATGGTAATGGTATTGATGATAGTCATTAAAAACCATGCTATACATTATATTGTGTTAATGATTGTCAGTATTATGTATTATGCCTTAGGGCCTCCGGGATACCTTACGTAATAGACATGTTTGTGGCAATGATTCAATATCAACACGGAGAGCCTAGTGTCCACTATCCTACCATACTAGATAAAGGTCTATGCATAGCCCTTTAGGTAACATACAGTCAAGTCTAGGTGCAAATGTTGGGTAAATATTGGACCACTGGTTGAATAGATATCCCTTGCTTGTGGCTATTGAGCCAAACCCATCTTCATTGGTCTTTTAAACTATAATATGGGTAGCAGTAGATGCCCTTTCCATAAGGCCAATAAAATCTTTCTTCCTAAAAATAAAAAGATAAGTCCAAACAATAAGACTATAGCAAGAACTCTATGATCTTTATGCACCGAAGGGATACTAAGAAGGGTGGTTGGATGAAAGAGGCACAACCATTATTTACTTTCTTCTACAGTACTTCTCTTCAGTCAGTCTCTGAGATGGGGGATCGCTCAACTATTCCTCCATGCATTCTCCCTTCCAACTTGACAAGAATTAGTCATGTCTGTCGAGAAATAGGATAAGATTGGGAGCTGATTTGAGGGATTCATCCAAGAAGAAGTAGAAGGGGTTGATTATGCCGATGAAAAAGGGTTAGAGTAGGAAAGTAATGTATGCAGGGTGAAGATGCACTCAAAAAATGTTAAGTTCATATAAGGGCTTGAAGGAGGAGATGCAGTTAACCGCATTAGATTTATCATTCCATGCAGTTTTTGGACAGAGTTCTGGATCCAAGTGCTGGAGTACTTAAGACTTCATAAGCTTCTAATGGTAATGCTCGAATCTTCATATGATAGATAATGTGGTCAAATATATAATAACAAGATAGTCAGCCACCTGGGTTAGCTGTACGGAGAAAATGGCATGCTCGGTAACTCTTGGATTTTATCGAAAAACAAATTATCTTTTGTAAAACAATAATTTCCAGGAGATGAGAATATTCAAATAATTTACTCACGATTTCTTTTGGTTTTGGGTCTACTGGTGTTTTATCTTAACTGGTCTAAAATTTACCTAATATTCATACTTTCAATAGCCATCGAAAAATGTTTCACGGGAAATGTTTTCTAAGGAAGCATTTTGTAATTCCAAAATTCAATATAGTCATGTTGTCAAGATGTACACTCTTTCATTTTGAGTGCTTCGAGGCATAGCTTGTCAAAACAAAAGCTCCTAAAGCTAGTCACTTTGATTAGATTAGCAAAGCCCTCGTATGTGATGGGGGCACTCCAGACAAATTCTCGTTATCTTTTGAGAGGTTAAATTAAAAATGAAGAACACAATTGAAAACGATGGGCATGGATAGACTAAATCAGAACAAGCTAAGGCAGATGGATTCCAGCAATCGACTTCTGTAAAATCCTGTCACATTTCCTTTGAGCATCATTTCATAGCATGTCCAAAAAGAGGATTTGACTTTGATCTAATGGTTATAGGGTGACCCTCGCCAATTTCAGTGGAACATTTTGAAGTTTCAATAGACTGTAATGCCAAGCACTCGAAAGCATCTATCTCGTAGTTTTTATAAAACAAGATTCGTTAATTACCACCCCTCTTTGTTGAATACCAGCTAATTTTTTTACATCAAAAAAAATGCCCAAATCCTAGATTCGGCGTAATCGATACATGTCCTTACTATAATCTGGGGAGATTTGGTGATGCTTACCTTTGATTTGCTTCAGAGGAGGATGTCCCATGAATTGAAATTTGTGGGATGCTGGAATGCTAGAATTTGAAATAGAATTGCTGTCCGAAAGACAGAATTTTATGTACAACGGATGTCCGTGTCGATGTCGATCCCGCAGAGAAGGAGAGTGTTATTGTGGAACGAACGAAACCTCAAGATATGAATACACCAGAGATGAATAATATACACGAAGCAGGAGATAAATATTAAGAGCAAAGCCAAGCCAGAAAGACCTGGCGTGACGTTGATAAACCAAAAAACAGATGTGAGTTCGATTTCAAAGAAACAACTCTGTTGCTTTCGCTTCTCACCGTGGTTTTTAGGTTCGAGAGAAAAAGGCCAAGTTATGGGATTAAAAAAATTATTTTTTTTTTTTTTTTAATTTTTACTATCACGTTTCAAATGTCTTTTAATCACATGCGTGTACTTGTAGTTCATGCTTTACTAAAAATAGTAAAGTTTACTAATTTTGTATGTTTGCACTCTGGCAAAAATAGTAAAGTTTACTAATTTTTTTGTGAGATAGTCAAATTGGGAAAAATTTCACATTGATAAATGAATTTATTAAAAATATATAATTGATTAATAAAAATAAAATGAATATAATTAATTAATAAATATAAAATATAAGTATTTATGTTTAAAATATAAAAAATTATTAAAATATAGTAATTAACATTATTTTTGCATCTAAATAAAAATTATTATCAAAGGTAGTAAATAAGAAAGAAGGAGGATTTTGTATTTTGTTTGATGTGCATGGATTTGTGATTCAAATTATTGTGTTCAACTTGAATTTTTTTTAGTAAATTTAATAGGTGGAAAGATGTGCCACCATACAAAGAAATTAAGTTCAAATTATAGTAGGAGTAAAGTTGTTATGTAAGGGAATAGTATGTCAAAGAAGGTGTTTGATTTTCTAATTTAGTTTCTTTTCATTGTTAAAAAGGCTAAGCAAATGTTCACAAACCTAATTAATTTAAGTGGACATTAATAGGATATTTTATTTTTTTATTTTATTTTACTTTATATTTTTAATGGGAAATATTTGTATTAATCAAAAGAGATTGTAGCACATCATCAATACATCAAACTTAAGTCCTCCAAAAATGAATATACATGACAAATCCAATCAAAATACAAAGATTATTATTGTTTGCTAAAAAACTCCCAATGTCTACTATTAATATAGATTCTATAGAAACTACCTAATATACAGTAACTCTAAAAAACATGAACTAATTAAAAGATAATGTAGCTAGTAGTTTCATTCTGTCCTTCGTCAAGGAACTATGACTCTTGTTCAACAATTTTCGTGGCTTCAAAAAGCTATTGGAGAGTGTCTTCATCTCTGAAATCTCCTTAAACTGAAATGTCCAATATCATTTGGTTTAAGGCCCTTAAATTAACATTCTTATTCAATTGGACAACCAAATTCCTTAATAGAGCACATTTTGTCTCCAGGTTAAATATATGTTGTTTTAATCGTGATGGGAGCAACCTAGGAGACTACTTGCTACTTGTTATCTTGAACCTTAACTGAAATATTGCAAATAGTGGACTTGTTATTGTTGATCATCTCCTCGTGTACCTGCAAAATCCTTTTCATTTCTTGCTTCTCTCAGTATTCCATAACTTCAACAGGAAAACCAAACAAGCTCTGAGAAAAAGTAACTTAACACCAACGAAAGGGATAGAAAGGTTGTTCTAGACCCTAAGTATCCTTTGAAGGAATAGAGCATTACACGGGTTTGCAAAACTAGAGGCCACCACAACCAATCCACATACCAAAACATAGAAACTCAACAATTGTTGAGTCTTACAAGGTATCGGGACACCAAAGAGAGGGAGATGCACAACCCTAGAGAGACTTAAAGCTAAAATAAACCAAACACCAAACACACAGAGCTGGCATAAAATCAAACTAGTAATCAGGAAACACACTAGTGGAGAATTCTAGGTAAACCAACCTAAGTTCAAAGCATCACCTCAAAATGGTTGTTGGGCATTCCCAAAGCTTTACAACAAGAATATGGTGAACCCTCTTGAATTCCCCTTAAAACACTAGAATTATCCCACTTTCATTGGGTCTTAAACCTCCTATGAATTCATTACCACAATTTCGCAATAGACCAAGTATGTACGAGGAGGAGAGGAGTCTCATCATGTTTATGACTTCGCTTGGAAATTTGGGTTGCCTTGTGATCGACATGTGTCTTAATAAATGGGTGGTACTTGTTAAACATTAAACTAAATTCCTAAGGTATTGCATGATATGATAGTGTGTCATTAATCCTTAGAACCTCAAATTTATTTCTAGTGGTTTCATTTGCTAACATGTTGGCTTTTGTATTTTGCTCTCGCAGTACGTGAAAAAAATAATTTTTGGAACCTTGTTACCTCTTGCGAGATTCTGAATAAAATCGAAGTGATTTTTTGGTTGGTAGGCCATGATGTTTTATGCATTTATTGAATAAGGACTGAAGAGTCCCCTACCACAGTAATAGGGGATATTTGGCAAGCTAATGCTAGTCTCGATTCTTGTATAAGAGTGTAAGCCTCTACCTAATTGTTGGTACATATTCCTAAACCCCAAACATTGGACAATTCCTCATATCCTCTGGAGTCATAGATGATCCCCCCACACCTACCACCCCTGTCCTTTTATTTTGTTATTCACATCAAAAGAAATTTCAATTTTAATCTCCCAATGATATGTGGACTACTCAAGCAGAATGCATGAAGTGGTTTATTTATGTTCTTGGGCTCCTATAGGAAGGTTTATTGGTAGGAAGGTTGGAGAGACTTCTTTGAAAGGTTAGTTAGAGCTTCAGTGGCTTCCATGTATTAGATATATTCCAAAACAAATCTTTTTATTCAAAGGTTGGTTGGTTTTTCTTTTTCTTTCTCCCGAGGACTCGTAGGAGATATTAGCATCGTGTTGGAAGTGGGACTCAGTACCACTGGTTCTTAAGAAATTAACTCCTTTTTTTTTATTCTCATCGGGTAAAGGATTGATATTACATTGGTTTGTGTCAAGTTCTTGGGTCTTCCTTTAGATTTTTGGACACTTGAGGTTTTCAAAGAACTAGGTAATACTCTGGGTATTTTTTATGGGCGTTGTCTAAACATTCTATGTTTTGGCATTTTTCGTCGAAATTTGTCGATATAAATCTAGACGAAATCACAATTTTGTTTTGTTAAATTTCACTTATGAATGCATAAATGGATTCAACGTCCTGAAAAACCCCTAGGACACTCGAATTTTACAAACTTAACCACTCAAATCTGTAGATCCAACAATTTCTCACCGGATTTTGGCAAAATTAAACAAATAATATGAGCTTTTTAGAAACTAGTAATACTTTTGTAATAGAATTAATGTTGGAATTGACTTGGGAGAGGGATTGTCCATGAAGATGACTTTGCAAAAAGGCCCCTTTTCTTTTTCTCAATCCCTTGATTGCATGGGGGTTTCTTTTAGGTGTAAAAGATGTCATAAAGTTGGTCATTGAGATTTTTAGTGTGATTTGTCTTTTCAAAAAAGTTGTGGATTCAAAAAGACGAGGGTTTAAATGGGGGAAAGGATCCATGGCACTCTATGGATTTAACTCTTGATTCAATGTTGGGGGAGGTAGTTGGTTTGGATAAGAATGAGGGGTTTGAAGTAGAGGTGGTTTTAGAAGGAAGGGAAGAATCTCCTACAAAAGAGAAGGCTATGGAAGAAGTGGTGGATGTACAAGTCATTGGTAGATTTCCTCTCAAGAATTATGTGGTTGTAGCTAAGGAAACTAGTGCAAAAGGACAATCCCATTTGGAAAAACATAGGTCACTAAAGGATATAGCTCTTTTAAAAATATTACAACCTCATTTTTCTAATTTTGGACAATATGGATTTATTAATTTTTTAGGGGACTCTTGTGAGTTTATTCTTGTCTTTGGGTCCAACTCCAAAGAATGAATATTTGGGGAGGGTGGGGTGTTGATGTTTCTTCTAGGTTTGATGAATCTTATCTTGATGGATCTTCTCTTGGAACTGATTCTCTTGAAGTTTTTACAATAGTTATTTCATTTCATGGGAAGGATGGTATTATAGAAAGAAATAAACATAATTTGAGGTCAAAAAAAGATGGTTTAGGAGGTTTCGGTGGAAGTGTTGAGGGTGGTTTGGGTATTATTGAAGGTAAGGGTTCTAAGTTGAATATTAGAGGTTTACTATAGCATAGGAGAAGGCTCACTTTGAATTTTTATCTAGTAAACAACACTCACTTTTGGAGCCCTTGGCGCAAGTAACCCCCTAGTTTTGGGTGATCCATGATTATTGTCTCCTTGAGCTACAAAGGTCTAGGTAGCCTCAATAACAAAACTTTCCCTAAAAATGATTGTTAATTCCAATAGGCTTGATGTTTTGCTTCTATGGGAAACTATAAGAGATGGGGGGAAGCTTGTGTTTGACTTAGGAAAGATGTTTGGTGTGTGGGTTTTTATTTATGTTGATGCTAGGGGTTGTTTTGGAGGATTGATTACATGGTTGGGGTCAAGGTTTCAAAATCATTCTAACTATTTGCCTTTTAACTCTAGTTTGGGAGTTGTTTTATACTCTCGTGACTTGGATAAAGAGTTCACTATTCTAAATATTTATGGGGCAAATGTTGATAGGGTTTTCTATCGGGGGAGGATTTTCAATTGTGATTTCGATAGGCAGGACAATATTATTTTGGGAGGGGATCTGAATTTCACTATAAGAAGAAGTGAAATTTGGGGACCCCATGAATAGGTTGATCCACTATGTGATTTTTTTGTAAGAAGACTAGAGGAGATGGGTTTGTTAGACATTGAGACCACAAAATCGAGACCTACCTTGAGGAATAAGAGGGTAGGGGAGGAAAGGATTTCAAAAAGGCTGGATAAGTCCTCATTGTCTAATTCTATGATAATTTATTGACCGAGGATAAGGCAATGGGTAGAAGAAGGGGGAGATTCGGATCATTTCCTTGTTTTTCTAGAGATGGCTTCTATGGGAGGAAGGCACGAAGTCCATTCAAGTTTGATTCAATTTGGTTGGAAGATGCATATTTTGTTAAGTTCGTAAAATATTTATGGGTGCCCTTTAATGCATCCATAAATGTCATAGTTGCACTTCAATTTGTAGATAATTTGGAAAAGGTCAAGTAGGAAACTATAAAATGGGCTCATGAAAAGAAGAAAAGGAATGAATAAGATATTGTGGATATTGAAGCAGAGTTAGAGGGATTGTATCTTTAGGATCTAGCAGGGTTTTCATATGAGGTGTCTAAATTGAAGATTAGTCAATTGACGCAAAGGAAGAAAAATTTATTAGCAGATAAAGAAGTAGATTGGAGGCTCAAAAGCAAATCCCTTTGGCTAGAGAAAGGTCATAAAAATTGATCTGTAAATTGTTGTGGATATTCCACTGGAACAGTTTGTCATGACAGATCTGATAAATAAAACTGAAATCTACACTATGAAGGTTAAATTCATTTAGATTCCAAAATATTTAGTTACTGATTTTCTGCTTTTGCGTGGAATAGATAAAATGTGGAAAATAGATAATAGTAAAATACAATCACACACCATCCACAAAATAACACAAATATTTTCTCTAGGAAACCCTTACGAGAGAAAACCCAACTAGAAGGTGAGGTTGCTCTACTCTCTTTTCTCTGGTATGGAAATGATGCAAGTACAAAGGAGAAGACACTCTCTATGGAGTTACCTGAGACCTATGGCATGTTAAGGATGCTACAGAAAATTAACCCCCTATATTATGCCATATAATTTCCCACTCATAGTTGTTCTTCTCTGCTATGGAACAAAATACAATAACATAGAATGGAACCCCTTCTCCTAGCAGCCCGGTATTCAACATAGCTCAATGGCCATCTAGGGTCTGCGTACTGACTTCCTCAACCATCAATTAGTGATTAGATTTGGACCTTCTAGAGTGTTCTATAAAATCGAATATGTGACTATCCCCACACATTTAAGTAATGGGGGCCAATGTGGCATCCACTCGCACCATGGTGATAAATACGATAGATCAACTTGTGGGAGGCATAACTTTTGCGTACGAACTCCAATTGAGTCAATTCTTACACTGTTGGAGAGGTATCAGTGTGTGGAATATAAAATATTATAGTATAGTAAGGTTTGGACCATAAAAAAGTGTCCTTTGATGCCTCAAAATTGCTTTGGAAGATTTCAAACAAGTTTTTTTACCCAAATTTCCAAATTTGGACCAACCACCAAAATGGCCCTACAAGTTGATTCCTCATATTTTTCCACCCATAAAGTACTGAGATAGATGACAAATAATATAATGATCCAATCTAGATCACACCTCCCCATTTAGGGAGGCTTTTGGTCCCAAAAAGCTTTACTAAATGAGGTGAGGAAATTTTTCCTCTACCTTTTCTGCAGGTACCACTTTGCTTTGCCTGGAAGTTGTCCTTTCAACTTAATATGCCAAAGGTCATGTTGCCCCTGTCTTGTAGTTTTGGACCACTTTTTCAAAATTGTGTCCTCTACCAACTATACTCAAGCATCTGGTGTTAAGTCCTCTATGGAAGGTAGGACCTGCTCCTCCCCCTGATCCAATATGGAAGGCTCATAAAGTTTGAGGTTCTCCACGTTCACTACTGAGTAAATGCACATGTATGGGGGTAGACTGAGTCTGTAGGCATCGTCTCCCACCTTTTCCACTACCTCAAAAGGACCATACCATAGAGCCTCAATCTTCTTACCAGGACCTTATTATCTTTCCTTATTCGGTTGTAACCATACTCTATATCCTATTGTGAATGTTCTCTCGGTTTTGTGTCTATCATGTCTAGCCTTGTACTTTTCCTATGACTTCTTCAATGTCTCTTGTACTTGCAAATGGATCTACTTGACCTTTTGATCAAATTTGTATGCTTTTAATGCATCTTTTGTGAGGTCCTCCCTCACTCCTTCATGTTGTCCATATACAACATCTAAGGGTGAAGGTGGCAAGTATCCAAAACAAGTTTCAAAAGGTGACTTACCAATGGAAGTGTGGACTACTCTATTTTAAGAGTGTTGTATGTAGATCATATTTGCATCCCAAGTCTTCAAATGCTTCTGATTGTAACCCTTCAAAAGATGCATCAAACTTTTGTTGCCTACTTCTATTTTTTCATCTTTCTATGGATGGAACACCATATATGTCTTCAACTTGGTGTCCATCTTCTCCCACAATATAGTCCAAAATGCACTGAGAAATATGGTATCATTGTCTGAGATGATGCTCCTTGGTATCCCAAAGTGCACCTGGACTTGTTCAATGAACATGTTCGTTACTTCTTGTCCTTTGATGGCATCTTTACATGGCATGAGAATGCACATCTTATTGAACATGTCAACTACCACAAATAGATACTCATGTCCCTTCCTGGTGGTTGGTAAACCTCCCAAAATCCATGGAAATGCTTTCCCAAGGTTGAGTGGGTATAGGTAAGGGATGGTATAGACCTTGCTTCTTGTTACTGAGATTGATGGTACAACAAAGTATACATCTTCTAATATACCGAGTTACATTTTCCTACATTATGGGCCAGTACACATACCTTTGTAAGTTGGCAACTATCTTCCCAACACTGAAATGTCATGCAACCTTGGAAGTGTGAGCCTCTCTGAGAGGATGCAATCGTTCACCTTTAGGGACATAGAAGTTATAGAGCTTGTAGAGTAAACCATTAGGGAAATGATATTTAGCCTTGTCGTCGCCTTCTTCTATATGAATTTGACCCTATAGCTATTGATACACTTGCTTGAAGTCCTCATCTTTTGTGTATGATTCTTTGTATGCATCATGGGTAAAAGGCTAATGTGCATCAAAGTTTCCAAAGCTATAGTATTAGATGTGCATGGCCTTGAAAGCATGTCTGCCAATTTGTTTGTGTTTCCCTTCTTATACTTGATGACTAGATAAAATTGTTGTAAAAACCCCATCCACTCGTAATGCCTAGTTTGTTGTAGCTTACTCTAGGCCTATAAATAATGTAATGGTTGGTGATATGTGTCGATGATGGTCTCCTTCCCCATCAGATGGTGCTTCCACTTCTTGACAACTTGAACTAGGGCATAGATTTCCTTGTCATAGGTAGGGTAGTTGAGAACCATCGCATGGAATATTTCATAATGATAACATACAAGCCTTTCTCCTTGCATCAAAACTGCTCCCATGGCATACCCACTTGCATATGTCTCCACTTCAAAGGGATTTTGCAAGTTTGGTAGCGCGAGCACTAGTGTTTGACTAATATTTCTTTTCAACTCATCAAAGGCCTTCTGTTGATTCTTCCCCCATTGGAAACTCTTGCCACTGGTTGTTATGGCATGGAGTGTTGCAACTACCATTGAAAATGAAGCTATGAACTTTTGCAAGTATTGTGTTGCCCCAACAAAACTCCTAACTTTAGTCACATTTGTAGGAACTGGACATTTTATGATGGCCTCCATCTTTGCAAGATCTATCTTGAGCTTCCCTCCACTAATCACATACTCCAAATACACCAAAGACTATTGAGAAAACTCACATTTCTTGAGGTTATCCAATAGTTGGTGCTTCTTCAGAGTCTCTAACACATGCATGAGATGTGAGATGTGCTCCTCTCAGGTAGCATTATCAACCAGTATATCATCGAAATAGACTATAACAAATGAATCTAGATATGGACGTAAAACATAATTCATCGATCTCATAAATGTAGTTGGTGCATTACATAAACCAAATGGCATGACCAACCATTCATATAAACCTTGCCTTGTCTTGAATGTAGTCTTCTAGGTGTCTTCTTCCTTGATGCGTACCTAGTGGTATCCCTATTTGAGATCCAACTTGGTGAAATATTTTGCGTGTTGCAATTGATCTAACAGATCATCGATCCTGGGTAGAGGGTATTGATTTTTTAGTCTAATCTTGTTCAATGCCCTGTAATCGATACACATTCTCCAAGTCCCATCCTTCTTGGGCATAATTATGATGGGTGACCCACAAGGTGAGGTACTTGGTTGAATCACACACTGTTGCAATTGCTTCTTTACTTCGTTTGCTTCCAAATCAGATTCTTTATACAACCCAACATTTGATAAGGGGTAATATGGAAAAAATCTAATTTCATGCTCCACTTCCCTCTTAGGTGGTAGCCCTTTAGGCTTCTAGAACACTCCCTTGTATGCCTTTAGAAACTCATCCAATTCATTTTTCTACTCCTTAGTACACCCTTCCAGGGATGTATTTAATTTTAATGACTCATCAACAGATTGTTTTTCTCTTAAGAAAAGTAAAACATATTTCTTGCTAGAACTAATCAATTTCTTAGCTTGATTGGCACTTACCAGTGAAATTTTTTATTTTCCTTTGTGCGTGTTGATGATGAAGAATTTCACATCCTTGACGATGCAGTACTAGTTGGCTCTCCACATGAAGATAACATCCCTCATATACATGTAGGGGCTTCCAAACACTACTCTGCATGCATCTAGTGGTACTACATCCAATTATACTTCATATATAAAATCAACACTTACAACAAATTTAATCTTGCACTGCTTTGTTACCTTGATCTATGCATCCTTGTTTACCCAACCCAATCAATAGGGGCTAGGATGATCATGAACCTCCAATCCAAGCTTGTTGACCAGATCTATTGTTATGAGATTAGCCTGTGAACCAAATTCAAATGGAGCATCTATCTTGGTCTTCTGGACCTGAATCTTGATGTGGAAGAGTTTGGTCATCTTCTTCTCTTCTTGGTGATGAAGGCTGCTCAGATTCACCTCCTTTCGCATAAATGCGCAGACGATATTTTCATCCACATCATAGTTACTTTCAACCTAGTTGCTTGAATATGTGGCTAGAAGGTTATTGTTCTTTCTGTCTTTCTTGTGGTTCTTTAGGTTCAACTTTGGATGTAATTTCCAACACTTTTCCTTGGTGTGACCATCAATATATTAATGGTTGCAATGGTTGTGAGGATCCTTGCACTTATGTGCAATGGTTTTTGTCTTCTTATCCTTTCTCCCTTTTGACTTCTTCTTCCCCTCCTTGGAATATTCATGGTGCTCTTTCTATTTAGAACCACTTGGATGCCCTTTCTTTTGGCCTATGTTTTCTGAGTATTGTGCATGTACACATGCCTCATCCATTTTCCTTGGCTTGAAGAACATCACCTGCTTTCATAGATGATTATGTAAACCCCCCAGATACTTGAGGAGTACATATGGGTTCTTGGGAGAGATACCCAACATGATGGTTATCTTTCTAAACTTAGTGGTGTACTCATGTACACTCTGCCCTTGCCTTTTCTCAAAGTAGTGCCACTGGATCCATTGGTCCTCTACATACTTGATAGGGTATAATTGTGACTCGATGAGGGTTTTCAAGTCCTCCCACTTAGTTATTGGCAGATCACCCTCCAGCCTAAGTGTCTCCATATGGATTTCCCACCAAGTTAAAGCATGGCCCTCTAACTTCAATTTAGCAAATGAAATCTTTTGCTCTTCATATATATGGTGAACGCTAAAATAAACTTCTAGTTGTTGCAACCAATGATTCAATTTTAATGCATCGATCTCACCTTGGTATGGCTTTATGTCCACTTTCGCTTCCATATTGAATAGGGACCGTGAAGGGTTAATGGCACTCGAACTTGACTTTTCTTTCTCGGGTTCTTTCCATGACCCCTTTTCTGGGTCTTCCTGATCTTCTGATTTCCCATCTGATCCGATCTCTAAGTTAGAGCCTCCATAATCTCCAAACGGTCTGAGTTTACTTGCTAGAGCCACCATGAGGAGGCTTGTATTGTGGTTGATATCGATGACCTATGCTTCCAATCTCTCAAACCTGTCATCTGCTGGATCTCAAGGGTTGTTATGAACAAACTCATCTGCCATGGAAAGGGTTTTTGCGACTTTTCTTTAAGCCGATTCATGCACCTTGTAACTTCCCACAAATACCCAAAAGAAAAATTGTTATGATACCAATATGATATGTAAACCATCATGGATATTCCGCCAGAATAGTTTGTCACAATATATATGACAAATAAACTAAAATCTACACTATGAAGGTTAAATTCCTTTAGATTTAAGAATATTTAGTTATTCATTTTTTGCTTATGCGTGAAATAGATAAAATGCAAAAAATAGAGAACAATAAAATACAATCACACACCATCCAAAAAATAACATAAATATTTTCTCCGGGAAACCCTTACAGGAGAAACCCAGCTAGAAGGTGAGGTTGCTCTACTCTCTTTTTTTTGGTATGGAAATGATGCAAGTACAAAGGAGAAGGCACTCTCTATGGATTTACCTTAGACCCGTGGCATGTTAGACTACTACAAAACATTAACCCCCTCTATTATGCTCTCAAATTTCCCACTCCTAGTTGTTCTGCTATGCTATGGAACAAAATACAATAACATAGAATGGAACCCCTTCTCCTCCTAGCGGCCCGGTATTTAACATATCATGATGGCCATATAAGGTTGTGGTATTAACTTCCACAACCCTCAATTGGTGATCATATTTGGACCTTCTATAGTATTCTATAAAATCCATTATGTGGCTAGCTCCACACATTTAAGTAATGGGGGTTGACATGGCATCCACTCTCACCATGGTGATCAATATGGTAGGTCAACTTGTGAGAGGCATAGCTTTCACATGCGAACTTCGATTGAGGCGATTATTGCATCGTTGGAAAGGTATCAATGTGTAGAATATAAAATATTTTTCCATAGTGAGGTTTGGATCATAAAAAAATGTCGTTTGATGCCTCAAAATGGCTTCGAAATATTTCGAATGGTTTTTTGGACCCAAATTTCCAAATTTGGACCAGCCACCAAAATGGCCATCCAAGTTGATTTCTCCAATTTTTCCACCCATAAAGTATCGAGATAGATGACAAATAATATGTTGATCCAATCCAAATAAAAAATACAAAATATTTTCATTAGTTTTTCAGGCATAGAAAGAATGTGAATACCATTCGGAAGGTTATTAGATCTTACGGGATTGGAGAAACTAGTTTTAAGGAGAAAACTATGACTAGTCTTGGGCATTTATATGAAATTTACGAAGAATAGAGTAAGGAAACGATATAAGAAGTGGTCGAAATGACTACTTAATTCCCTAGTTTTGTGAATGAGGTGGAAAATGCTAGATTACTTGAAGGGGTTTCAAAAGATGAATTACATATGTGATGTACTCCTTTCAAAAGGATAAAATGTTGGGTCCTAACTATTGGCTTGTGGAGTTATTCCTAGGTTCTCTTTAATTATTTGAGGATGATTTATCGAGAGTGGTTGAAGAATCCAAATCTTCAATGAAGGTGTTGGCATCATTTAATACTACTTTTCTAGTTCTTGTTCTAAAGTAAGATAATCCTCCTACTTTCTACTTAAATTTATAATGAACAATTTGGGTTTTTAACAGGCAAAAAAATTCATGAAGTTATAATAACCGCACATGAAGGTCTTCACACAATAAAATAAAAATGATTAATAGGAAATGGTGGTAAAAATTGATCTTTTAAAGGCTTGTGATACGACTAGCTAGCTCTATCTAGGGTTAATGTTGATTCATCTAAGATTTAGTGTGCATTTTGTTAACTAGGTGTTGAGTTGTGTTACTTCTACTTCCTTTTTTGTTTTGATAAATGGGTCAGCTTAATATTTTTTTAGGCCTCATAGGGGACTAAGGCAGGGTTGTCCCTTGCCACCCTTATTTTTCTTAATTGTGGCAAAAGGTTTAAGTAGGGCCTTATTAGAGGCCAAGAGGACATGTTTGTTCAAAGGAATTCAAGTTGGAAGAACCCTTTATCTTTCACATTTTCTCTTTGTGGATGACAGTCTACTCTTTTGTGATGGTAGCTCGAAGGATACATAGAAGTTGAAGGAAATACTAGATTCATATTGTATTGTTATAGGAATGGTGGTTAATTTAAATAAGTTGATTGTCTCTTTTTATAGAGGTTGATGAAGATGCTATGAAGGATATTACTGAATAGTTCCCTTATCAACATATTAATATGCAGAATGGACTAAAATATCTGGGTTTTTCTAAAATCCAAATGAATATTTGAAATGAGATTGGTATTGGCTAGTGGCTAATGTAGAAAGAAGGTTGAGTGCTTGGTATAACAAATGGTTTTCTAGTGGGGGAAGGATTTTACTTTCTAAAGCAGTTTTAAATGCCACGTCGATCTATTGGATGACCTTATGTTTTATCCCAAAAGGTGTCCTTGAGAACTTAAGAAGAATTAATTTTAGATTCCTCTAGACAGGTGATAAGGAGAGAAGGGGAACAACTTGGGCTAGATGGCATAAAGTAGCAATCCCAAAAGTACTTGGAGGATGGGGTTTGAAAAACATTCACCTCTTTGCAAAGGCTTTACAAGTGGTTGGAGGGTGGTAAATGGTAAGGGCCTTTGGGTACAAGTAATTTTACAAAAAGTATGTTGAGCCTAATAGCTTAGAAGATTGGCTCATAAAACCTACATAATCTTACTACAATGTATCTATAATCTAGAAAGTAATGGTATTAGCCTTCCCTTTGATGAGGAATTGGGTTGTCTGGAAGATAGGAAAAGGAAATAAAGTAAGGTTGGTTGAGGATCTATAATACCCTTAGGTCGAACTTGTAATAACCCACCCACTGTTGATAAGAAACTCTACTTGCTACTGTTATGTTTTGGTGGTTTCTTGGTTTATAACTTCTGTTAAACACTTTGATGATATACCCCAAACTCACTATAATAACCCCTTTTCTATTGTTGTTATGTGTTTAGAAGAATTTATGGGTTATGACTTTTGACAAACTCTTTGTTGATATGCTCAAAATCCCCTATAAAACCCCTCTGTTTGGTTGTTGTAGTAATTTAGGTGTATTTTTGGTGGGTGAATTTCATCAAACACTAAGGTTGTAGGTTCCTATCCACTATAGAATACCTCTTGTTGTTGCTATTATAATTCTGGTTTGATTGCTAATATATTTATGGTGTTTGCATTGAATTTTATGTGCCAAATAGAATTTAGGTTGCAAGCAATAATATGGAATCAAGCATGTAAACAAACAATAAATAAACAAATTGTTATAACAACAAGAACAATGACAACTCTGCTCTTATTATTACTATCCAATCAGCAACAACACAATATTAAATGAATCACAGTTCAGATCTGAACATACTTGTAGGGTTTAACACCATCTAGAGGAGAATAAGTGGTAAAGAAGGCTTCATAATAGCTATTGAAGCGGCCCTCTGACCCAATGAACTATTGCCAAGAACGAAACTGGTCCCCTTGACAATAAGCTCGAAGTTCTACACTCCACAACTCGGCCCAACCACAAGGAATTTATCCCAGCCATAAGCAAAATTGACCTGACAAGGGAAACTCGGCCCCAATAGCAAGAAAATCGAGCTCTCTTATGGAAACATGTCTCCCAAGAATGAACTCAGCCCTCCACAACATAAATACGACTTCCTCCAAGGTGTACAACCTCCTCTGGAAGAGATCTCAGCCTGCACCCAACAAACTCAGTCCCCACTCAATAACTCGGCCCTGCAATAAGTATTTTGTCCCCTTGCCAATAGAACTCAACCTCTATCCACAAATAGACCTCCCCAAAGAAGAACTCAACCTGCATAAGAAGAGATATGTCTTTTACAAACCCAAGACTATTGCAAAAAATGGATCAACCTCCTTATGATGAATGCAAGTGGAAGATCTGAATGATCTCCCCTCCTAATGGCTAGGGTGGAATCTTTCACCACTGAAACCAATCCACACAAGGGTTTCCTCCAAACCCCAAAGGCTCCAAGATCTCTCCAAGTCAATATCACAAATAATCATCAACATAATGAGCGAATGAACTGCCATCTTTCTTTTATCCCTCTCACCTTTTTGTTAATCCTTTTACCCTTTTGGTTGACCCTTTTACCTTTTTTTTTTTTTTTTTAGAGAAAAAAGCGTAAATTTTATTAAAATATATCAAATTTACATTTTGAAGAATGAAAGCAAGGGAATACATTTAATCATGTTGCCTTCAACCACCAAAAAATAGCAGGAAAAAACTGAATACAAAGTCCTCAAAAAAGAGCCCTTAAATCTATACAAAATGTTTGTAACTGAAGATATCCTAACTTAACAGGATTCATAAAGTCTGCATCATAGAAACTCTAACTGCTGAATATTATTCTATATATGTCGCCCAAATAAATAAGAGGAGGCCTCTTGAATAAGTTGATAGTCCATCACCAGTCCATAAAAGAGTGCAATCGTCTACAAGATCCATAATCAAAAGCAAAAAGAAAGAGCATACTAGATATTGATCCATATCTAGCCAATATGTTCTATAAATGGCTTGTGGAAATGCTCAAAGATTTGACCTTCCTTTTACTCTATGACATGCCACTTCCCGTGAGCCATGAGAGTACCTTATTTAGATAAGGAGTTTGCTTTGATGTTCCTTTCCCTAAAGACATGTTGGAAAGACATATTTGTAAATATATTTGCAATTAAAAAGACTTCATCCACGATAGAAGAAATATTAATGTTATGAAACTTTTGAGTTTTCTGCAGCCAATTGATGACCACCACTGAGTCACCAAATATTTGATATCCCTTTTTCCCCAGTAAAAGTGAGCAGAAGATTTAGTTCCATTAGTTCCGCATAATTATTTAATCCCTATCCCAATCCCCACTTTAAATTATAGAAATGGGATGGGGATATGTAAAGAACTCCCCCTTCTCCACATCGGTCTCTATTATCTTGGGAAGCGCCATTAGAAAAATCCCATGGCCGAGTGAAATTAATATGTTCCTCCACCACCTGCCTGGGAGGGGGAGCACCCTTCTCTTGAGGAAAATGTGCAAGGATTGCAATGCTTTGGGATGCAATTATGTCACGAAGTGAGACCTTTTCCTTGAAGATAGAAGCATTTCGAGCAATCCAAATACCCTATAGAATGAGGAGATGAAGTGCCTTAATATTTTTATTCATGTGGTCCTATAATCAAGATCTCCAAGCCTCTTCAATGGAGGGCCCATGCCAGGAGCATGATTGACCCAAAGAAGATGAAGCGACTCTCCAAGTTTGACCCTTTTACCTTTTTATCTTAACTTAAGTGATTAAAGTGACTTTATAAGGTTTTATTCACTTTATTATTCAAGTCACTTTTTAATTACTCAATGTTTCTATGTAATGTAGCTTTTTTTTCCAAATGACATCAAATAATTAATCTATTAATCCCCTTTTTTAATCGACTATGACCTACGGGAATCATATAGACCACTAAGTCGTTCTCCAAGAGAGATCATTTGGAAGGGGACATTACAGTCCTCCCTTCTTGAGATTGCTTGTTTTCGAGAAATGCCAACACAACCATATGAACAACAGGCGAATCCAAACTGAAACTGAGAATAACCCTACGGTCCCAAACCAATCTAAAATACATGGAGCACCTACTACTCATAATATTGTCCTACAAGGTACTAACATAAGAGGCCTTCTGAAGGATGTCGATGAGAGGAGAAAACAGATATCGTAAAGTCTCAATCCACCCCTCATAGAATTGCCCCCATAGGAAGCCAACCCAATGCACTATAAGAGTGAGCGCCCGATAATAAAACTAGCTCTCCCATCTGTACGAGTTGCCAAATTGTCAAACCATGAAGTCCCAAGGTCCCATGTTATCCCTAGAAGGGACCCACCATGTTGGCATTGCACCACTCTATTCATAAATATATGATCCTCATGCCTAGACTGCATCCTCCACTCCTAGAACCCCAAGTTATAATGCTTAGAAGAATCGTCCCCACTATCAAGAGTCATATCCTGCAAATGTACCTTAGTGAAGTCAAAGTCTGCAAGTCCAATGTCATATCTAATCCTGGGTGTTGGAAAAGAAAATTTGTCTTTTCATGTAGAATGTGCCCCAACATCTCCTCTTGAGGCATCCCAAAAATGAAATGGACCAATCAAATGAATTCTTGGAACTCACAACCAAACTAGACGTCCACCATCCCTCAAATCAACTGACTCCCATTGTGTTATATGGATAACTACTAGAATCCAAATATGTCAAGTCTCGCATCCAACTGATGGAAACAAAGTACTAAGAGTAAACTATTTGCCTGCTAATCTATACCAATCCTGCCAAATGTACTGAGAAATATGTTGTCCCAATCACTGTCAATGTACTCATTCAATCCATGGAGTCTAAAAACTTCCCTGAAAAACAACTATATCGCCTGTGGTGCCTCATACTCTGATGGACTTACAAGGAAATGTGCCAACTTGGTCCACCGACCATTAATGATATAAATACCATCCCTGTCATACACCTTGGGTAGACCTATGATGAGATCCGTTGACACACTCTCCCACTTTTGTTCTAAAATGAGTATAGGCTATGACAATCCTACTAGATGGGTATGTCCTGAATCGTTTCACTGACAAGTCATGCTCTCACTCACATGTCTCAACAAATCATCCTCGAGGCCTCTCCATGACAACCTCTCTCCAATCTGCTAGTAAGTCTTGAAGTACCCAAGATGTCCTACTAAGGATGTATCATGTATAGCCCTCATGATCTCCTCCCTAGGTGTGGACTTATGGACTAAGTATATGCTATCTCTATAGTAGATAATGTCATCCACCACTTTGTACTTGTCATCCTGAATGTGACCATCCATCAAATCGAAAGCAAACCAATCCTTGGAATATTCCACTAGAAGGTGGGACTTTCAATCAACTGAAATATCTAGGAGCCAATCTGACATGGTCGGGATCTCCTCTTGATGTACCTGTACACCCTGTGCACTGATTACATGGCCCAAATATAAAGCATATGTCATGTCAATCTCTGTGTCCCTGAACTATTGATAGCTTGATCTAAGATCAATTTATGGAAAGTACTCTATCCCATGCCTAAAGATGCTCTCCATTTGTTGGGCCGAAATAATCCTAGGAGCACCATTGGTCATGCCCTTCAACACTACCTTCCTACCATCTGCTTCCCTGAACAATAACTGCATGGCTTGGTAGTCAATAGAATGTTTCCCCAAGGAAACAAGCCATTGAACACCCAATATGATAATAGTATATGGCAGCTCAACTACATAAAAATCATTGGTCACCATGTAGTTTCCCAATGCTACCTTTAACTACAAAATCTTCTGTGTGCATGGAATACTACACCCACCGGATACCATTAAATCAAACCTCTCAAATTATACTATAAGAATGCCTCTCCTAGTCACCAAGACCGAGTCAATAAAGTTGTGGGTTTCCCCACCATCAATTAGAATCGTGACACGTTGTCCCTATAATACCCCACAGACCCTGAAAGTGTGAAATCTAGGAATATCTGTTAGAGTGGCAATAGTCATACTCTTGGTCTCAACGCGATGTTGCTCAACACTCTTAGCCTCCACCCATGGCTGCTCATAATCTGAACTATTATGCTCGCTACCCTGCTCATCTCTTGCCTCCTCTTCCTCACCAATGTAGGGAAGTACCTCAATGTAATGTACCTTACCCTTCCCCATGCATCTGTGACCTGACTCCCAAGGCTCCTTGCAGTTGTAGAAAATATTCTTCCTCTTCAATTCTCTTTGAGTCTCCTCATCCAATCTATCTTTCCCATACCATTCCTTTTGAAAGGGCTTCTTATCTTTGATCTTTGTTGTATGAAAGGTTTAGAAGGAGTTTTTATTTTTGGCAGTGCATCCTCCATGTCACACATCTTGATGATAGCATCATGTAGTGAAGTTGGTTTGAAGGCATTAACCCAACCTCATAGGGGTTCAGAAAGTCCCTCAATAAACAACATAATCAACATGTGCTTAGATACATCCATCACCATGACTACAATCCTCTGGAACTCTACAATGTAGGAATCTTGTGTATTTGTTTGCCTAAGCTTTGCTAGCTCCCTGAAATGTATCTCTAGATTCTTCCTATCAAATCTATCCATCAATGTTTTACTAAAATCCAAGTATGGAGTGATGCTACTATGTCCCAATGTGGCTAACCCATGGTACCATCACTCGTGGGCCTCTCCATCCAAATGCAAGGTAGCATACTTGATGGCCTCAACCCAACCTCACAAGGGTTCGAAAAGTCCCTCAATAAACAACATAATCAACCTGTGCTTAGATACATCCATCGCCATGACTGCAATCCTCTAGAACTTTGCAATGTAGGCATCTTGTGTACTTGTCTGCCTAAGTTTTGCTAGCTCCTTGAAATGTATCTATGGATCCTTCCTATCAAATATATCCATCAACATTTGACTAAAATCCAAGTATGAAGTGATCATACTATGTCCCAATGTGGCTAATCCATGGTACTACCACTCATGGGCCTCTCCATCCAAATGAAATGTAACATAATTGATGGCCTCTGACTCTGTCATGGGGTTGAGTTGGAAATAAGTGTCCAACTTTTGTACCCATGCTCTAGTATTGGATTTGCTAGAGCCATCAAAGCAAGGAATGGACAACTTCCTAACTTTCCTCTGAAGCTCCAAACTCCGTGGGCCCCTGTTGAAATCTCTAGGCCTATTCATGTACTTGATAGTACAAAAATCCTCTAAAGACATGGCTGCCTGGAACTCATCACCAAAATCCTAATACTCCCTCAAAAACTCTGTGAAATTTTCCCCTTGTCCTTGCTGCCCCTAATTTACCACTTGTTGTCTTTCCAACAATTGAGGCATATGGGGTCTAGGGGTCACTCTACTAGTGGACCCAATGTGATACCATTTAGGGACATGTGTATGGCTCTTTTCCACACGGTTTCCATTGTTTCCATGGCTGCCATCAGTCCTTCCTGGACCGTTGTTACCTGCATTTTTTAGGTTCCCTTGAGTATTGTTCACATGTTGGGTGAGAAGTTCAACCATTTTTTGTTGCCCCCTTTCAAGATTACCTTGCACCATTACTATGTCATTATGTGCCCTTGCCAAGTCATTTAAAATATGTATAGCAATGTCCTTTGGTTGCTCATTTATGTCCCCCATGTGTTCATGTCTTTCTGACTCTAATTGGAAAATGTTTTCAACTCCCCTATACCTTCTCCTCTTGTATGCGATGTGTACTCCTTCCCTCAAAATCATCGAAGAAACATGCAATACACAGGCTGGCAGGAATACCAACTCTGATACCACTGTAATAACCCACACATTGCTGAGAAGAAATTCTACCCACTGCTATTATGTTTTGGTGGTTTCTTGGTTTATAACTTTCGTCAAACACTTTGATGATATACCCCAAACTCACTATAATGACCCCTTTTCTACTATTGTTACGTTTTTAGATGAATTTCCGGGTTATGAATTTTGACAAACACTTTGTTGATATGCTCAAAACCCCCTCATTTGGTTGTTGAAGTAATTTAGGTGTATTTCTGGTTGGTGAATTTTGTCAAACACTTAGGTTGTAGGTTCCAATCCACTATAGAATACCTTTTATTGCTGCTATTGTAATTTTGGTTCGATTGCTAATGTATTTATGGTATTTGCATTGGATTTTATGTGCCAAATATAGTTTAGGTTGCAAACAATATGTATGGCAACAACCGTGTAAATGAATAGTAAATAAAAAAATGGTTATAAGAACAAGAAAAATGGCAACTCTGCTCTTATTATTACTATCCAATCAACAACAATACAATATCAAATGACTCACAATTCAAATTTGAACATACTTGTAGGGTTTGGCACCATCTAGAGGAGAATAAGTGATAAAGAAGGCTCTATAATAGTTGTTGAAGTGGCCCTCTGACCCAATGAATTGCATTGCAACCAAGAACAAAACTAGACACCTTGACAAGAAGCTCAACCTCTACACTCTACAACTCGGCCCAACCACAGGGAAATCGGTCTAGCAAGGGGAACTCTACCCCAATAGCAATAAACTCGAGCTCTCTTAGGGAAATACAACCTCCCAAGAATGAACTTGTCTCTCCACAACATAAATACAACTTCCTCCATGGTGTACAACCTCCTCTATAAGAGATCTTGGTCTGCTCAAGGGAAAATGTGGCCTGCTCAAGGGAAAATGTGGCATGCTCAAGGGAAAATGTGGCCTTCTCAAGGGAAAATGTGGCATGCTCAAGGGAAAATCGGCTTGTACCCAACAAACTAGGTCCCTACTTAATAACTCAGCCCTGCAACAAGGATTCCATCCCCTTGCCAAGAGAACTCGACCTCTATCCACAAAACGACCTCCCCAAAGAAGAACTCATCCTGCATAAGAAGAGATATGTCTTTTATGAACCCCATACTATTGTAAAATGTGGATCAACCTCCTCAAGATGAATGCAAGTGGAAGATCTGAATGATCTCCCCTTCTAATGGCTAGGGTGGAATCCTTCACCACTGAAACTTGATTGACTAGGGTGGAATCTTTCACCAACGAAACCAATCCACACAAGGGTTTCCTCCAAACCCCTGAGGATCTAAGCGCTCTCCAAGTCAATATTAAAAATAATCATCAACATAATGAGAGAATGAACTCTCATATTTCTTTTATCCTTCTCACCTTTTTGTTGATCGTTTTACCTTCTTGGTTGACCCTTTTACCTTTTTATCTTCACTTAAGTGATGAAAGTGACTTTATAAGGTTTTATTCACTTTATTCTTCAAGTCACTTTTTAATTACTCAATTTCACTTTATAATGTATCTTTTTCCTCCAAATGAAATCAAATAATTAGTATATTAATCCCCTTTTTTAATCGACTACGACCTATAGGAATCAGATAGACCACTCCTCCTAGAGTGATCATTTGGAAAGGTACATTACATAACCCCAATTGTAAATGTACATATAGGCTGGTGAGTCAGGATATTTTGGGCTAGAGTGCCTATGTGATTCTTAGGCCAAAGAGCCTAGATTGTAAAGGCTAGTGAGCCTATCATTATAATATGTAATCACACTCAGATTATTAGTAAAATGCATCATTGTTGTAGACCGACCAGACAAAAAAAGTATGGAGGGATAAAAATCCACTAGAAAAGAAAGGGGGACTAAGCGTCTAGGAAGAGGGGCTAAGCCAAGGGGGCTTAAGCCAAGGAAATATTATATTGATGTTTCCTAAAGTCTAATTATATGATACTTTAGCCTAAGTTCCAAAAGGTGAGGAACATATCATCCAAGTGGGGACAAGGTAATTCCCAATATGACAAGTGTCAAGTTGGGAACATGCAAATATATTGAGGAAACTTAGTGTATTTTCCAATCCTTCCAATCATTCTTACCATCATTCACTCATCACTCTCATCCACTCTTTCCATACATACACTCTACCTTCCACCAACCATACCTATACTTGGGAATCTTCAGAGCTATTTATAACTAGTAAACCTAGGTAATTTGAGCTGAAGAAGCAGGTTGTCAGGATCATGTGCATTTTGAAGAAGCAGGTCGTCAGGCCCATGAGCATTCTCTCCATGTGAGAGAACTGTTGGGAATTGTTTCCTTGTGTGCTAGGCTGCATCTATAGGGCTCTGAGACTTCTTTTCTAACCTGTCGTTTAAGCCCCGGAAGGGAAGTGGACAATCGAAGGACTGTTGAGCAGAGAAGGGGTACACTTCCTGAGTGATGCAGGTGGATATCGGTGGCCACCCACCTTTTCCAACTGGCTCAAAACAGTTTTCTAGCAATTTTGGCAATTTACTATTTTTAGCAGTTTTAACTTTCGGGGCTATGTTGAGGGCCTAAATGAAGGTTTTTAGAGATCGAGCTTCTCAATAATGGAAAAAGACATGATTGGGCCCCCGAAATGAATCTCCTCGATGATACCTTTCCAACAGGCTATCATACGCGTAAAACAAAAATCGTATGCAAAAGTTACGACCTCGAGAAGTTGATGTACTAACTTACCCAAACGGGGTCCACATGACTTTTGGCGCTTCATCTCCTAGGGTTAGGTTTTTGGATGTCTAGGGTTTTTGGCATTCCCATTTATTGTAAAAAGGCCTTCAAAGCTTCATTGTAATCATCTTCTTGCGAATGAGCGCAGCCGTCACATCTCTTATCAGAGATAAGCCACCACCATTCCAGCCAGCTTGTTTCTGCTGCATTTTACAGTTTCAGCTTATTTCCCTATTGAATAGAAAACCGATTTTATTGTATCTCTGTTATTTTGTGTTAAGCACCTATTAATAATCTGTAGTCATTTCGTTCTGCTCATAAAAATCAGATTAGTGGTATTAGAGCAGACTGCTCTTGATCGTTTTTTCTAGTGCATGTCCCCGACGAGGTCCGAGTATAGCAAGTTGGGTCTCGAGCTTGTCTCTCTTGAAGACAATCGCTCTCACACACCCAAGAAACCCTCCATGGCAGAAGAAAAGAAAAACGACAGAGCGGATGATCCTATAAATCTGTTTCTTGAGCAAGCTCTCACGCGACAGAGGGACAAAATGATGGAGAATTTTTCCCACATCCTTCAACACCTGCCGATAGCAACAGGCACATCTTCATCAAACAACCACTTTGCAAGCACCTCTCCTTTCAAGGTACAAGTTAATTTTGATATTCCCTTATTTGAAGGTCAGATAGATGCGGATGCCCTAGACAAATGGTTAAATCTGTTAAAAGGTTATTTCTTTGTTCATAATTTTTCCGACAGGGAAAAGATCACCTTTGCACTCCTTAAAGCTCTCCCCCATGTCAAACATTGGTGGGAAACTTACTGGGAGCAAAGTTCCACAAAGGAGTCTGGAATATATTGGGCCAAGCCCACTTGGGATTTTTTTGTGGATGCGGTAAAGGAACAATATTACCCTGTTGGAAACATGAGGACCAATACATGAGATGGACCACAAAGCGACAAGAGAGGGGCCAAGAAGTTCCAGAGTTCACCAATACCTTCAATACTGTGCGCACCAAGCTGGGTATCAAAGACTCCGAGTGACATTTGGTTTTGGAATACCGCGGGGCTCTACACAGATACATCCAAATTGAAATGGATTTTCTAGACATCTCATCACTCGGTTCTGCTTATCACTATGTTGTTAAAATCGAGCAAAAGTTTAAGCACCAGAACAAACGGGAGTTCGGATATGCAAATACGCAACAACCAAAGTATGAGAAAGACGACCCTAACAAACAACTTCATGAAAACCAGTCTAAACCATAGAAAAAGAAGGGTCACAGAAAGACGAAGAAGGACACCAAAAATGGTGTGAATTCCACAAAATCCCTTGGCACAACATTGATTAATGTCGCTCAAAACAGTCATTGGTGGCCGAGATCAAAGACAAGGAGCCGAACCCTGATTTAGAATCTGATTTTGAAAATATTGGTAAAAGACAGATCATCGACGTAGACCCCACTTCTATTGTCGCGACCGCAACAATTCAACCAGAAGAACCAACATATCCAGAAGAGGGGGAGTGCCTTTTTCATTCACAGATCTGGGTGAAGGGGACCCCACTGCATTTTATTGTTGATAGCAGAAGCTAGAAAAACCTCATCTTAGCAGAGGTCGTCAAACAGTTGGGATTGTCGACAACACCACACTCGCAACCATACAACATCGAGTGGCTTCGCCAAGGACGAGATCTTTGTGTCAGCCAACAGTGTCGATTTTCATACGACATCCAACCCTTCAAGGATGAGGTATTATGTGATGTTTCCCCATTGGATGTCTGTGATGTTCTCTTGGGCCAGCCATATATGTGGAGACGTCATGTTGTTTTCGAGTCTTGACCCCGCAGTGTCATTGTTTCTCTAGGGGGTCATCTTTACAAAATACCAGAGGTAGTTCCGACTATTGTTCAACCTAAACAGTGCCGCAAGGTAGTATATCATACTGCAAAATTCAGCTTCTTCACAATCTGTTAAAAAAGGGAACAGAAAGACACTGCAACCACTACAGCCTCACCCCAAGCACCTTCTATCCAACAAAAGCAGGTCGACAAGGTTGCAACAAAGCACAAAGATTCCTTCTACACACCATCCTTTCATATAAATTGACTTGTTGAAAAGCCTCAGCCTCAACAGGTTCGCGACAGACTTCCACAAACTGAGCAACGCGACGTCTCCAACAAGGCAAGCAACTCACCAACATGCAGATTCAACAAACGCTTTTTCCTCTCCCCTAAGAACTCAATGCAATGGAGACCATTGCTTCCTAAGGAGGGAGGATTGATCCAGGTGGATATCGGTGGCCACCCACCTTTTCCAACTGGCTCAAAACAGTTTTATGGAAATTTTGGCAATTTACTATTTTTAGCAGTTTTAACTTCTGGGGCTATTTTGAGGGCCTAAATGAAGGTTTTTCGAGATAGAGTTTCTCAATGATTTTCAAAGGCATGATTGAGCCCCAAAAATGAATCTCCTTGACGATACCTTTCCAATGGGCTATCATACGCCTAAAATGGAGATCGTATGCAAAAGTTACGACCCCGGGAAGTTGATGTACTAACTTACCCAAACGGGGTCCACATGACTTTTGGCGCTTCAACTCCTAGGGTTAGGTTTTTGGATGTACAGGGTTTTTGACATTCCTGATTATTGTAAAAAGGCCTTCAGAGCCTCAATTTAATGATCTTCTTGCGAATGAGCGCAACCGTCACATCTCTTCTCAGAGATAAGCCGCCACCATTCGAACCAGCTTGTTTCCGCTACATTTTACAGTTTCAGCTTACTTCCCTATTGAATAGAAAACCAGTTTTACTGTATCTCTGTTATTTTTTGTTAAGCACCTATTAATAATCTGTAGTCATTTCGTTCTACTCATAAAATCCGGATCACCGGGGTGGGACAGGATGTGGGGAATTAGAGGTTGTAGGCTAATTACTGGAGTTGGCACCTTATTCTGAGCATTTATGTTGTTGATAGACCTTAGTCCGATTTATGATTCCTTTTCCATGGTGGAGTTTTAGCCCTAGCTCGGGGGTGACCTGTTACTGATATTTTATGAGCAACATAGTCTATGGTTGGGAGGAAAGTTTGAGGTCCACTCACAATTGGTAAATTATTTACAAAATTTAAGTGTTATTTTATCTGTGGTTTTATTCCATTTATTGTGTGAATGCTTATATCAATTCCATATGTTTTACTATACATGTTTATGCATAAATTGTATGTGGTTTTCATTGCATAATTATTGCATATGCAAAGCATTTTATTAATTAAATGGTATCATAGAGGAAATTTTTATGTGGCATGGTCCAACTCGGGGTCGTGGATGCTATCATGTGGTACCAGAGCTGCAGTTTCAACACTGGACCTGCAGTGGGCCAAAGATAGAGCATAGAAGTGAAGTTTGCAGAGTATGCATGCAAATTGTTAGGTAAAATATGAGAAAGAAATGTCTACAATTTGTTTGATAAAATTACTGTAGTAAAATTGGGGAAGAATTCACAGGAAATTGAGGAATTGAGCCCAKGAGTAAAAATTTCGAAATTTTAACCTCTAATTGGGTATTTTTGGGCCTGTAGATGTTTGAATTTCGAGTTTACAGTACAACCATGGCAGGATTAGTAAAAATCCTTAATATTTTGAGTGGAATTGAAGAGAAATCATGGACATAATTGTCATCCAACCGCACATGGAGATAATGGGTAGATGCAGAGGTTATTTATAACTTATTAGGATTGTAATTGGTTGAATTGTGGATTTGCAGAGTGCCCATGGTGAATTTGGGTGAAATTGGTCAAAAGCCCCAATTTCAACAGTGGAATCCATGGGGAATTCAACGTGAACGAGTCAAATTTCAAGAGTAGAGATTGAATTGATGATTACAGGGTTGAAATTGGCTATAGTAAGTTAGTTTCAGAGTGTCAATGGTGGCCAAGGAAGAATTACAAAATTATGCATTTTGAGCATTTTTGAAAATTTTGGAATTTTCGGCAAAATTGGAAAAATTTTGGTATTTTTCGTACAATGACATTAGCGTGACGTGGGAGCCACGTGTCAGCTGACGTGGCCGAAGGGTGATGTTTATTACCTCAATGGAAGGTACATGGTGGTAGGTGATGTGGGGCCACGATGGCGAGGTGCTTGCCCCGCTTGCGAAACCATGACTCGGACCACGTAATCGTGATTGTGGGGGGGGGGGTCCCTTAGTGGTTTTGGAAACCATCAGGGGGCACAATGTAACGTGAGATGACATGTTATTAGGTGAAAACCAATAGGTTCCCATTTCATATCCCCCCCCCTTTGTTAACGGTTGATAGGCCAAGGGGCCGGAAATGAAATAGTGACCATTGATCATTGTCGACCCCCTCCGATCCTCCACTATTAGATCCTACCGTCATGAAATTTTTCTCATGCATGGAAATTGGGTGTGAGATGGGGCTCGCCCAACCCAATGACAAATGAAAAGGTGCCACATGGCAATAAGGTTGTGGGGTCGAAGACAAAAGTAAGATCTTCACACGAGGTAGAAGAAATAGAAGGTAGAAGGTGGTGGAGGTCGATGAGGCAAGGCCAAGTAAGAAGGGGGATGACATGGTGCCACCTCAAAGTGCCAGGTGGACACGGTACACCACGTAAGCATCCAAGTGATCCAAATTTTATGAGAAGAAGGAAATGAATACAGATTATTAACAAGCGCTTAACACAAATTAACAGAGATACAGTAAAACTGGTTTTCTATTCAATAAGGAAATAAGTTGAAACTTTAAATGTAGTGGAAACAAGCTTACTGGAATGGTGGCGACTTATCTCTGAACATCATTACAATGAGGCTCTGAAGGCATTTTTACAATAAACAGGAATGCCAAAAACCCTAGACATCCAAAAACCTAACCCTAGGAGATGAAGCGCTAAAAATCATGTGGGCCCCGTTTGGGTAAGTTAGTACATCAACTTCCCGGGGTCGTAACTTTTGAATACGATCTCCGTTTTAGGCGTATGATAGCCCATTGGAAAGGTATCGTCGAGGAGATTCATTTTAGGGTCTCAATAATGCCTTCGAATATTATTGAGAATCTCTATCTTGAAAAACCTTCATTTAGGTCCTCAAAATGGCCCTGTAAGTTAAAACTGCTAAAAATAGTAAATTGCCAAAATTGCTAGAAAATTGTTTTGAGCCAGTTGGAAAAGGTGGGTGGCCACCGATATCCACCTGGATCAATCCTCCATCCTTAGTAAGAAATTGTCTCCATTGCATTGAGTTCCCCCATCAGATGAGGAAATTTCTGTTGAATTTGGCCCCAGGTGAGCCACTTGCCTTGGTGTAGAAGCTGCCTTGCTTTGACGACTTGATAAAGCTGGCTCCTTTGCTGTCAAGTGCCCTTGATCTATGTGTCCACAATATGATCACTAGATTCTTGTTGTATGCAGTCGGGGTTGAGCTCTGTTGGTGTCAGTTGTTCTGCTATGTCTGAGGTGTCCAATAATGGTGGGAAATAAGGGTGAAGGAGATCCACGTTGAACACTGGGTGTAGGCCAAGGAAAGGAGGAATGTTGAGCTCAAAATCTCGTTGGAAAGGTATCTTCGAGGAGATTTATTTTGGGGGCTCAATGATGCCTTCGACTATCATAGAGAAGCTTGATCCCGAAAAACCTTCATTTAGGCCCTCAAAATGGCCCCAGAAGTTAAAACTGCGAAAAATAGTAAATTGCCAAAATTGTTAGAAAACTATTTTGAGCCAGTTGGAAAAGGTGGGTGGCCACCGATATCCACCTGGATCACCAAGTCAATATAATTTAAATAAATTTCATAGAAAATAATGAAAATTACTAGGAAATTTCGATGTTTTTCCATGTCCTTAACTTGCTGACCATTTTTGGAGGCCTAAACAACATTTTTAGAAGTCTAATTTTGTATGAAATTGTATGTATTTCTAGGACATAGAGTTTCTTCATCTAAAATGATAGATTTCAGAGAGAACTTTCTAATGATATAAATTGTTGTCAATCGGAGCCTGTATGAGGGAGTTACAAGCCAAATAGAGTAAGGTAATTTTTGGGCACCAGTTCACTCCAAGGGCCATAACTTCATGCTCCAGAATCAGTTTGGGGCACATGAGTAGTGTACAGAAATATATTGATCCATAAAATACATCCATGGAGTTGGATTCAGAATCTGGGTGCCTAAAAGTGCACATGAGGACATAGAAGAAACATGTATCATTCAGGGCTAAAAGGGTAAATTGGTGTAAAACTTGTGCAGGATGTAACTAGAATCCCAGAGCTCAGATGAATGTGAGACTTGGTCAAATTGTCCAAAATACAGTCATGAAGGAACCTAGTTGAGGTCCTATTAAAACTCCAAAGGAGCAAGTGCAAATATGCATGATCATGGCCAAAATTACACCTAGTATAAAGGTGTGAAAAAGACAGTAATTGGGTAATGATCATGTGCATTTTGAAGAAGCGGGTCATTAGGCCTGTGAGCATTATGTCCATGTGAGAGAAACGTTGGGAATTGTTTCCTTGTGTGCTAAACTGTATCTATGGGGTTCTGAGACTTCTTTTCTTACCTGTCGTTGAAGCCCCTGAAGGGAAGTGGACAACCGAAGGATTGCTGAGCAAAGAAGGGGTACACTTCTCGGGGTGGGACATGATGTGGGGAATTAAAGGTTGTAGGCTTATTGCTGGAGTTGGCACCTTATTCTGAGCATTTCTGTTGTTGATATGCCTTAGCCTGATTTATGATTCTTTTTCCCTGGTGAAGTTTTAGCCCTAGCTCGGGGGTGACCTGTTACTCAGATTTTATGAGAAACATAGTCTATCGTTGGGAGGAAAGTCTGAGGTCTACTCACAATTGGTAAATTATTTACAAAATATAAGTGTTATTTTATCTGTGGTTTTATTCTATTTATTGTGTGAATGCTTATATCAATTCCATATGTTTTACTATACATGTTTATGCATGAATTATATGTGGTTTGCATTGCATAATTATTGCATATGGAGAGCATTTTATTAATTAAATGGTATCATAGAGGAAATTTTTATGTGGCATGGTCCAACTTTGGGTCGGGGATGCTATCATGTGGTATCAGAGCTCGAGTTTCAACACTGGACCTACAGTGGGCGAAAGATAGAGCATAGAAGTGAAGTTTGCAGAGTATGCATGCAAATTGTTAGACAAAATATGAGAAATAAATGTCTACAATTTGTTTGATAAAATTACTGTAGTAAAATTGGTGAAGAATTCACAGGAAATTGAGTAATTGAGCCCATGAGTTAAAATTCTGAAATTGTAACCTCTAATTGGGTATTTTCGGGCCTGTAGATGTTTGAATTTCGAGTTTACAGTGCAACCATGGCAGGATTAGTAAAAATCCCTAATATTTTGAGTGGAATTGAAGATAAATCAGGGCTAAAAAGGTAAATTGGCATAAAACTTGTGTAGGCTGTAACTAGAATCCCGGAGCTCAGATGAACGTGAGACTTGGTCAGATTGTCCAAAATACAGTCATGAAGGAACCTATTTGAGGTCCTATTAAAACTCCAATGGAGCAAGTGCAAATATGCATGATCATGGCCAAAATTACTCCTGGTATAAAGGTGTGAAAAAGGGAGTAATTAGGTAATGATCATGTGCATTTTGAAGAAGCGGGTCGTCAGGCCCGTGAGCATTCTCTCCATGTGAGAGAACTGTTGGGAATTGTTTCCTTGTGTGCTAGACTGCATCTACAGGGCTCTAAGACTTCTTTTCTTAACTGTCGTTGAAGCCCTGGAAGGGAAGTGGACAACCAAAGGACTGTTGAGCAAAGAAGGGGTACACTTCCCGGGGTGGGACAGGATGTGGGGAATTAGAGGCTGTAGGCTGATTGCTGGAGTTGGCACCTTATTATGAGCATTTATGTTGTTGATAGACCTTAGCCCGATTTATGATTCCTTTTTTCTGGTGGAGTTTTAGCCCTAGTTCGGGGGTGACCTGTTACTGAGAGTTTATGAGCAACATAGTCTATGGTTGGGAGGAAAGTCTGAGGTTTACTCACAATTGGTAAATTATTTACAAAATTTAAGTGTTATTTTATCTGTGGTTTTATTCTATTTATTGTGTGAATGCTTATATCAATTCCATATGTTTTACTATACATGTTTATGCATGACTTGTATGTGGCTTGCATTGCATAATTATTGCATATGTAGAGCATTTTATTAATTAAATGGTATCATAGAGGAAATTTTTATGTGGCATGGTCCAGATTGGGGTCAAGGATGCTATCATGTGGTATCAAAGCTCTAGTTTCGACACTGGACCTGCAGTGGGCCAAAGATAGAGCATAGAAGTGAAGTTTGCAGAGTATGCATGCAAATTGTTAGACAAAATATGAGAAATAAATGTCTACAATTTGTTTGATAAAATTACTGTAGTAAAATTGGGGAAGAATTCACAGGAAATTAAGGAATTGAGCCCAAGAATTAAAATTTCGAAATTTTAACCTCTAATTGGGTATTTTCGGGCCTGTAGATGTTTGAATTTCGAGTTTACAGTGCAACCATGGCATGATTAGTAAAAATCCCTAATATTTTGAGTGGAATTGAAGAGAAATCACGACCATTATTGTTAGCCAACCTCACATCGAGATAATGGGTAGATGCAGAGGTTATTTATAACTTATTAGGATTGTAATTAGTTGAATTTGTGGATTTGCAGACTGCCCATGGTGAATTTGGGCAAAACTGGGCAAAAGCCCCTATTTCGATAGTGGAATCCATGGGGAATTCAACGTGAACGAGTCGAATTTCAAGAGTAGAGATTGAATTGATGCTTACAGGGTTAAAATTGGACATAATAAGTTAGTTTCAGAGTGTCAATGGTGGCCAAGGAAGAATTACAAAACTATGCATTTTGAGCATTTTTGAAAATTTTGGAATTTTCGGCAAAATTGGAAAAAATTGGTATTTTTTCGTACAGTGATGTCACCGTGACGTGGGAGCCACCTGTCAGCTGACATGGCTGAATGGTGATGTGTACTGCCGCAATGGAAGGTACATGGTGGTAGGTGTGGGAGGTGGTAGGTGATGTGGAGCAGCGATGACGAGGTTCTTGCCCGCTTGCGGAACCATTACTCGGACCACGTAACTGTGATATTCGGGGGTCCCCTAGCGGTTTTGGAAACCATCAGGGGTATCAATGTACCAGGAGCTCACATGTTATTAGGTGAAAACCAATAGGTTCCCATTTTGGATCCCCCCCTCTGTTAACGGTCGATAGGTCGAGGGGCTCGAAATGAAATAGTGACCATTGATCACTGTTGACCCCCTCCGATCCTCAACTGTTAGATCCTAGCCGCATGACATTTTTCTCATGCATGGAAATTGGGCGCGAGATGGGGCTTGCCAAACCCAATGAAAAATGAAAAGGTGTCACATGGCAATAGGGTTGTGAGGTCGAAGACAAAAGTAAGATCTCCACACAAGGTAGAAGAAATAGAAGGTAGAAGGTGGTGGAGGCCGATGAGGCAAGGCCAAGTAAGAAGGGGGATGACATGGTGCCACCTCGAAGTTCCAGGTGGACCCGGTACACCACGTCAACATCCAAGTCAGTAGAATTTAAATAAATTTCATAGAAAATAATGAAAATTACTAGGAAAATTCAATGATTTTCCATGTCCTTAACTTGCAGACCATTTTTGGAGGCCTAAACAACATTTTTAGAAGTTTAATTTTGTATGAATGTGTATGTATTTCTAGGACATAGAGTTTCTTCATCTAAAATGATAAATTTTAGAGAGATCTTTCTAATGAGATAAATTGTTGTCAATTGGAGCCTATATGAGGGAGTTACAAGCCAAATAGAGTAAGGTAATTTTTGGGTACCAGTTCACTCCAAGGGCCATAACTTCATGCTCCAGAATCAGTTTGGGGCACATGAGTAGTATACAGAAATATCTTGATCCACAAAATACATCCATGGAGTTGGATTCAGAATCTAGGCACCTAAAAGTGCACATGAGGACGTAGAAGACACATGTATCATTCAGGGCTAAAAAGGTGAATTGGCGTAAAACTTGTGCAGGCTGTAACTAGGATCCCGGAGCTAAGATGAAGGTGAGACTTGGTCAGATTGTCCAAAATATAGTCATGAAGGAACCTAGTTGAGGTCCTATTGAAAATCCAAAGGAGAAAGTGCAAATATGTAGGATCATGGTTAAAATTACACTTGGTATAAAGGTGTGAAAAAGGGAGTAATTGGGTAATGATCATGTGCATTTTGAAGAAGATAGTCGTCAGGCCTGTGAGAATTCTGTCCATGTGAGAGAACTTTTGGGAATTGTTTATTTGTGTGCTACGCTACATCTATAGGGCTCTGAGACTTCTTTTCTGAACTGTCATTGAAGCCCCAGAAGGGAAGTGGACAACCGAAGGACTGTTGAGCAGAGAAGGGGTACACTTCCCGGGGTGGGACATGATGTGGGGAATTAGAGGCTGTAGGTTGATTGCTGGAGTTTGCACCTTATTATGAGAATTTCTGTTGTTGATATACCTTAGCCCGATTTATGATTCCTTTTCCCTGGTGAAGTTTTAGCCCTAGCTCGGGGGTGACCTGTTACTAAGAGTTTATGAGCAACATAGTTTATGGTTGGGAGGAAAGTCTGAGGTCTACTCACAATTGGTAAATTATTTACAAAATTTAAGTGTTATTTTATCTGTGGTTTTATTCTATTTATTGTGTGAATGCTTATATCAATTCCATATGTTTTACTATACATGTTTATGCATGAATTGTATGTGGTTTACATTGCATAATTATTGCATATGTAGAGCATTTTATTAATTAAATGGTATCATAGAGGAAATTTTTATGTGGCATGGTCCAACTTGGGGTCGAGGATGCTATCACGTGGTATCAGAGATCCATATTCAATACTGGACCTATAGTGGGCCAAAGATAGAGCATAGAAGTGAAGTTTGCAGAGTATGCATGCAAATTGTTAGGTAAAATATGAGAAAGAAATGTCTACAATTTGTTTGATAAAATTACTGTAGTAAAATTGGGGAAGAATTCACAGGAAATTGAGGAATTGAGCTTAGGAGTTAAAATTCCAAAATTTTAACCTCTGATTGGGTATTTTCGGGCATGTAGATGTTTGAATTTCAAGTTTACAGTGCAACCATGGCAGGATTAGTAAAAATCCCTAATATTTTGAGTGGAATTGAAGAGAAATCATGGCCATAATTGTCATCCAACCGCACATGGAGATAATGGGTAGATGCAAAGGTTATTCATAAATTATTAGGATTGTAATTTGTTGAATTGTGGATTTGCAGAGTGCCCATGGAGAATTTGGGCGAAACTGGGCAAAAGCCCCAATTTCAACAGTGGAATCCATGGGGAATTCAATGTGAACAAGTCAAATTTTAAGAGTAGAGATTGAATTGATTCTTACAGGGTTGAAATTGGCTATAATAAGTTAGTTTTAGAGTGTCGATGGTGGCCAAGGAAGAATTACAAAATTATGCATTTTGAGCATTTTTGAAAATTTTGGAATTTTGGGCAAAATTGGAAAAAATTTGGTATTTTTTCTTACAGTGACGTCAACGTGATGTGGGAGCCATGTGTTAGCTAACATGGTCGAAGGGTTTTTTGTACTTCCACAATGACAACTACATGGTGGTAGGTGTGGGAGGTGGTAGGTGATGTGGAGCCGCGATGGCGAGGTGCTTGGCCGCTTGCGGAACTATGACCCGAACCACGTAATCGTGATTATGAGGGGGGAGTCCCCTAGTGGTTTTGGAAACCATCAGGGGTGCAATGTACGAGGAGATGACATGTTATTAGGTGAAAATCAACAGGTTCCCATTTCAGATCCCCCCCCTCTGTTAACCGTCGATAGGTCGAGGATCCCGAAATGAAATAGTGACCATTGATCACTATCGACCCCCTCCGATCCTCCACTGCTAGATCCTAGCGGCATGGATTTTTTCTCATGCATGGAAATTGGGTGTGAGATGGGGCTCAGCTAACCTAATGACAAATGAAAAGGCGCCACATGGCAATAGGGTTGTGGGGTCGAAGACAAAAGTAAGATCTGCACATGAGGTAAAAGGTGGTGGAGGCCGACGAGGCAAGGCCAAGTAAGAAGGGGGATGACATGGTGCCACCTCGATGTGCCAGGTGGACCCGGTATGCCATGTCATCATCCAAGTCAATAGAATTTAAATAAATTTCATAGAAAATAATGAAAATTACTAGGAAAATTCGGTGTTTTTCCATGTCCTTAACTTGCAGACCGTTTTTGGAGGCCTAAACAACATTTTTAGAAGTCTAATTTTGTATGAAAGTGTATGTATTTCTAGGACATAGAGTTTTTTCATCTAAAATGATAGATTTCAGAGGGAGCTTTCTAATGAGATAAATTGTTGTCAAACAGAGCCTGTATGAGGGAGTTACAATCGAAATAGAGTAAGGTAATTTTTGCTTACCAGTTCACTCCAAGGGCCATAAATTCATGCTTCATAATCATTTTAGAGCACATGAGTAGTATACAAAAATATATTGATCCATAAAATACATCCATGGAGTTGGATTCAGAATCTGGGCACCTAAAAGTGCACATGAGGACGTAGAAGACACATGTATCATTCAGGGCTAAAAAGGTAAATCGGCGTAAAACTTGTGCAGGCTGTAACTAGGATCCCAGAGCTTAGATGATGTGAGACTTGGTCAGATTTTCAAAAACACAATCATGAAGGAACCTAGTTGAGCTCCTATTGAAACTCCAAAGGAGCAAGTGCAAATATGCATGATCATGGCCAAAATTACACCTGGTATCAAGGTGTGAAAAAGGGAGTAATTGGGTAATGATCAAATGGCCATAACTTTATGCTCAAGACTCATATATGAGCAAGAAAATAATCATTGGAAAGGTATTAGACAAATTAATACATGTACTTTCCCCAAAAAGTGAATTAGGTTTTAGAATTTACAAGAAAATATAAAGACTATTTCTGGTGTATTTAAAAGGAAAAACAATGCATAAATTGATAGATTTGTTAAATTATTGTGGTCTAACAAATATTATTGCCTACACATTTTTTAGAGTTAAATTCAAATAGAACTGATGAAAATTGTCAATGAAATCAGAGCCATGGAGGAGGTAGAGAGTTCTTACAACCATGAGGATGAAGTCACGGGTTTGTTTCTCAACATGGGAGATGTAGGGATAGAATCCAATGGACATGGAGAGGGCAAGGAGGAGAGCATGAGTTTAGTAGAAACAATAAAGAGTCTCCAAAGAGATGTTTTAAGTTATAAAGTTGATAATTAGAGGCTTATGAAATCCAAAGAGAATTAAAATGGAATCAACATCAGGTTGTTGCAGAGTTTGGATAGAATAGAGAAGAAGGTGAACAAGGGGACATAATGAAACAAGTCAAAGAGCCACATATCTCATGATAAAATAAGAGAATATAGAAGTGTTGATAGGCATGATCATCACTCACCAAGGCACTTAGTTAAGAGGGCTGAGAGTAATCCAAGCTTATCTCTTGTCATAAAGCATAAGAGAAGGTATGGGGCAGATGAACTTCAAGGATAAATGAATAAGATCAAACCTCTTTCCTTTGGCACAAGAAGGATGAGGATGCATAGACTTGATTGTTGGGGATGAGGAAGTATTTTTAGTTTCACAATTTCTCCTCACAAGAAGAAGGAAAAATTGCAATTTATGAATTGAAGGGAAAATCATCAATGTGGCGGGACCAACTTGTGCAAGTACAACACATTGATGAGAAGAAACTCACTTGGAGGTAGTTCCGAAAGTATTTTCAAAAGAAATTCTTGACCAAGCGTTATTATGATAGGAAGATGAAGAAATTCTTTGTACTCAAGCTTGGTAGTATGACCATGGACGAGTATGAGAGGAAATTTTTAGAGTTGCTGAAGTATGTCGACTTCATCAAGGATGAACATGTCAAGATTCAAAGGTTCCTAAGTGGGTTGTCATAAATATTGAATGAGATGATACAATATGATGATCCCAAGACATTGGATGAAGCAATAAGGAGAGCCAAGTGTCTCTGTGATTAACATAGAGGAAGACCAAATTTCCAAAAGGCTTGGGAAGACAAGAATAAAGGTAAAATGAAACAAAGGAAGAAAGGGTATAAGCCACCACTTTTCAAGAATAATGCTCAGGGGAAGCAAACTCAAAATGATCCCAAAATGTCAGAAACATTGGGAAAAAGACCAAGGCAACAACTTATTAAATGTTGGGGTTGTGAGGGAGATCACATGTATAGAGATTGCCCTCATAGAAGTGAAAAAGTGAGGACTTTTCACATTGTACAACATGATGATACAGTTGAGGACATGGGCATAAACATGCCAAGGATCTATGCATCCCTGGACAACAAACAAGTTGAATTTTAATCTCACATGATTGAAGTGGAAGGTAAGATCAATTATCAACTTATTACTATTTTAATTGATTCAGAAGCTAGTCATAGTTATATAGATTCTAAGTTGGTGGAAATATTTCATTTTCCAAGAAGCAAACTTGGGAAATCTTGGTTGGTTCAGGTAGCTACAAGAGATAAGAAAATAATTAACAAGTTGGTTAAGGAATGTCTAATAGACATGAATGAACTAAGCACACATGCATATTTGAATATCATACCGTTGGGTTCTTATGATTGCCTTATTAGTATGAATCAGTTGGACAAGAATCATGTTATCCTATATTGATACAAAAAGGATTTTAATTTTCTTTATGAGGAAGGAAGCTTGAGAACAATTTAGGGCATACCAAGGGTAGTATTTATCATAGAAATTTCATCCTTGCAGTTGAAAAGAAGCTTCAGGAAAGGATGCCAAATATTTGCAACACATATGGAAGAGACACATAAGTATAAAATGCCAAGCATTAAAGACCATGGAGTCCCGAAGGAGTTTGAGGATGTATTTAAAGAGATATCAGGGTTACCACCAAAAAAAGATACTGATTTCTCTATTAATTTGATGCCTGGAGCAACTCCAATGTCCAAGAATCCTTATAGGATGAGTACACCAGAGTTGAAAGAATTGAAAATGCAATTGAAGAGCTCTTGAAGAAGTGGTATATATGCCCAAGTGTGTCACCTTGGGGCACCCCAGTACTTTTTGTGAAAAAGAAGGATGGTACCTTGAGGCTTTACATTGACTTTAGGCATCTGAATAAGGTGGCTATGAAGAACAAGTATCCACTACCAAGGATAAATGATCTTTTTGACCAGCTAAAGGATGCAAAGATATTCTCCAAGATTGACCTCAGATCAGGCTATCATCAGGTGAGAATTAAAAAATAAGATGGAAAGAAGACATCATTTAGAACAAGGTATGGCCATTATGAGTTTACAGTGGTGCCATTTGGGTTGTCAAATGCACCAACTATCTTTATGTGTTTGATGAATAGTATATTAAGAGATTACAGATAAGTTTGTCATTGTCTTCTTGGATGACATACTTATCTACTCCAAGTATGAAGAAGAGCATGAGCAACACTTGAGGATGGTGCTACAAGTATTGAGGGAGCATCAGTTGTATGAAAAGTTGAGCAAGTGCTCATTCTACCAGAGGAAGATACATTACTTAGGCCATATCATTGTAGAGGAAGGTACAACTATGGATGTTGATATGATAAAATCCATTAAGGGATGGCCAGTACTAAAGAATGTCTCAGAGGTGAGATCTTTCATGGGACTTGCAAGTTACTATAGAAGATTTATTGAGGGTTTCTCAAAGATTGCACACCCAATCACTTCTTTGCAAAAGAAGGGTGTGAGGTTTGAATGGACCTCTGATTATGAAACAAGTTTTTAACACTTGAAGAACTTGTTGACAAGTGCACCAATTATGAGGATTGTTGATCCAAATGTCGACTTCATTGTATGTACTGATGCATGAAAACAAGGGTTTGGTGAAGTCCTTAGTCAAAATGGGCATGTGATATGCTATAGCCCAAGGAAGTTAAAAGAGTATTAGACACTATGCCACCCATTATTTAGAGTTGGCAGTTGTTGTAACATGGAAAGTTTGTGTCAAAAAAATTGTCCAACACTTGCATCAAACCCGTTGATTTTCCATCACCACAAGCTTTATTTAGTGAGTTTCCATAATCCATCCTTATCCTTTGTTGTCATAAAAAATCTTCATTTTTCTCGAGTCATGGTTCCTAATTCATACTCATTTTGTTCTCACAATAAGATTGTCAAGATAGACTTTTTGCCCAAATCTAATTGCCAAAGTCCTAGTGTTATCTTGTCATTATCCAAGCAAAGAAAGTTATTAGTGGGTCCTTTATTTTAGTAAAAGTCGTAATTTAGCTTTGTATTTAAGAAAAGGGATTAAATATATGAAGGCATATCCTTTCATGATTATAACCTTTATTATTCATCATTCATTCCTTCTTATGGGAATTTAAGAGTTATAAATTCTTATTTTATTAAAGGACTTTATTTTAAGAAGCCAAAGTTTATGATAAATTGTAAAGGCATGTCCTCTTTATGTCTCGTGCCTTTATTATTTTTCCTAACGACAATGTTACTAAGACCAATAGCTACAATTCTGAGTGGAAAAAGAGATTCAACAACTTGATTAAAAGAAGATGAATGGTTCCAATTTATTGTGCCCCCCCAGTGAGTTTGACATTTAACAAAAAGGGGTGGCCGTGAAACTCAGCCGTAGTTTCAACTCCAATAACGTGTCATCTTGTGAGGAATTACACCCCCCCTGTATATGGTTTTCAAATCCACAGAGACCACTCCCCGCAATTGTTGTGGCTCATCGATTTGGAGGACATGTGTATGACCAGATCTAGGAACAAGGAACCAAGAGTTTGGTTACTGCAGAAAACCTTCCGTTTGTTGAAATTTCAGGGACCCAAAGACCGTATATGTCATCCAAACTTGTTTGTCTTGAGAGGCTCTACATTGTCTTCGAAATATGGCATTATGTGGATCAAAACAGGGCTCGAGAGGTTCATGCACAGGTAGGCATATATACTTGGGTATGCAGATTTCCTTCACCACTTGAATGATGATGGAAATGTCCGTGTATTATTTGAGTGAGATCTCAACCTTCTTCCTTTAGAGGAGTCAACTAAGGTATGTAATTGTTTCATTAAATGATTTAATAAGCATGTTAAAGATAGAGCAGAGGAGAAAATAAACCCTTTCTAAGATAAGAGAAGAAAATCAATAGCATTAGAGGGATCATTGCTAGATGTCGTTTTTCAGTATTCTTTAATGGACCTTTGGCCATTCTATTCAAGAGACTTATACCACATTGCACGACAAGAGGAATAACAACAATGTAGTGCATGGAGATGATTGCTTGCTTGAGAAGTGCCTTATGTGTTTGTGTCACTATCTAGATATTTGGTATGGCTATGTAACATGACACACAGAAAGGATCAGTGGATTCTTCTAGTAAAGTTTTTCTACGAGATTTGAAATATTTTCTAGAGGAGGAAGCTTAAATTTCTTGTTAATGATGTAGAGATTCATAAGTGTTACGATATGCTTATGTTGAAATTGAGGAGTCTCATGGAAGAATTCAGGGGTCTAAGAAAATATATGGGAATTTCGTGGGGAAGAAATTCAAAAAGTCTCATGGTCACTCAACATTTGGAAGAGAATACCATCAAGATAATTTTCATGGGTGAAATAGAGGGGCTTGTCCATGGTTAAAAAGTTTTGAGATCGCCCATCGCGATCTTTGTTGGCCAAGCCACTCTTGGTCGCATCACGAATGAAATTGGAGAGGGACATTCTACTATCCTACCCATTACTCATTAATTGGAAATGATTCAACTTTGTTGCCTTTGTAAAAATAAGGAACCCCCCATGACCATAGGTCTATATAGAAATTGGTGATTGCAGAGAAACTAGAATTTGTGTGTTGGTTATTACAAGGGATTACAAGAATACAACATAAATCATTTGTCGAAAGATTAAAGTTTTATAGGGAAATTAAAATGATGCCATTGTTGAAATCGATAATGTCAAAGGTTGACATGGCCACAAATCAGTTGAAGAATGCTTCACAATGAGGCAACTTTTTCTTTGGATGCTATTAGCAGGCACATTGTACAAAACACCCTTAACCTTTTGTAGATGACAAAAATGATGCATCGACTTGCAATTGGCATTACTTTTACTAAGGTTGCATTGGAGGTCATTAAATATCAAGGACAAATAAAGAGATCAACAATAAAGGTAAATGAGGAGCTTGATAAATGAGCTCTCACATATTAAAAAAAAAAAAAACAACAATGCTAATAAAGAGAGACTTCCTCAAGGCATTGACTTTATTTCTGTACCAAGCAGTGAGTATGATAGTAACCGAAGGATTGATGAGTTGAGGCAACTTTATAGAGCTTATGTGACAGAAGCATTTTCTACAGGTCACCTTTAGGATGATATGGTTGTTGCATTGAACCAACTAAAGAATATATTTAGCTTAGAAAATCATGAAAAATCATTGTACAAATTGGGTCCATTCTTCACATGTCATTTTTATTTCTCAAGAGTTCAAACAACTCTAGTGGTAAAGATTTTGATACCTTTGAATCTATGTGATGAAACCCTATCAAATTCAAAGATATTGACCAATACTTGTTAGTTATATTCTCCTCATGCTAGTGGCCTGGAAATGACAAACATTCTAGGAGCAGCTTCAAAGCAAAAGATATTCTGAATTTTAAATACCATAATAAATGATTAATAAAAGTTGGATTATTGGGGAAGTGTAGCCAAAATAGAGTCAAGAAAGAAGCATCTCGAGGTCACCATCCAAAATCCTTTCAATACAAAAGAGTTTCATAAGATGCGGAGCGTTATCTTTTGGTGAGTCAAAGAACAAGTTGCAGCCAAAAGTGGACACCAACAAATCTCTATTCTTCAGGATAGATGATAACAACTATATTTGAGGTGTCATTCCCTCCAAAATTGTCTTATTTTTATTTTATTTGAGAAAATTAGTTTCAAATTTGGAAGCATATTTTGAGGTAGTAGTTGAGCAACCAGTTAAGGAATGAAGGAAATCATTCATCACGTAAGGAGGATAGAATTCAGTGAGAGGGGGTGGGCGGGGGAGGTTAGGAATTAGGATAGTAGGAAGAGTGTGTCATTTGTATTAATCCCATAGGGCAATTGTAATTTTCTCTAGCATGATGGATTGATTCAAGGATTCATGGCTCATTCTCAGCAGATCCTTGTGTTTTCTTTCATTTTTTGTATTAAGCTTTCTTATATTGTCTTCTCTATTCTTCTTAGTGAGCCTGTAAATTTGCAGTCAGATTATCTTGTGTCATAAGTGTATCAATTTGATAAAATAACCACTAGTACAATTATAAAAGGAATTATCAAAGATTATAGATTTCCATATATTGGACGCATGTCTTTGTTACTAAGCCTTGTGGGATAGGGATGAAGTATTCATTTCTATTTCATACAATATCTATCATAAGCAAGATATAGCTTGTTCCTTTACAAGTTATCTAGTAGGTGTTATATTGTTGAATTCACATTTTGCGCTAAGTCCATACACTTCCATTTTATCTTTGTTGGATTCATTTTCTAATGCCCTGTAAAATCATCCTTCTTCATCTAAGTTTTGTAGAGACTTCCTCACTCACTGTTACATCTGAGATTCATTGTGTTTTCTGCTTTCCTCTACCTATCATTTTCAACCTTTGTGCTATGTTGGATGAGACTCCATGCCCAATGGATTAGGCCTTTGATTTGAGGGATTTACAGACCTTTATTCCAGTTAGCTACCATTTAATTCTTAAGCCTTGTCTACCTTGTTTTACCCTGTTTACCATCAAATCTGGCACCTGTGCTAAATTTTTAGAACTGTTGCTTAGTGATAGTGGGAAACTAGTGTTCTTAAATAATATGAGAGAGCCCTCTCTGGTCCAAGAGCCAGCTTGTGGCCTAAAGTTGGTTTAAATATGTCTTGGAATGGTTTCTAAGCAGCCAGGAACCATCTCAAGTTACAACAATAGCCATATTGCATGCCTTGAATATGCGGAGGCACTATCTCATGGGGAGAATATCTGAGTTGAGGACAAACATAGTGGTATGAAATATCTATTTAGATAGCCAACTTTGAATGCCAAACAAAGTAAATGGCTGGAATTCCTTAGTGAATATGAATTTGAGATAAAACATATCAAAGGTAAGGAGAACAAGGTGGTTGATGCACTCAACACAAGGGTGCATGAGATGCATGCTACATCCATTAGCATGTACAAATTTGATTGGAAAGACATAAATTTGGAAGCTGGAAAATCATATCAACATTATATGGAAACAAAAGAAAAATTACAATAAGGTAATAATCAACACAAAGTTGAAGATTATGATCTAAGGGAGGATGGAATCCTTATGTACAGAGGCAGAGCATATGTGCCTAATTCTCCAGAGATGAAAAATATGGTGCCGAGAGAGATTCATAATGTGCCTTATGCTAGGCACCTACGGTACCAAAAAAAATTGCAGCTGTCAAGAGCCAATATTTTTGGCCATGTATGAAGAAAGAGGTGGTTGATTATGTAGCTAGATGTCTAGAATGTCAGAAAGTAAAGGCTGAGCACAAACATCCAATTGGTTTTCTACAACCATTACCCATTCCGGAGTGGAAATGGAAAGTGGTGACAATTGATTTCATCACCAAGATGCCTAGAAGAACGAAGTAGCATGATTCCATCATGGTGGTGGTGGATAAGTTCACTAAAGCTGCTCATTTTATCCTAGTGAAGCTAAATCATAAGACAACTAACATTGTAGATATTTATATGAGAGAAATGTTGATGTTTGGACAACATCGAGAAGACATTCTCTTAGAATAATAATTAATAATATAATTATTGATTATTAAATATCATATATAATAAGTAAATGATAATAATAAATAGTTATCGATTATTCAAGGGACACATCCTATCATGGATGGTCACCATATGTTCCCTATATATGGAACACTCATCATTGTAATAATATATCGATCATATATCATATGAAGAAAAACCAACATGGTATCAGAGCAGGTTGAGTGGGTGTGACTCCCTCACGGGAGAGCCCAGGAAAAATGAGGGCCTAAGAATACTATCCTACGTGTGCTTAGGCATAGGAGTAGGAGTAGATAAAGTAGTTGTTGTGGGTTCTGCTCTATTCATTTATTTTTTTCTGCCTCTCTGAGTTTATGGTAGTAGTTTTGATTTTGGCGGTAGTTAAATACCACTATATTTCCCTTCAATTTAGATTTGTTGCTCGCTATTGAAGTTTTAGGTGCAGATATCAACAAGTTTAGCTACATAGTTGGCAGAGAAACTACCACTGATCATAGTAGATGCACTATTGATCCACTAAAAGGAATGCAATCAAATTGCAACATAGTTGCTCGATTTCATGGAAGATTAGGCTTGAAATCTTTAATCTTGAAAGCAAGGGATTGTAGTAGTGGAATGGATCAATAGCGTATATGTGATACCATAACTGCATAAAGTAACTACCACCGGATCGACATAGCTTGTGTTACGACTACGCAGAGGTCAATTCCATGAAATTATAAAAAATAGTGCATCGAGAGCTGAAGGGTTGTGCCACAAAATTACACAGAAAGTGCCACCAGTTCGTGGAGGTGTAAAAGCCATGTTCAACAAAAGTTGCATGCAAGGTTTAATGCGGCTCTATGTCACTAGATTTGTATAATCATGGTGTTGAAAGACCCTTGACCCGATTCATTACCACAATTCACAATTCACAGAAATTGTGAGCAACCGATGATTCCCAGAACAAAGGCGACCCCCCCCCATTCTCGAAGGCCAACAAGCATCTGTATAGCTCCACCAACAGAAGGTGTTTTGAATTGTTGTATTAGCTTTTGGTAATGCACAAAGGAGCACAAGGGACCGAATCCCCATGCACCCCAGTGTGCGATATATACAATATGTCGATTGAGAGCATTGTTTCATGTTTGATGAGTCGCCAAAGATATAGAACATTAGTACTGGAAACGTTGAATGTGTAGTACTGGATATTGATTCAAAAAGATTTCAACTGAAGTCTCAAGATGGTGCTTCCAAAAAGGCGATTTTGATAACTTCCTTTTTCTTTTCTCTCGAGCGCAAGAGAATATTGTAGAAGAGGAAGAGTAGTTGAAGATTTTTCTAGTACTCTGCAAGGTTTTAGTGGAAGAAAGCACTGAGGGCGTCAAGCTACTCAAAATCAAGACTCAAGCAATCAAGGAAAGAGAGAGGATTTTAAAAAGGCACTCTCTGTGAAATTTGTTTAAACTGTGGTGGAAAGTTGTCGACTCCAACACTAGTTGATTCCAGGAGTGGAGGTGAAGATAATGCTGCCCCATGAAAGTCGTCGGAGGCCATGGCATTAGGGTTTAGAAGATTGACAACAATGATTATAAGAAAGATCATGAAGTGTGGAGAGATAGTGGCATTGGATTCCTATTTGATGCCTACACTTAAAAATATGTTAAGTTGAATCGAGGGAATTTGCGTGGCCGAGAGTTGCAGCAGCTGTGATTGAATGCAGAGAAGAGCTACAGTGTGGTAGAGTTGTGCGCTACTGTTTAATCACAATATAGTCATGGAGACCGTGACAGATGATTTGAGCTACAAATGGTATGGTGGTATATGTGTGCTACTAGTTTATTGCAGAGTAGTCAGTGGACTACCAAATGAAAACATCGTGGAAAAACACCTTCCTAGTTGAGAGAGAGTGTTGATGTTTGAGGAAGCATCATGAGACATTCTCCCTGGAGGGTCCTGTATGGAATAGTAGTGTAAAATTCATCCCGACGTGCCTCATATGGTTAGATGAAGGAACCAAGACATTCATTCCATGAGGGAACCTTGATATGTCTTAGACATTGGTTTCATGAGGAAACCTCGATATGTCAAGTATAGTCCAAGATGACTTAGCATGATCAACATTTTTCAGTGGGTAAGGCATCCATGACTACAGTGTATACTCAGAACATAAGTAATGATAAGACTTTGAGGAAGATGATGCTCAAGGAGGCCTTCACCGGAGTGAATCCTGACGTTGGACACTTAAGGATGTTTGGGTGTCCAGTATACATTCATGTACCCAAGGAGAAAATGATCAAGCTAAACCCTTCAAGCCGAAAGGGTACATTTGTGGGATACAATGACTCTTCGAAGGCATACCAGATCTACATCCCTAGTCAGACACAAATTAAGGTGAGAAGAGATGTTACCTTTGAGGAGGAGGTATCCTTTAAGAGATCTAGAGGATATCCCATGGAGATTGATCCAATTGATCCCATTGATCCTGTAGCTCCAATTAATGTTTCCTGAGATATTGAAGTAGGTCGGAAGATACTTGCATGGGTTTGTCAAACTCTGCAGGAGGTAGAGAGACATGCAACTCCTCATGGTACCTTCCGAGAGAGAAAGAGACCTTAGAGATATTCATGCTATGCCACAACTATGAGCCACAACATTCATTTTGAGTCTTCCTATTATGAGGAGGCAACTAGTCATCCAGTATGGAGAGATGTCATGATGGAGGAGTATCAATCCATCATGAAGAATGATGTGTGGGATATTGCTCCGAGACCCGAGGGGAAGTCTGTAGTGACTTCCAAATGGATCTACAAGATCAAACACACAGTTGACGGGAGCATCGAGAGGCACAAAACGAGATTTGTTGCTAGAGGATTCTCTCAGGTGGAGGGAATAGATTATGCAAAGACATTTTCTCCTGTTGCTCGATACACTTCTATCCGGATGATTATTTCCCCTGCAACATCCATGGGTTAGAGAGTACATCATATGGATGTAAAGACAACCTTTCTCAATGGAGAGATTAAGGAAGAAGTATACATCGAGCAACCAGATGGTTTCATGATACATGAGAAGGAGTCTCGTGTGTGTAGGTTGAAGAAGGCCTTGTATGGAATCAAGCAACCACCTCGAGCTTGGTATGAAAGGATTGATGGACACTTGATGATTTTTGGGCTTCAACAAAAGTGTTGTCGATCCCAACCTGTACTACAAGACTGTTAATGGTGAGTCCCTGATTTTGGTCCTCTACGTTGATGATATATTCCTCACCGATATAGAGAGCCTTATTATTGAATGCAAGTATGCATTGGCCTCTAGGTTTGAGATGAAGGACCTTGGTATGATGCACTAATTCTTGGGACTGGAGGTGTGGTAGAGAACCAATGAGATCTTCTTGAGTCAGGGGAAGTACACAGTTGAGATATTGAAGAAGTTTGAGATACTGAACTTGAAGCCCGTGGCTACACCAATGATGATGAATCTGAAGAAACTAAGTGTGTATTCTTCTGATTCAGATGAAATTGATTCGAATCTATACAGACAATTGATTGGATAATTGATGTATTTGGTTAACACCAAACCAAATATTTGCTATGCAGTGAGTGCACTTAGCCAGTTTATAAGTCAGTTGAGATAGACACACTAGATTGTTACGAAGCATGTGTTGAGATACTTGCAAGGCATAGTTGGACATGGTCTGAGATATACTTCTAGTATTGATATGATATGGGAGGAATATATTGACTCTGATTGGGCAGGGAGCGCAGTGGACAAAAAGAGCACCTTCAGGTGTTGCTTCACTTTGGAATCTTCCATGGTTTCCTGGTGTAGCAGGAAATGAACTTCTGTGGCTTTAAGCACAACAAACGGAGAGTACATTGCATTAAGTATGACAGTACATGAAGCAGTGTGGCTTCACAAGCTCCTTGTAGATTTATCCGAACATGTGTTGGATTCCACCATTATTCATTATGGTAACCAAAGTTGTGTGAAGATATATGATAATCTAGTGTTTCATGAAAAATCAAACCACATTGAGATCAAGTACCATTATATCCGAGACATGGTGCAAAGGAAGGAAGTATTGGTGCAGTGCCTTCCTACAGATGAGCAGGTTGCTGATGTTCTTACCAAACCAGGACGAAGTTCAAGTACTTCCGTGACAGACTTGGTGTGGCAGAGAATTCCTCCCTCGCTGAGAGGGAGTGTTGATGTTTGTAGCTTCCTGAGACATTCTCCAAATCGTACTCCTCTGTGACTGAGTTGATTTGATATGTGATGAAACTTATCCAAGAAGGGATAAGTGGGGCACTTATTCGAGAAGGGATAAGTGTGTTTGGTCTTATAGCCTAACGTCCCATGTGGAGAGCACATGAGGAAATGTCAAGGGAGTTGACCGTTGACGTCATACACTATGGGAGTTGACCCTAGTGTTTCTAGAGGGTGTAGTCTCTAAAAGTCCACATGGAGTGCCATGTGTGACAAACTTTCTCTAGATCATACTCCTCTGTGAATTGAGTTGAATTGATTTGTGAGGAAACTTATTCGAGAAGGGATAAGTGCATTTGGGATTATAGCCCATCGTCCCATGTGGAGAGAACATGAGGACATGTCAAGGGAGTTGACCCTTGACGTCTCACACTATGGGAAGTTGACCCTAAGTGTTCCTAGAGGGAGTAGCTCTAGAAGTCCACATGGGAGTGCCATGTGTGACAAACCTTTTGCTACTATGGTGGTTGTGTACCACTGACGAAGAATGTGTGTCTTTAGACAGTAGTTTTGTACTACTATGGAAAGATACCTCCATATCTAAGAGGGAGTGTTGATGTTTCAACATCATGCAGAACTTCTCCTAGATTGGGTTGCAGACCAAGGGAGATAAGATACATTTATCATAAAGGTGCACTTGTGGTAAATGGGCCCAGACATAGTCCTTCCTTGATCATGACAAGGAATAATATGGACTCGAGGTGCTTGAAGTGATTTCCATGTGTCAGTTAGCATCAGGCCGACATTCACTCATAGGTGTGTACCTATGGTGAAATATCATGGTGTGGTCTTTGTCCTAGTCATGGTGATTTGATAAGGAATGATAAAGACTCAAGATGCTATATTCTATTACATGTAGACCCAAAGTGAGCCCAATCTTAGAGAGAGTTAATTGGCTCAGAGGGAGAGCCACATAAAGAGTTTCTCCTTGGTTCAGGTGGGAGAGACATGTCTCCCAAGACCAACATACAAGTGTCATGAGTCTAGGGTGAAGTTTGTATACTTCAAAGACAAGCTTGGCATGTTGCATAATGTCTCCCTCGTTGAGAGGGAGTGTTGATGTTTGGACAACATCGGGAAGACATTCTCTTAGAATAATAATTAACGATATAATTATTGATTATTAAATATCATATATAATAAGTAAATGATAATAATAAATAGTTATTGATTATTCAAGGGACGCATCCTTTCATGGATGGTCACCATATGTTCCCTATATATGGAACACTCATCATTGTAATAATATATCGTTCATATCTCATATGAAGAAAAACCAACAGGAAATTGCCAAGTGTCATGGTGTTCCTAAGGCAATTGTTTTTTATAGAGATCCCAAGTTTACATTAAAATTTTGGAAGGGATTATTCAAAGGATTTGAGACAACTATGAATTTCAACATAGCCTATCATGCATAGACAAATGGGAAAATAGAGAGCGTCGATAAAGTGATTAAAGATATGCTAAGGATGTATTTGATGAATAAACCATCAAAATGGGAAGATTACCTACATTTACTTGAGTTTGCTTATAATAATGGGTACCATGCATCTTTGAAGATGAGCCCATTTGAAGCACTGTATTGTAGAAAGTGCAATACACCAGTGAGCTGGGAAAACCAAACAAAGCGTGTAGTAGTTGGGTCAGAATTTCTTAGGGAAATGGAAGAATAGAATATGAAGATTAAGAATAATTTAAAGCCCACTCAAGATAGTAAGAAAAACTATACAGATAAGGGTAGAACTTATAGAGAGTTTAAAGTGGGTGACCATGTGTTCTTAAAAGTGAAGGCCAAGAGAAGTTCCCTGAAGTTGGGGAACTATTCAAAGTTGGCAACACGTTATTGTGGACCAATCGAAATCCTGGAGAGGATTGGTCCTGTTGCATACATGTTTTCACTACGTGCATCCATGTGCATTCATATTGTATTCCATGTGTCTTTGCTTAAAAAGTATGTACCTGATGCTAATGATGTAATTGACTCAAAAGTGATTTAGGTGGAGAAAGAAGGAGACTTCCGAGTTCAGATGGTGTGCTTATTGGATCGGAAAGTCAAGCTACTCTAGAATCGAGCAATAGGGCTGGTAAAGGTCCAATGGAGCTATTACAACCTTGAATACACAACCTGGGAGCATGAAGATGCCATGCGGGAGGAGTACCCACATCTTTTTGAAGAATTTTGAAGAATTTTGGATTGTACATGTGTATATAATGCACCAAGGACAATGCATAAATAAGGGGGAGGGGAATGCAATACCACTAGGCTGAACCAAAATAGTAAATGTACATATAGGCTAGTGAGTCAGGATATTTTGGGTCAGAGTGCCTGTCTGATTCTTAGGCTGAAGAGCCTAGATGCTAAAAGCCAACAAGCCTATCATTGTAATGCATAATCACATAGATTATTAATAAAATACATCACTGCTGCAGACCAACCAAATAAAAAGAGTATGGGGGGATAGAACTCCATTAGAAAGGAAAGGGGGGTTAAGGGTCTAGGAAGAGGGGCGAAGCCAAGGGGGCTTAGGCCAAGGAAATATTATATTAATATTTCCTAAAGTCTAATTATATGATATTTTATCCTAAGTTCCAGAAGGTGAGGAACATATCATTCAAGCGGGGACAAAGTAGTTTCCAACATGACAAGTGTCAAGTTGGGAACATGCAAATACATTGTGGGAAATCAATGTATTTTCCCATCACTCAATTCATTCTTATGATCATTCACTCATCACTCTCATCCACTCTTGCCATACATACACTCTACCTTCCATCAACCATACATGTACTTGGGAATCTTCAGAGTTGTATGTAACCAATAAACCATGGTAATTTGAGTTGAAGACGTAGGTTGTTAGGCTTGTGTGCATTTTGAAGAAGCAGGTTTTCATGCTTGTGAGCATTCTCTCCAGGTGAGAGAAATGTTGGGAATTGTTTTCCTATGTGCTAGGTTGCAACTACAGGGCTCCGAGACTTCATGTACGACCTATCACTGAAGCCCCTAAAGGGAAGTGGACAACCGAAGGACTGTTTAGAAGAGGAGGGGTACACTTCCTGAGGTGGGACAGGCTCTGGGGAATCAGATTCTGTAGGATGATTTATGGAGTTGGCATCTTATTATGAGCATTTATGTTGTCGATAGACCTTAGCATGGCTTGGGATTCCTTTTCCCTAGTGGAGTTTTAGCTCCAACTCGGGGGTGACCTGCTGTTGAAAGTTTATGAGCAATAGATTATATGGTTGGGAGGAAAGTTCGAGGTATGCATGCAGTTGGTGAATTATTTACAAAAGATAAGTGTTATTTTATCCGTGTTTTTATGCTATTTACTGTGTGAATGCTTATATAAATTATTTATATTTTACTATACATGTTTATGCATTAATTGTATGTGGTTTTCATTGCATAATTGTTGCATATGCAAATTTTTTTATTAATTAAATGGTAATAGAGAGGAAATTTTTATGTGGCATGGCCTAGCTTGGGGCTGGGATGCTACAAGATCCTTCCATAGGTTGTGGGAAAAATCTCATACTTTTTGGAAACTTCTTGTTTAATTTGCTTGTTAAATGTTTTTTTACTCTTAGTCAAGTAGTTGGCCTTGAACTCACCATCATTTAGAGGCATGAGTGGAATTCTACTTTGGATATTGGTTTGTTGAAGGAGTGTGCATTGGAATCAGAGGATTACATTGCTCCTCTTAGATTTATCCATATTAGAGTCTCACAAGTCTGAGAGGTCTGTGGGGTGGAGATATTGTTAATCTTTGTCTAAAAAACTGGTGTGAAAATCCAAACATTAAGAAATGATAAAGCACTACCTCTTATTTTAGCATGAGGTGCTTGGCTAGCAAGGAATGTTAGATTGTTTGAGGATACAATAACACCATTGGTTCATTGTGCATCACAAGGGTTAAATATCCTTACCTACTTCAAGCAAACAAAATTTGATAAACTTTGAAGACAAGTGGTTGCTAAAGAGATTAATAAGGCTGGTGCTTAGGCTTATTTTGATGGTGCTTTGCAAGGGGAACCATATGTTTGTGGGGTAAGTGGGATCTTGTATTTAAATGATTCCCACTTCTTAAAATTTAAAGTTGGTCTTGGCAGAGGGACCAATAATTATGTTGAATTGATGGCCTTGAAGTTAACATTGATGCATGTGGTAGAAAAATGTGTTCAATTTTACAATTATTTGGTGAAATTCATTAGTGGTTATCAATTGGATGCATGGGAGAAATATATTAGAAAATTTCACGTTAAGGCCCATCTTTGAATAAATTCACCTCATCTCCAATTTTAACCAAATATTTTCACCATGTATACATGGAAAGGAATATTTCAGTGGATGGCCTTCAAAGGATCGTTTGTTGCTATATGTTGGTTCTTAGCATATCTTGGAAGTTGTGGATGGACACTCTATTGAATTTGATCACCTTCCTTATCTATGAAAATCAACTACAGTTATGTCGTGGGTGACTTAGTTATGATGCTGTTAGAGAATTTATGAGTCTCAGTATTGCTTATTTAAGAATGATGAACCTATTTATGATGAGGTTTTTGACTTTATTGATAAAAAAAGTGTAATATTGGGTCTCTGTATTTTGTTTTGGTGAGTGCTCCATTGTTGAGCAATCGATATTTTTGAAGTAATACTTTGTAATGGGGATGGGTGCTTATAATGGTCTTCAAACCACAATACACTAACTTTATCTCCTTTGGGAGGGTCTAGTTTGAGGTTGTAAAACATCATTTTTTTGTAATACTTTGTAATGGGGATGGGTGCTTATAATGGTCTTCAAACCACAATACACTAACTTTATCTCCTTTGGGAGGGTCTAACTTGAGGTTGTAAAACATCGTTTTTTTGAGATCTCTTTTGGAGAAATCTTGACATGCACTTGTGCACATGAAAAATGTAATTTTATTTTCCATGATGAAATTATGATTTATTTATTTATTTTATGTAGAAAATAAAAAATATGGATTACCCAAGTTAAAAGAAAATTAAATTATAATCTTCCACCCATATAATTGACAAAAAATATTCAAATCTTTAGGTTTTCAACTTAAGTAGTTGGTTGTATATGCATTTAATTTTCCACTTCCACATTTTTTGAGGTATTTCAAATATGGATGTGATGGAAACCAAATTTTGAATTTCAAACCTAGATTATTTCAACAATAATTTGTGATTATGATGATTATGAATATTGCATGAGACCAACTTTGGTCTAGACCTATAAATTTAAATTAATCACCTTATTTTGTTTCTATACTTACATAATTTGGAATTGAAATTTTCAAGTTCCTTTTGATTTTTATGAATTAACAAATTATCAAGTTTGGTTTTATTAGAAATGTTTTTAAAACTAGATCTAATGTCTTTATAGTATTTAAACTTTTTTATATAATTTGTGATTTTATTAAAAATCTTCTCAATAGGAAACATAACAGGAGTTGTGCTTAAAAATCTGACAGGAAAGAAACATGCAATATACCATGAAGTTCTCTATCCAAAACCATTGTGATTCACCAAAACAAGAGGACTAACGAAAGGACCTATGCCTAGTCTAAAACTTCCCAAATGGGGAGAAAGTGTCAATCAACATCATTCAAAACTTTTGGGATCTCTAAGAAGTCAAAGCTTGTTTATATTCTAAGTCAACTAATCAATTTATTTTTCTTTCAAACTTAAATGTATGCGTTAAAACCCTCTCATTCCCTCTCATTTATATTATCTTTTATTGTAATTTATTTTCAATCTTTTTAAGCATATAAATAAATGTTAAAGCAAACTAAAGAATTCCCTATCAATTTTCTTAAAATATTATAAACTAAATTTTTTCTTGATGGACTATTATCATTATCATAAATGTTTTAAACAATATACTATAGAATTAATTGAAAAAATGTCATTTATAAAAAACACACTTTGTATGAGTTATTGGAGTCTGATGGTCGGAGTAGTCTCGTGTGCCCGAGGTAGAGGCACTTAGATAGAGAGTACTCGAGTGGCCAAGAAACAATATCAGCCGTAGATCATTGTGGTTCTCGCCTAAGCGAGGCCAAGAGGGAAGATGACATAATGTTGACGAGGATGACATCACCCAACCAATGCATAGTGGACACGTGTCAACACCTAGACGGTCACGCCAAGTGCTCGGATGACATGTACACCAAGTTGTTGATGTTGAGAGACTAAAAAGTCCCCAACATCAATATATCGACCTCCTGTGGGGCTAGGTGGACTGCTAAATCTCCTCTAACCTAAATTCCAAACATGAATTCCCTTTTGCTTTGTATTTTTTATAATATTTAATTTTTATACATTTTATAATTTATGATTTTTAAGCTTTTCTAACTTTAAGGAATAACAAGAAAGTTAAAAAAAAATTAGTATATATATATGTGTGTTAAAATATTAACAAATTAAATTAGTGCATAAATATAATAGAAAATATTACTAAACACAATTTAAACAAACTTAAAAGTTAAAGAAGTAAACAAAACAATAAATAATGATATTCATTGTGAATTAAGTTTTGTTTATTTCATTGTCTTTAAAATATTTTTATTAAAGAAATAAAACAATAACACATAAAGATGGTAAATAAAGAAAATAATATACATGTAAAATTTTGAAATCAAAAGAAATTGAAATGGATTTTTTTTAGATATATGATGAAAAAAGAAATAGATAAGAAATAAAATAAAAACGATATCAGAGCCAAATATGATCTTTATTGATGAAATCTTCACATATTTACTAAATTGCTTCACACTAAAATAACAGAGTACAAAAGTGATTTAACAAAGAAGATCAGACATGCTTCAATGTGAATAGTGAAGCTTTAAGGTAATCATATGAGAAAAATGATTAGCCATGAAAACATAAACACAATATAGTGAACTCAAATAAATGAACAAGTTATCTCAAAGATACCATCAATCTCCATTTGCCAAGCTCTTCTTGCTACTCTACAAGCTACCCATGCTATAAAAACCCATCAAATCCTTTGAGAAAATATGCAAAATATGAATGATGAAAAGATTTACATGTTTCTCTCTTGCTCTAGCATACCTCTCATGATGCAAAGTATGAATGGTGAAAAGATTTACATGTTTCTCTCTTGCTCCTAGCATACCTCTCATGATTCCTCTTTTTTCTCTAGGCTGGTTGTTCGCTGCTCTTTTTATATTGTCTTGGTGATTAGTTCTAGTAGTTAGGGTTGTTTTAATCCAACAGACTGAAGCTAACTGTTTGAACTGCCTCTCTTTTTATAAATAAATAAAATATATGTTTATTTAACTGTTGGTGAAATAAGCATTTGCTTTACATAGAAGTTTTTATTTGATCCTCCTCCAGATATTATTGTTGATGATTTGGATTTTCATCTATAGATCTCTTTCCTTTATCACGGGCATGATAAGAGCTATCTTACTGTTAAAGACATCTGTAACAAAATATTTGATCTTTTTCAGATTAATTTCAATTGCACTCTTAGCTTATTCACATGTCTCTCCATGTTGTATGTCCATATGACATGTCACTAGATCAAAAGACTGCAAACAATTTTCCTTTTCCTTACACAAAAACTTCTTCAGCTGATCTACTTGAACTTCAGGCGATCTCCACAAATCCCACTTTAAGTATCCCAACGATGTTCCTCTTAGCAAGGGAAACACCACAACAGGGCGATACCATATCTATATCTTTCATCATCATTTGCTGTAACTACTATTTCATCTGATGTATGGTCCACTTCTAATTGAATGCCACCAGAACTGGATGGTGATAACTGTTAATAAATGTTCTGACCAGAGTCGAAGTTGTATTTGTTGTGACAATGAGAATACCACCACAAGTCTATTTCTGTTGTTGCAAACACGAAAATTTGAAGATAAAGATGGTAATATGAGAGGCGGTCCTTGTTACTGTTCAAGAGCATGAATCGAAGGAATAACAACGATGTTTTTATATATTATAAGGATGGTGTGGTTCATTCCATCAAGAAGTGCTACTCCAGTGATGAAATTCATGCCTGCATACACCATTTATACTCATATCTATTGTAGTTTGA
>ML778914.1:17129-51887 GCA_009831015.1 Picea engelmannii | reverse complement strand
ATATAGTGCAGGTATTTGGTATACTTATGTTCATAAGCAGAGTATTCTCATTTAATTCATTGGTATCATAGCTCAAATTTAGTGTGACTTAGCCAAACTCAGGTTTGAAATTCCTTGTCCTAGTATGGAAAGTTCGAAGGAAGAAATTACCCATGTAAGCGATGAATAGAAGATGCCTTAAAGGTCTTCCGAAGCAAGGTGAGGGTTCCTGAAGGATTGGTAAGCCTTAGGAATTACTTAGAAGAATATGTGATTTGGCTAAGTCCTAAAACAAACTGATAACTTGGAGAAAACCTCGTGTTTTTACTTTGGAAGATTGCAACTGTCAATGTGGTGCCACGATTAGATCTGGACCGTCGGATCCATTGTGGTGAGGACCATCAAACTTGTATGGTCGGAGTAGCATTGGATGCTGGGTAGAGACGCTCTAAAGGATGGGATCTGAGAAGTGATCTGGATCATTGGATCCATCATACGGAAGATACGAGAGATCTTAATCGTTGATCACAGAGGAACCGTCGAATCCTAATAGTCAGAGTGGCCCTAAATCTTGGAGCAGAGCCACTCCAATGGGAAAGGCCCCGAGGAGTAATCAAGACCGTTGGTTCCATTGAGAGTGTCGTCGAAGGATATTTACCATTGATCACGGTGGGGTCATTGGAGTCTGATGGTCGGAGTAGCCTCGGGTGCCCGAGGTAGAGGAACTCCAATAGGGAGTACTCCGAGGGGAAATCTAGATCGTAGATCGGTGAGTGGTCAAGAAGCAATATTAGCCATAGATCATTGTGGTTCTCGCCTTAGTGAGGCCAAGAGGGAGGGTGACATAATGATGATGAGGGTGACATCACCCAACCAATGCGCAGTGGATAGGTGTCATCACCTGGACGATCATGCCAAGTGCTCAGGGATGACATGTACACCACGTTGTTGATGTCGAGAGACTAAAGATTCCCCAACACTAATATCTCGACCCCGTGTGGGGCTAGGTGTGAAGAGACGAGAATGTCACCCTGGGTTTAGAGCCCCAACAAGAAAACACATTAGACTGTAAGCTAAAGCTCCTCTAACCTAAAGTCCAAGCATGAATTCCCTTTTGCTTTGTAATTTTTATAATATTTAATTTTTATGCATTTTATAATTTATGATTTTTATGCTTTTCAACTTTAAGAAATAACAAAAAAGTTAAAAGTAAATTAGTATATATATATATATATATATATATATATATATATATATAAGTGTTAAAAGATTAACAAATTAAGTGAGTGCATAAATATAATACTAAATATTATTAAAGACAAATTAAGCAAACTTAAAAGTTAAAGAAGTAAACAAAACAACAAATAGTGATATTCATTGTGAATTATGTTTTATTTATTTCATTGTCTTTAAAATATTATCAAAACCAAAGATGATATTTATTGATGAAATCTTCACATATTTATCATATCCTTTTAAGCTTTCATGTGATTATTCACCTCACACTAACATACCCAAGTACAAAAGTGATTTAACAAAGAAAATCATACATGCTTCAATGTAAATAGTGAAGCTTTAAGGTAATCATCTGCTTATGAGAAAAACGATTAGCCATAAGAACATAAGAACAATACAGTGAACTCAAACAAATGAAAAATTTACCTCAAAGATACCATCAATCTCCAAGCCACCCATACTATCAAAGGCCATCAAATCCCTTGGAGAAAATATGCAAAGTATGAATAATGAAAAGATTTACAGGTTTCTCTCTCTTGCTCCTAGCATACCTCTCATGATTCCTTTTTATTTAGGCTGGTTGTTCGCTGCTCTTTTTATATTGTTTTGGTGAGTAGTTCTAGTAGTTAGAGTTGTTTTAGATCCAACTGACTGAAGCGAACTGCTTGAACTTCCTCTCTTTTTATAAATAAAAAAAATATATGTTTATTTACTTGTTGGTGAAATAAGCATTTGCTCCACATAACAAGTTTTGCTTTGATCCTCCTCTAGATATTATTGATGATTTGGATTTTCATATATAGATCTCTTTCCTTTATCAGGGGCATGATAAGGGTTGTCTTACTGTTAAATACATCTATAACAAAATATTTGATCTTTTTCTGATTAATTTCAATCGCACTCTTAGCTTATTCACATGTCTCTCCATGTTGTATGTCCATATGACGTGCCACTAGATCAAAATACTGCAAACAATTTTCCTTTTCCCTTCACAAAAACTTCTTCAACTGATCTACTTGAACTTCGGGCAATCTCCACAAATCCCACTTTTAGTATCCCAACGATGTTCCTCTTAGCAAGGGAAAGACCACAACAGGGCGATACCATATCTCGAACTTTCATCATCATTTGCTGTAAGTACTATTTCATCTCATGTATAGTCCACTTCTAATTGAATGCCACCAAAACTGGATGGTGATAACTGTTAGTAAATGTTCCACCCAAAGTCGAAGTTGTATTTGTTGCGACAATGAGAATACCACCACAAGTCTATTTCTGTTGTTGCAAACACAAAAATTTGAAGATAAAGATGGTAATATGAGTGGCAGTCCTTGTTTCCGTTCAAGAGCATTAATCAAAGGAATAACAACAATGTTTTTATATATTATAAGGATGACGTGGTTCATTCCATCAAGAAGTGCTACTCTAGTGATGAAATTCATGCCTGCATACACCATTTATACTCATATCTGTTGAGTTTGAGATGTTGGTGCAACACATACATAATGTCCTCCAATATCATGGGAGTTGGGGAAACAAGATATAAGAAAATCTCAGATTCTTCCATTGTAAATTTCTGGCATCAACATAAACTGAAATTCTGGCCTTCTGTATATATCAAAAGTGCATCAAGATTCATTTTTATTTCGTTTGTAACAATATTGTGCACCCTTACTCGCTACGTTTGCAAAATAAATATTTTTCCCCATCATATATTTAGTTACTAGATCCTCAAATTCTACCAGTCTTTGATCTATATAACCACAAACACTTATATGATTGATGTTCTCTAGTTTGAATTGAGAAGCGACACATCTAATTAAATTTGGTTGCCAAGCATGTTTATGGATTCTCTGGATAAGCAAGAGATGGTATCACATTTACACTACTTGTCGATTCTGTAGCAGTAGTTATTAATTTGTCTTGACCTAGTTCGTTTATTTACAAATGTATTCACAACTGTGGTGTCCACGTCTTGATACGAATAGTTAATACTTATTCCAGGAATGGTGTCATCTCTATCAACATTTCCCATAAAGCGATTTGTTGCTCAAAATGCATTCCCTCCCTTCACAATGTCTTTTGCCTTCAGGAGGTCCTGTGTAACAATTTTTTTATTCCTTTCCTCGTCTCCAAATGCTGCATGTAGAAGACACAAACCCTGAACATGCATTTCGGTTTTATTCTCGGATCTAGCATTAATGGACTCTGGTGACCAACGACAAAGGAGTTGTTACAAAGATACTGTTTTGATCTTATGATTTACTTTATCTGCATGTTGGAGTATTGTAAGAAGTCATTGTACCACTTCCACAATCTCGCCAGAATATAAAACTTATCACAAACAAATATTATAATAGAAAGGGTCGCGACTGGTGTATGAAGTCACTGCTTTGTACATCGATCCTGTCACCCAAGAAATGGGTATTACCATGTTTATGGTGATGTGGATGTATGGCCCAATATTTTGAACTTTGAATAAAATCGAAATCCTTTTAACCTTCATCTCAAGCCTTGTCATCACATATAAACGAACTTTATGTTGTTTCATGGCATTGAATAATACTACCCATAGTGTGATATGGTATAGGGATAATGCCAAAATGATAATTTGAAAAGTGTGGTATAATCTTTGAATTCACTTAATATTTTAAGAGAGGCATAAGAAAAATCTTGGAAATTGGGAGAAGTTTGGGTAAAACATAACATAGCTTTAATGAAAAGTAAATATAATAACATATTTACTTTTGAATATTGGGTAAGGCATGAAATAAATTCAAAGTTATAACAAAAGGATATGGTAAGAGAATTTTTTTTAAAAGTGAATAATAAGATATGGAATGGGATGGTTAACAAGTGTTGCGTGGCAATGTAGTCCCTGCCAGGTTGGAATGGGAATAAATGTGACTGGGTATAGACACGTTTGAAGGAAGTTGAAGTACATGGAAACACAAAAGAATTAACATTCCGGAATTAGTTTTCTTTAAAACAAGTGTTGGTGGATACAAAAGAAATTGAAATTTATCAAGTTATAGTTCCTGGATAGCATAAATTATACATATGAAATTTGTAATTTTATAAAGTAGATATTTACTTTTATACATACGAAATATGTACTTTTATAAAGTATGGGAATGAGATTCCATACTTGGTAGTTTTTGGATCACGGGTTCTCGGGTTGGCACGCTGAAAATCGGGCTCTGTTGTTTCGTTCCCTACAAATGACACCCAAAGTTCTGCGACATACAAATTGGCAATCAGAGTTGTGGAATATTTGAAATTTAAGGGCGTGCATATGTTACATAGCTTTGTGGACAAAAGCACAAAAAAACTAGCATTCTCGAATTAGTTTTCTTTAAAATAAGGGCTCATGGACACAAGAAATTGAAAATCATCAAATTATAGGTTCCTGGACAACATAAATTATACATACCAAATATGTAATTTGATTAAGTAGATATATAGAGCATGCGGGCTGTCGGGCTGACACGCTGAAAATTGGGCTTGTGTTGTTATGTGCGCTACAAATAACACCCAGAGTTCCGCGACATACAAATTGACAATTGGACTTGTGGACTATTTGAGATTTAAGGGCCAATGTGTGTAACATAGGTTCATGGACAAAAGCATAAAAAAACTATCATTCCTGAATTATTTTTCTTTAAAACAAGGGCGCTTGGACAAAAGAAATTGAAATATATGAAATTATAGGTTCGTGGACAGGAGAAATTATACATATCAAATATGTAATTTGATTAAGTAGATATATAGAGCATGCATGGAAGCTTCATTCCGGGTTGTCGGGGTGGCGGGCTGAAAATTGAGCTTCTGTTGTTCCGTGCCCTACAAATAGCACTGAGAGTTCTGCGATATACAAATTGACAAACATACTTGCGAACTATTTGAATTTTTGGATCGCGGGTTCTCAGGCCGGTGGGCTGAAAATTGGGCTTCTGTTGTTTCGTGGCCTACAAATAGCACCTAAAGTTCCACGATATACAAATTGACAATTGGAGTTGCGGACGATTTGAAATGTAAGGGCCTACGTCTGTTACATAGGTTTGTGGACAAAAGCACCCACAAAACTCGCATTCTGGAATTGGTTTTCTTTAAAACAAGGGCTCCTGGACAGAAGAAATTGAAATTTATCAAATTAGAGGTTCCTGAATAGCATAAATTATACATATCAAATATGTAATTTGATTAAGTAGATATATAGATCATGCACGGAACCCTCATTCCTGTTGGCAGGCCGAATAGTGGGCTTTTGTTGTTTTGTGCCCTACAAATAACGACAAGAGTTCCGCGATATACAAATTGACAATTAGACTTGCATACTATTTGAATTTGAAGGGGCTCGTGTCGAACAAGTTTAGCATTCCCGAATTAGTTTTCCTTTTTACATACGTTGGTGGACAAAAAAACAAAAAAAATAGTACTGACGTCTGTTACATAGGTTGGTGGACAAAAGTATGAAAAAAATAACATTCCCGAATTAGTTTTCTTTAAAAGAGGGGCTCCTGCACAGAAGAAATTGAAATCTATCACCCCATACTTAGGCAGTTTTTGGTTCGCGAGTTCTCGGGCTGAAAATTCGGCTTCTGTTGTTTCGTGCCCTACAAATACCACCTAGGGTTTCGCAATATACAAATTGACAATCGATTACATAGGTTCGTGGACAAAAGCAAAAAAAAAAACTAACATTTCCGAATTAGTTTTTTTTAAAACAAGGGCTCTTGGACACAAGAAATTGTTCCTGGACAGTATAAATTATACATACGAAACATGTAATTTGATTAACTAGATATATAGAGCATGGAAGAAACACTCATTCCATAATTAAGCCAGTTTTTGGATCGTGGGTTCTCAGGCTGGGGACCTGAAAATTGGGCTTTTGTTGTTCCGTGTCCTACAAGTAGCACCGATAGTTCGTGGGTTCTTGGGCTGGCGGGATGAAAATTCGGCTTCTTTTGTTTCGTGGCCTACAAATACCACCCAGGGTTCCGCGATATACAAATTGACAATCGGTTACATAGGTTCGTGGACAAAAGCAGAAAACAACTAGCATTCCCGAATTAATTTTCTTTAAAACAATAGCTCCTGGACACAAGAAATTGTTCTTGGACAACATAAATTATACATACAAAATATGTAATTTGATTAACTAGATATATATAGCATGGATGAAACACTCATTCCAGACTTAGCCAGTTTTTGGATCGTGGGTTCTCGGGTTGGGGACCTGAAAATCGGGCTTTTGTTGTTCTGTGTCCTACAAATAGCACCGACAGTTCCGGGATATACAAATTGACAATTGAACTTGCGAACTATTTGAATTTTAAGGGGCTCGTGTCCAAAAAATTTAGCATTCACGAATTAGTTTTCTTTACATAGGTTTTACATACGATGGTGGACAAAAGGACAAAAAATATAGTACCAATGTCTGTTACATAGGGCGGTGGACAAAAGGACCAAATAAATAGCATTCTCGAATTAGTTTTCTTTAAAACAGGGGCTCTTGGACACAATAAATTGAAATTTATGAAATTATAGGTTCCTGGAGACCATAAATTATACATAGCAAATACGTAATTTTTTAAAGTAGATATTTACTTTTATACATACGAAATATGTACTTTTATAAATTATGGGGATGGGATTTTATAGAGCAATCACAGAGCCCTCATTCCATACTTGCATGAAGGCCTGATTCCATACTTAGGCAGTTTTTGGATCTTGGGTTCTCGGGTTGGCAGGCTGGAAATTGGGCCTTTGTTGTTCCATGGCCTACAAAGAGCACCCAGAGTTCCGTGATATACAAATTGACAAGCGGGCTTGTGGACTATTTTAATTTTAAGGGCCTTTGTGACAAACAATATGAAGGACAGATGGTAAAGATGCAAGAAATGACATACTCTCTATACGTTTGAGTAGAAAAAAAGTAGTGAACACAATTTTATGACATTTATATAAAAAAATAATAAAGCGTGTTACATATTCCTGGAAATTTAAAGAAACACACACACATATATGTGTGTGTGTGTGTGAAATATGATATCTCAAATTTGAGTGAGTGATTTATGTCATACTTAATTTTGAAAATGACCAGGAAGGAGAAAATATGCATAAAAAAAAAGAGAATTGAGATAAAATAAACAAAATGACTTCACATTCAACATAGCTGAAGATAAAAATCTAGGAACACATAAAAGCATAAAAAAAACTAGCATTCCCGAATTAAAGCATGCACGGAACCCTCATTCCATACTTAGCCATTTTTTGGATCGCGGGTTCTCGGGTTGGGGACCTGAAAATCGAGCTTCTATTGTTCTGTGTCCTACAAATAGCACCGACAGTTCCGTGATATACAAATTGACAATGGGACCTGCAGACTATTTGAATTTTAAGGGGCTCATGTCCAAAAAAATTAGCATTCACGAATTAGTTTTCTTTACATAGGTTTTACATACGGTGGTGGACAAAAGCACAAAAAATATAGTACCAATGTTTGTTACATAGGGCAATGGACAAAAGGACCAAATAAATAGCATTCCCGAATTAGTTTTCTTTAAAACAGGGGCTCGTGGATACAAGAAATTGAAATGTATCAAATTATAGGTTCTTGGAGAGTATAAATTATACATAACAAATACGTAATTTTTTAAAGTAGATATTTACTTTTATACATACAAAATATGTACTTTTATAAAGTATGGGGATGAGATTTTATAGATCATGCACAGAGCCCTCATTCCATACTTGCACGGACCCCTGATTCTATACTTAGGCAGTTTTTGGATCGTGGGTTGTCGAGTTGGAGAGCTGAAAATTGGGCCCATGTTGTTCCATGGCCTACAAAGAGAACCCACAGTTCCGTGGTATACAAATTGACAATCAGACTATTTTAATTTTAAGGGCCTTTGTGGCAAACAATATGAAGGACAGGTGGTAAAGATGAAAGAAATGACATACTCTCTATACGTTTGAGTACAAAAAAAGTAGTGAACACAATTTTATGACATTTATATAAAAACATAATGAAACGTGTTACATATTCCTGGAAATTTAAAGAAACACACACACACACACATGTGTGTGTGTGTGTGTGTGTGTGTGTGAAACATGATATCTCAAATTTGAGTGAGTGATTTATGTCATACTTTATTTTGAAAATGACCAGGCCAGAGAAAATATGCATTAGGAAAAAAGAGAATTGAGATAAAATAAACAGAATGACTTCACATTCAGCATAGCTGAAGATAAAAATATAGGAACACATAAATATATAAGGAGACAAAAGAATAGTTTTATTTGGAATATATGAAAAAAATAATAGTTTGTTACATATCCTTGGAAATGTAAATGCATTTGTCATATAGACTGGGATTGGGGCTCCTGCGGACCATAACAAAAATATGTACAAGAAATAGGACTATGGAAAGAAGAAGTTGGACACAGTAGAATGTAATACCTGAAAAGTAGAAATGGGAAGATCAATTTTTGGCTATAGATTTCTACTCAGAAAAGGTGGAATAACTGGATTGATAAAGAAAGGACTATCAGTATACACTTACAGGGATGGTACGTATAAGTAATTTTGGTGTTTGCTTGTTCATGCCTTTCCCTGTTGGTTTTTGTGGGTGGTCCGCTAGAATAATTGGATTGATAAACAAAGAATTTATGCATTTCCCTGTTGGATTTCGTCGACGACCCACTTCAAGTTCTCTTCAATATAGCTTCTCAAGGGGGCGACGTTGATGTGATTGCGGATTTTAATGTTGAAAACTTAATTTTCTAATTCACTTAGATCAATTGAAAGTTTACACAGAGCTTCATGAATGTCTCCATTTTGTACTGAATACCAGACTCTCCATTTGTCCACCTCTTCTTCATGATATTCAAGAATCCTGTAAAAATTTTGTAAAGACAAGGCCTTCAAATTAACAACTTGTTTATCGAAAGCTTTCTTGGTTAATGCCAAGGAGTTGAGCATTAAGCTGGGGTCCTGGAAGCCGTTTGTCTTTCCTGCTAAGTCTATTTTGGTGAGCTTTGTGAAAAATGTTTATTTCTTTGATATTGCTTGCTCACATGATTGGACGATGAGATACATGTTCTTCACCTTCTCTTTCCAGCATGCTTCTAATTGAGTGAGCCATTTTTTGGACGGAAGATCATGTTGTCTTCTTCTCGTCTAAGGCATGTTGTTGACATGAAAGGAAAAAGGGATGACCATGTGCACATAGAAAGTTTCTTCATTTTTTAAATCCGTCTGCAGAAGTTGGAGTAAGTTATGTGCCTTGCTCCCTAGGGAGTCCATATTCTGTGATGTTTCCCATGCCTTAGTAATCAGTTTCATTATTTGTTGATATTTTTCTCCACATATCCTCTACAGGATGCGAGGAAGTTGGAGGAGCCTTTTAGATTTTTTTCAGGGGTGCATGTAGTCGCAGGCATGGCTATTTCCAAAGAACTGCTAAGCAATGGCATAGGAAACAAAGCTTCCTCTAATTCCTTATTCCGGTTCTTTAGTCTGGCATTTTCAGCCTCAATGACTCCAACGGAATCATGAAGAGCATCTCCGGTTGCCATGTGAATTTGAGAGATTTTGGACGCCTGCATATTGGCAAGGTCAAGTTCTGAATGATGTTTTCTTTTGTTATTTTTTACATCTCTTTTTTCAATGATTAATTTTTTTGATTCGGTTTCAAAAACAACACTCTGGAATACGAAGGATTCATCTTCGTAAAAAATTTCGGTATCAACCATGTCCATTGAGCAGGCATGGTGAATTGTGTCTCTGGGCTGATCAAGGTTGCAGAATATGCTTTCCAGATCAGCGTCAAGATCCATGTTTTCACTGTAAATTTCGAGTTGCTCTGCCTCCCCTACAATTATTTTTCCCTTCTTCTGCACGAGAATCTCATGAGGAAGATGTTCATTCTATCTCTATAAAACTGTTGTGGAGATGCTTCCAGTAGTTTATGAAAACGTTGGTTTTCTCTAGACGATGCTTGAAATGAAGAAATGGAGGGGACAATATAACCCCCCGGAAACATTGCTTCAATGTGTGCGAATGGAAAATCTCCTCATTAATGACAATATCTATGCGTGTTGTATGGTGACCTGTTAGAAGTAAAGCTTAATTATTGCATACTTAGAAGTGCGAAGGTGGCGGTTACGACGAAGAACATTTAAGGATTGGAGGTTTCGTGAACGAACCAAGCTGGCAGTGCGCGATTGGCATTCCATGGTATTTGAAACTAAGACTAGGAAGAGATTGGAGGTTTCGTGAAGGAAGCAAGCTGGCGGCGTGCGAATGACATTCCATGGCATTTGAAATTAAGACTGGGAAGGGATAAGAAAAGCCTTCGCAAATATTGCATTAATGGTAGAACTTCTCGAGCCTTGCGTGCATCAATGACAACTTAGATGGTGCCTACACAATGACCTGTTAGCATTAAAGATTTAGAAAGAAGACACACACACACACATATATATATATATATATATATATATATAAACACTATTTCTTATTATGCATACGTGCGAAGGTGACGGGCACGGGGAAGAACAAACAAGGAAGAAATGGCCAAGTCTGAAAGTGCATGGTGAAACTGCTGAGTGTCCAATGCTGAAACTGCATGAGTCAGAATTGTTTAGCTAAGAAAACCAAAGGGCTCGGTCTGACTCCTAGTGCATATTTCATAATTCATGTGCAACACCAACTCTATGGTTACTAGATCAGTGTGTGTAGAAACGAGGAAAAACTAAATATGTACCTTCATAAAGTATGGACATGAGATTTTATAGATAATGTACATATATCACATTCCATACTTGGCCACTTTCTGGATCGCGGGTTCTCGGGCAGGCGGGCTCAAAAAAAGGCCTCTATTGTTCGGTGTTCTACAAATAGCACACACAGTTCTGCGATATACAAATTGACAAGCGGACTTGCGGGGTGGCTGATATTTTATAGACCATGTACAATTTCTGGATCGTGGGTTCTCGGGTTGGCGGGGTAAAAAACAGGCCTGTATTGTTCGGTGCCTTACAAATAGCTTACGATAATAAATTGACAAGCAGATTTGCGGGCTGGCCGGCTCAACAATCTACTCTAGGGCTGGCGGGCTGCCATAAACGAGCAATACATACCAAATACGCACAGATCCCTTATTCCATACTTAGCCACTTATTTGGATCGCGGATTTGCGGGCTGTACATTAGGCTGATTTCCGCCATATAGAAATTGGGTTCTCGGGCTGGCATGCTCAAAATTGGCTAAGCAAAGCAAATGGCTCAGTCCGAATCCCAGTGCATATTTCATAATTCATGTGCAACACCAACTCCGTGGTTACCAGATCAGTGTGTATAGAAATGAGGCAAAACTAAATATGTACCTTTATAAAGTATGGACATGAGATTTTACAGACCATGTACGGATATCACATTCCATACTTTCCCACTATTTGGATTGCAAGTTCTCAGGCGGGCGAGGTCAAAAATAGGCCTCTATTGTTTTGTGTTCTACAAATAGCACACACAGTTCCACGATATACAAATTGACAAGCGGACTTGCGGAGTGGCTGAGATTTTATAGACCATGTACAGTTTATGGATCGCGGGTTCTCAGGCTGGCGGGGTAAAAAACGGGCCTCTATTTTTCGGTGCCTTACAAATAACTTATGATAATAAATTGACAAGGAGATTTGTGAGCTGGCTGGCTCAACATTTGTCAATTGAAAAGCGGATTTGCGAGCTAGTCGGCCAACATTCTACTTCTAGTGATTTCCGCGATATACAAATTGACAGACTCCAGGGCTAGCGGGCTCCCAGAAACGAGCAATACATACCAAATATGCACAAATCCCTTATTCCATACTTAGCCACTTATTTGGATCGCGCACTTGTGGGTTGTACATTGGGTCTCTAATGTTTTGTGTCGTGCAAATAGAACCCATAGTTGGGCGATATACAAATTGACAAGTGGACTTGCGGGCTAGCTGGCTTGACATTGCATTTCTGTTGGATGGCAGATGTGCAGGGTGGCAGCCTCTAGGCGCCGCGAAAAAAAATAAAAATAGCTGCAAACAAGTTTGACAAATACAAAGAAAGTAAACGAAAAACTGTTTACTATGGAACACAGGCAGAAAAAGGATGCACTTTTGCATGGATTCGTCTACATCTCTGGGTAGGAGTTCTTTGCGCCGTCCAGTTTTCCTATCTGTTTCTATCAACAAAAGTACAAAACAAAAGGGATATGAACATAAGTTCATATGTTAAGAAAAATGCAACTACTATGTACATATACTAAAAAAAATAGAATAAGATGAATAGAGTCGGAAATAGTTTTTGGGAGGATGTACCTTTTTTTTTTTTTTTCACAATGTATATTTTATAATTCGAGTAGAACACCGTTTGTATGCTCACTAGAACGATATGTGTAGAAATCAGGGAAAACCAAGAAGCTGGATAATTTTATTTTTTATTTTTTATTTGCAATAAGGTATACAGATATGCTTTGAAACATAGAAATATGAGTTTGCAATATGTTTGATGTATATGTCATAATTCAAGTGCAATACCAATTGTATCGTGATCAGACCAATATGTGTCTAAGATAAACATACTGTATTGAGGAATGGACACATTGGACCAAACATGGTCAATAAGTGTGTTTTGCAGATGGCCTGTGTTGTTCAAAAGAAAGCAGAGTCTGTATTTGCACATGTAGTTTTCCAATTCTTTTGTTCTGCCAGTATTTTGTAGCATGTCAATATTGAATTCTCCTACAAGTACAATGGGTCCATTCAGATGGAAATGACCCAATGCATTGGAAATAATATGTACTATGTTGGAGAATGCTGCATGGGGAGCAACATATAGATTCAATATTGCAACTTATGTTTCATGGGAAAAAAAATTTGCAAGCACCAGTTCAACATTCTTTTCTTCGATATGTATATGGTCCAAAATTGGTACATGTTTTTTCACCGGTATCGTCACCCCATGTGTAATGTAACTTGATATGCAATTGTGATTTGGGAATTGTTTGTTCTGCATGCATAATGCCATGTGTGTTTCCTGCAAGCACAGAATATCATATTGCATTATATCATAGTCATTTAGTATATCATCCATGTGTGCATTTAAGCTGCGTGTGTTAAGCGAGAGAATTGATACAGATGAATTTGTTTGTATGGGTTGGTAATCATAGTGCAGTTGTCATTTTGCGGTGGTTCTGAGTCGTTCCATTTCAATATCAACTTTATGTTTCACTTTGAAGTTATCTTTTGTGAGAGGACTTAGTAAATACAAGGAGTCTATGCTTCTGACACGAGACAATGTTGTGTATACAAGTCCATGTATCCAAATTCCAGCAGGTTGAAATGCAACATTATCAAGTGTTAGTCCTTGTGATCTGTGGACTGTACGTGCACACGCAAGTTTAATCGGAAACTGTTTTCGAATCTTCAGTCGACCTGTCTTTGCTAATGTCGATACTAGCTTCGATATTCACAAAATAGGTGTCCAATTGCTTCCAGTGTTTGAATTATATAGATAAGACAACTTGCTTGCTTGTCACTTGCCTATATGCGGTTCATGGAACTTAATCCAAAGGACATCCACTTTTTCTGTCTTCGTATAGCCTTTGAGTATTCCATCTGCACCATTCACCAAGCCATCCTATGAATCATAGTTACAGGCATATATTTCAACCAACATTTCTAATTTGAGGACAAGCTGCAAAGGTAAAGTGACCGAATGTTCATGACGTGGCACATTTCCATGGTTGTCTTCTTCCAGGTCAATCGAATTGATGATGATATCATCGACAGGCATGAGCGACAGCATGTGGTTGTTATGCATTGCAACATCCTTATTTATTTAGAACAGGTATGGGAACGTTGGGTCTGTTGGTGTAGGCCGTAAGCACCTCGAATTGATATAGGTCAAGTCATCATATGTTTGGTTGTTTGTGCGCATTCTATTCAGAATTGCAATGATGTTTCATTTGTCTGGCGCATTGTAGTATGCAACTCAAAGCATTTAATATTGTCTCTCCAGAAGTCATGAGTGATTGTTTCCATATTAACGGTAGGTTGTTCAAATATCAAAGAATCTTGGATGGGTTGTGCCTAGTATAGATCCCCACAGAATATCATGTCAATGTTTCCAAAGTATTTCGTCTGCACATGTTTTATGCTTCTTAGTCGTTTGTCAATGGAATACAAGAACCGACTCCCAATCAAAGATGCTTCATCTATAAAGACAAGTTGGAGTTCCTCTTAAAGCTTAGATAATGTATCCAACATTTCCTTGCTAAATGGAAGAAATTGTGACTTGTTAAAAGGAATTAAAAATGCAGAGTGGACTGTTGTTCCACCAACATTGTATGCAACTTTTCCTGTGTATGCAACTATTAGGCTCTTTGGTTTCATAGGATCATAGGAATTGTTTGAATCATAGATTCGTATAAGCATTTGGAACAATGCTTTCGTTGTGAATGTATTTCTTGTTCCTGCTCCGCCTGTAAGGAACACGTGCACATGATTGTTCATGTTCAAGCATTTTTTAAGAGCAATGTCCTTTAGAATTGTGTGTTGTTTGCGATTCAACAGACGTCTTATTCTGTGGTATTCATTATTTTCAATTAGGAAAGGATGTTTTGTAACTTGAAAACTAAGATTGATATGTTTTTCACTTCCAGCCGCTGGAGGACGAGGCAAAGCCTCTTGTAAGTCATAGGACTTAGAAGGACTTCTGGTTGTTTTTTGGTTTTTGAATGTCTCATCATGATCACCAGGGTTTTCTAGGTCATTAAGTGCAACTTCTAGATCGCCCCATGTTGGATTAACATTGTAGGTAAATCTAGCTTCATTGATGTGCACTATAGTCTCAGACGCAACATACGCAACCTCCCATGTAGAGAAGTTATGTTTCAATGTCTCTTCGTTTTCATTGAACGAAACCTACAACAATAATTTTTCTCTACAATAGTTTTCATAGTCACAATGTTTATTGTATTTGACAAACCGTATCACAGAGGTTTTTTTTCTTTTTGATATGGGTGCACCATTTTTTTTGTAATGCGATACGAATTCTACTAAGAAGATATGCCTAATAAGAGATGGACGCTGGACGTAATAATCAATAATAGAGCGACATACCACGTCTTCTGAATTGTCAGGCTCTTGTTGCAGCAAAACCGGTGGTTTAAGCACAAATGTGCGTTTTTCAAGTGGAGATGTGTTTATGAAGAAAAATTTTCTTGAACTACAAGTGAGGGGCAAGGAAAGTGCAATGTGAACTACTTGCTGAGAAGACATTTGTTGAAGATTAAGCAATGTATTTCCAAGTGTGTGTATCATTTGTATGGCATCAATGTGACTTCTTTCATGTTCTTTGCGTATTCTTTTGAATGAACTTGTCATAGATTTGTCAATCTTCGTCATATATGAGGTACAGTACGATGCTGCAGCATATGCATTCAACACGTACTGCGCATTTGCATTTTCTTTCCACATAACTGGCATGTCCTTGGAGAAACTGTTGTTCCAAATATGGGAGAGTTTTCGTTTAAGGAAAAGTGTTGGTTGCCTAAGCGTACATTGTATAGCTTGAATGTACTCATCTTCTGATAGATTTACCTGTGTCAAGAAGGCATCAAAGCTCATCATTTCATCAAATCCTCCTTGTTCTAGAAATGCGAACAAGGATTTAGATTTCTCAACAACAACATTTTCCTCTAAACTAACTGGCTCTATGATTCTTGTAGCTCTCATTGGCGACACGAGAAATTTGTATCTGCAATGCGAGTTTTTTCGTTTTCTACAACTTCTTGTATGGCAATGTCTATGGAATTTTGCAAGTGCTGGATCCAAATGATTTGTGTTGCATGTTATGTATGTATCCACAAATTGTTTGATCTTTGAATTGTTATCAACTCCATAGACTGGTGCACCCTCTATCCACAATAGTGCATGGTCATGTTCATTTCCCCTATTCTAGAATTCAGTCACAAAAAAATAGTCCGATATTTTTTCGAAAAACGTTTCATCATGGAATATCAATGGTCTCAAAGCATTTATTCTATGTTTATAGTAGTGAGTACATGTCATCGAGTCTTTTCTTATGAGGTAGTCAATGTCGTTATTTTCCAGTGTATCGGTTTCTTTTTTATGTTTCCTGTTCTTATGCAGGTCAGATACGGTAGCCACCAATGGATCCCAACAATTCTCTGCACTTGTAAATGTGATGAAAAATGTTGGCGGGCCCAATTATTGGATCATTATAAAAATATTTTTTTTGTTTTGTTGCAAATAGTCAGGAGAGGTGCAGATGTTTTTGAAAACTATGTATCCAATATCAGATTTCATAATTTTTTCTAGGTTTACTTTGTAATTCACATCCTTGGCCAACAACTTTCTTCCTTGTAACTGGCCTTTTTTTATTCGGACCCACATGCATGACATAACTTGCTCTATTATTATGCGCATTGTTTTGAAAAACAAATTTGTTATGTGACAGGAGAAGTAACCGCTTGAATGTAGCAGCTCCCATCAGACTATTTTATGATAACTGAATCATTCTGTAATATCAGTGCCACGTGGATCTCCATAGAAGAGTGTTGGAAAGTTCATTTCCTCAGCGAATTTGTCCTTGAATATTCTAAGTGGATGTTGCCACTCGACAGGTGCAATTTTGAAAATTTTCTCTTGCAAGTCACGAATGCACTATGAATCAGTGAATCCATGCACCAATGTTTCAACCTGTGCTTCATTCTCTGATTCATCACTTGTATCAAAATCACTAGGCTTTTCGAGAGTGTCTGCAGAGTTTCCATCCTCTTCTGCGAGAACACTGTTCCAGTAGCCATTTATACAATTGTTCTTTGCTTTGTACAAGGCCCTGGAGCATAATTCCTTTAATGCTTTCATAACAACATGCACACACACTTTGCCTGTCTTATAAGCATTTTTGTATCGCAAGCGTCTTTTCAGAGCCACAACGATTGTAATTGTATTGTTAATGAATTGTGGCAATGCTTTTTGCACAACATCTAGCTGAACAGGCACATTAATAATTGATCCCGTTAAGCCCATCTGGGGTCGTTTATAGCCCCAAGGTCTGATTTGAGCAAATGCAATTCGCAGAGACACAAGTCTCTCCTCAAGTTTTGTAAGTGCACTTACATCTGGTAGTGGTGTATTACATCTTATTTGGTTAGGAGTTGAAAACTGTGGCAGTTTTCCATTTTCAAGCGATCATTTGCATGGAAGACAAACTTTCCCACTGGAAAATGGTTTATCATGCACTGTCAAGCGGAGGTATTCTGCTTGCAAATGAGGCGTGAAAGACTTACTGTTTTTTGAAAAATTCAATCGTTCACAAATTGCACATGCAATGGAAGGAGTGCCTTTCATTTGTTTCATGTAGGTCTGTCTTGCATTTTTCTTTTGCAGGGAAGTATGGGTAGAAACTATTTCCTGGTTTTCATTGCTAGTACTGCATGGTGTTGCTTGTAGACCACGAACTGTCACAATTGCATGACCATTCTGGGATATGCGATCACACCTGTTTATGTTTTGTTCTGCATGAACAAATTTCTTTACATTGTGATATGTGAGTTTCTCTCTAAAAGGAAGTGTAGTAATGTATTTTTTTCTCTCGTGCATGACCTTTTTCAAGTTGTGGTAACTTACTCTACGTTTCTTGCCCAAGGGCAGGATGAGATGATGGCAACTGGGATGAATTTCACTCTCACTCAGCTTCCGAGAAACTACTTTACGTTTTTTGTTTAAGGCCTCTATGGCCTTATCACAAGTCAGACGAATTTGACACATATTTTTTTTCAAATTGTGATAACTTACTCTACATTTTTTGTTTAATCCCTCTATGGCCTCATCACAACTGTCATGAATTTTACGCATGTTTTTTTGTTCAAGCCCTGTCTGCCCATATCGCAACCGGGAGGAGTCTCATTTTCACTAAAAAACATTCCACGCATATGCAGATTCGATGTCGTTTGGGTGGCATGGACAATCAACCCTGAACTATCGATATGTCCAAGCAAAGGTTCATAATGGATATGTGTTGTATCTGTTTTCAACGAGAGGATGTCAATTGTTCGATCATAATTTGAATCAATAAACCAGGAACAGACAGTGCCATCTGGAAAGGGCGACCAGACCTGGATATTCACCCTGAATATCATAGACAACCATTGCAAACATAATCTGCAACTCTCCATATTCCCTTTTTCATATGGAAGTGCCATGTTCACAAGGTATTCCTGCCAACTTCCAATTGCCAACATATTTTCTAGGAGATATGGCAAAAGGTGCTGATGCAAGCACCTAAAAGCCTGTTGGCTACTGCTTATAATTGCATTCTATACAGTGTAAAGCCACAATGACTGAACATCGAACTCCGCTACCACCAAACAACAAATTGCATTGAATAGACTATCTCCATAGCTAGACACAACATTTGTTGCCAGCTATAAACTATGGCAATCTATGCCATGCAAAATCCGTTTCCATTGCGATTGAAGGTCTTTGCAAATAACGAACAAGTAAATATGAGGACCTTCTATATTGCATATGGACATTTTTCTGTACAGTAGTGGTTCATAATGGCCACTGACAACATTGGCATCATGGAACAAGATGCAATATGGATTGTCAGATGCAGTGTTGTTGAATAGTAGATATCTTGTTTTTCTTGTCAATGACCATATTCCAACTGATATATTCAGCTCGTTAGACAACCACCGCATACAAAATGTATCTCCCCAAAGTCCCCTCTCATGTGCAGGCAGAATTGGAGATGCAGACAACCACATCTTTGAAAAATACGTAGCGACATCATGTATTCCATGCAATTGCCAAAGAAAATCAGATTCCAGTTCGTATTCATAGGACTGCAAAGCCTCAACATCACCATTTTTAAAACAAGTCAAGAAATAATCTATCAATCCATTGCGCAGCTTGGTCGACGAATACCGGAAATGCAATAGAACCTGGAATGTATCGAAAAGACAATCCCCAACAGTATAGGAGAATGCATCCAATCTAAAAATCCCATTGCTATGCAAAACCACGTCAATGTTGTCATGTATAATGCATTGTGTATCTATTTCATACGACTCAACATCTATTACTTCTTTCATCTCTTCAACTGTCATTTTGAAGTTGTTTGCTACATACTTTCAGTTTCTACGAAAACAGAGAAAAACAGGGGAATAAAATAAAAGGTAGCAAAAAAAAAGGGAAAGCAAAATAGGGTACCAATCCCCGTATGTATCTTTCAACCTTCTTCTTCTTAACTTCAATCCCCCCTAGTCCCCATAGCAGATAAGAAGAAAACAGACCGACACTGGAAACTGAACCAAACAAAAGAAAGAACGCATATAAATAAAACCATAACTTTACTCAACAGAAAGAGAACAGGTGAACGCAGTTTTTTGACCCACAGAATAAAAGCATACCCTATGTCTACACCCCACCGGATGGTTCCCTCTTCTGATAGCTCCGAACTAATTTTCGTAAATCCCTCTGCATTGCAATTTTCGAAAAAGCTATGGACACGACAATCGGCATATGAAGACGCATGGTTTCCAGGAACAAAAATTAAGAGCACAGACAGAGATGGTCTGCAACAAAATTTGGAGGCAGGGACTCCCACCATTGAAAAATAGAAACAACAAGGAAACTTACCCGTCAACGAAGGATGACAAGAGCTCAGCCCCAAAAACTGCAAACTGCAACAACAGGTCCAACAACTTGCAAAGTTGAAGAACAACAAACTAGTGAACAACCACGAAGAGCTCAAACTGCAAGTGCAGAGCCTCAACTTTGCAAAGTTGAATCAAACAAGAACCAAAATCATGGAACGAAACAACGAACAAGGATCGAGCACAGGAGCAACGATGTCGACCATGAACGAAACTATATTGCAACGCATCTGTACATTAAACATTTAAGACTGCCAGAGCTGTTAGGTAAACAGTTAAGACTGTTAGGACCGTCGAAGGGCTTAGGCCTGTGCAAGCATTTAAGAAAATATGCAGTGTGGCAGGCCTATTCTCTCAAAGCACGCAACAATAAAGCAAAAATAACACATACTAATATGGTAGAGAATGTATTCTACCCAGCAGAAAATGCTAAGGGAAACATTCGAACTAATGCTAGCATTAATCCACCTTCGACCAATGCATAATAAAATATATGATTCAAAAAGATCATATACTATCAAATACTTTGGATATGCCAACATATTTAACATTGGGAATAGCGAAGGCGGCAATAAGACCTCCAATCTGTTGTCCAATCAGATCTTGACAAACATGATACTTTTTATTATATAAAAATCAATGTTTTCACTTCCCTTATTCCAACAATAGATAATATGGAAATATTTCTGGTCAATGCACAATCTAATACCAGGTCAACTATTTATCGATCGCTATAGTCCCTCTATGCCCACGACAGGGACTAATAAAGTCAAGGAAAACACATGGTTTTAATAAAGTGGAATAACATGGCCCATACAATAAAGTATTTACCCTTTGATTTGTCATGAAAAAGTATCCAAAAATATAATATAAATTATGGTAATAATGTCACCAAATGCTATAAAAGAGAGGCACGAAAATATCCAATAGGGGCATATTTAGGAATAGGTCAAGAGCCATGATATTTTTCTCAAGAACCTTGTGTCAATTTACTGAGAGTGTGTTAAACTTTGCACAAGTAATGTGATTCAAGGGGGAGCTTGGGAATGCTTTTTCGACTAAGTATTGTTGACCAAAAATGTAGTCAACAGACGTCAGTCCATGTGGTTGGTCTACGTGTCAAGTGGTGATTGTGCCATGTGTCAAGGTGATTTGGCATTTTGAGGCAGATAAATGTGACGTAGCTTGAGTGCCACGTGTAAAAGTAGGTGGAAGAGTTGGGTAGGGCCAAGTGTCCTGGGTGCCAAATCCGATGTCACGTGGGGTTCTGCTTAAGCGAAGCTATGAAAGAAGAGTGACATCATGTTGACGTGGAGTGCCAGCGTGTCTAGAGGAGGACACATGGAAACCTATAATTTGCAGAAAGGACCAGGTAGGAGTACTTGTCAGTCATAAACATTGGGACAAGTGTTTAAATCCTATCCCTCGGATCTATCAAACAATAGATCTCAGTCGTTCATCGGAGGGGGGCTAGTCGGAGTGAGTTGTGGTTTTAGAGGAGGATGGAATCCAATAGGAGTACCTCGTGGATTGATCTGGATTGTTGATTGGAGGGTCTCCACAATGAAACAACAATCGTTGATCTATCGTGGGTTCCATTAGTTCGAGTACAAAGAGGTTGAAAGGAATGGTGTTAATCGTCGTGCAAGTTTGAGGGTTCGACAACATCGTAGTCGTTGATTGTCGATCTCCCAGGGCCATTAGATCCGTCGGAGGATGCCTTCGGACCCATGCTATTGAAGGAAGTGAGGAATTCATGAGTGGAAGCACTCTGATGGAAAGACTTTGACGGTGGAGAAGGTCGGGAGTGGAAGCACTCCAATGAAAAGACTCTAACAGTGGAGAAGGGCTCTGAGTAGATTGGAGCCATTGATTTTGAAATTCCGATAGTATGAGGGTACTATGAGACAAGTGGTGCCTTCCACATCAGTGCCAGATGGGTGCCACATCAAATGGCACAAGAGACAAGGATCCACATGGGTACCATGTGGCGATGAGGTGGATTTGTCTACTAAAGACCCGAAAACTTCAAAGGGTTGTAACTTTGGATCCAAAGATCGGATTTGATCATGGTTACAGTCACTGAAAATATCTCAACAAGCAAAGTTAATCTACGAGGTTTATTTGGAGAGATGAAGTAGTTGGTGAAAGAGAAATTTTGACACCCCATCAGCAGATGTGAGGACTAGGGGGTTAGGTGTGCTACGATTCAGGCTGCTATGAAAATGGGCCTTTCTTTTTGTAAAGAGTCTCCATGAGTAAGGACATACTCTTGGAAATGTCGACTAAATAAAATTCTATCTATATAAATATTCTTTCCCCTTCATCAATGGGTCATTCATGATGTTTGTCTTCCATTTTTTAGGATCACCACTATGTCCTAAGCTTTCTAGTGTTGATATTGAGATCCATAGGGTACAAATTTCTCACATATTCAAACTTTCTAAGACATGTAATCATACATTATGCTAAACCCATACAAACACTTAAATAAACATGCCTAAGATATTCCAATGATCGACTCACCAAAACAAATCTACAACTACATTAACGACTGTATTGAGACTATGCTTGGCTATGACACTTTTGTTTTTATATTTTTAATGACTTAAAAAATGAATAAAACACACCAACTAGATTCTATAATAATTATGACATGAAACACTACAATAGCAAAGACATAGATTGGAACACAAAATTTACCTCAGAAACCCAATATGGGAAAACTAGCAAGAAATGAATAATTGTGACTTTCATCTTCTTATATTATGGATATTAAAATATATATTACAACCTTTCTTGGGCTTGTTATGAAGCTACGAGACACTATGGTCTTTTATAGTCCTCTACAACATGCTCTCTCTTTGCTATGTTAGTATCTCCTCCACACTCAATGCTCATACTATGGAACAACAATGGCCACTGAAAGTAAGTGTTTAACTAGATTTTTGATAGCTCGATTAGGGTTTAGTTTTGGGTTTTTGAACCCTCTTAGACTCTCCATGATGTTTCTAGATGTATTTAGTGTATTTCCACACATCACTAGATCCACATGTGTGAATTATGTGGGATGACATCACTGCCACTTGGAATTGTAGGGAATAACTAGATTGTTAGCTTGCTTGGGGCCTAAATTTCACATATGGATTCCATTTGAAAAAATGAACCACCATTGGAAAGATATGATGGATAGAATGTAGTGACAACAACTAAGTGCTAGGTCCTTGATGTTCAAGACCCAAAATTCCACTTCTTTGGCCGTAGAGGAAGGATTTATAGTCTTGATCTGTCAATGCGATTTTTAGGATTTGACCCAAACTAACCCTTCTATGCCCCAAATTCAATATTTTCAATTTTAGAGCATCAATAAAGTCATATAGTAACTATATAGATCCATTTTGGATCAAATTTGAATCAAATATGAGAGGGACAATGCATGATGGACCACTATACAAAATGTTAGTCAATCATATGTACGTTGATATAAGAGGTATGCATTGTTGGAGATATGTCAGCTAATTTTGATTTAATGAACACTAAGTGGAGAGAGTCATATGGCAAAGTTGAATCAAATACAAAAGAGACAATGCAGGATGGACCACTATACAAAATGCTAGTAAATCATATGTATGTTGAGTAGAGGTACGCATTGTTGGAGATATGTTAGCTCATCTTGATTTAGTGAACATTAAGTGTCATTGAAATAAAACCTTAATAGTGTGTCATTAAAGTGGTAGTTAAACAATAACTTTAATGACCCCTTATTAATATGGTAGTCACAAATTGAACTAATAATAGACAATTAATTAATCATCCTTTACTAATATTTTGATTAAAAGGTAGTCAAATGATCTAGAATTAATTAATAGAATATATACTCTTAAAGTAATCATTATATACCATTTGACACACACTAATAAAGCAATGTTAATGAGGTTGAGAGTAGATATTTATAAGTCATGACTATAGATGCGGGATTGATGATGAGCGATATGTTTAGTGAGTGCATTAGAGAACTAAATAATCATGGAAGCTCTATGAGGTCTTTTGAGTAGAATTATAGCATGTGAACTCACGCATAAGCTTTTGAACTCTCTCCATTTCAACATAGGTTGTTCCCATCTTTTAATATAGATAGGTCATACAAGTTTATGCTTGTTGTGATTAATCTCGAGTATATTTAAATTATGATATGTTGTCTCTAGACTAACGAGTGGAATCTACCATGCAGTAGCACACAAAGACACAGGTTAACTAAGTTTCATCTTCGTTGTTACTTATGATTTATGAGATATCCCATCACCATTATAGAACAATGATTTGGCATATATTTATATTTGGATGATTTTATATTAGCTTCTGAACTTCAACAAGCAGTAGTACATAACTTGGCCACTCCTTACTTGTATCGGAGCACAATGGCATTGGAGCTCACAATGTTTTGTAGATCAATGATTGGAATGCATTTGTTTTTGAGTTTTTTCTTAATCATATCTATAGTGCATGCTCCCCCTTCTCTACATATTTTTTGTGTTTAATTTGCAACAATCTACTGTGCCAGCACCAACCTCCTTCTCTGGGACCAATCATACAACACACATAATGAATTTAGACTATAAGCAACTTTTAGAAACCATGTCATTTCAGTCTAGTCTAATTGGGTCACAGTCTACTCTAGCTCTCATCACATCGCAAAAGCTTTGTGCTTGCGCTTCAAAGGAAGCTTTCACAATGATTTGAGAGTCTTTAGAGATGCCTAGACCCCTTGGTGAAGAGATAATCTACAATTGTGTTCCTTGGCAACATTTCTACACTTCAAGGGGAATATAGGCTTATTGTTTGTTTTTGGTAAGGGCATTGGAGTTTTTGTTTAGTGAAAAAAAAGAGAAAAGAGGGAAGTTGAATTGTGAGAAATCATAATGGAGAGCATATTTGATCATTTTGTAGGATATTTTTTCTTTTTCTTTTAATGGTGGATATGAAAGCTTTTTACATTTGATTTTTTTACTCAGAGTATTTTTTCAACAAGGGAAGATCATGTTTTTTATTCATGGGAATCCTCACATTTCCTTTGCTCCACTCAAATTCTCTGTAATCTTTTTCCACTATATTGAAAAAGAAAAAAAAAAAAAAATGCCTCAAGATGCTTTTGATGCAAAAGAAGCATCACTGCTCTAGAAATGTGTCTACGAAGAAGTTTGTATAAATTTTTCATGACAAACTTTTGTGATGAAGTTGTGTCATTGCATATTGTTAATGATGGAATTTATAATGGATTTGCTTCATTGTAGGATATTATTGCTCAATGGAATGAATATAATATCTAGCTACAAGATGAGGTCAATTCTTTTGAAGACTATTTTCGAGCTTCATGGGGACATTCTTCCTCTTTAGGTTGATAATGTTCATCCTTTTGACATGTATCAAGAGCCAAAGAATAATTATGATCGCATGCATTCGCAGTGGGACTAGAAGGGCAAGATCATCCAAGATTTGCAACGCCTCAATCAAGGCCTTACTATGCTTAAGGTAAAGCTCCTAGATGGGTCAAAAGAGCAAGTTGCACTGCGTATTGATGCATCTTATTCTACAAGTGTTCCAAGACTAGTAGCCACTCATAAGAAATCTTCACGTCCTATTGTTGAGTTAACAATATAGGCTAAGGATAAAGTTTTGGAGACTTTTAATACCACTTCTTCTCTATTGGCTACTCATGAGCAAGCTTCTTCTAACTTCAAGAAGCATACTAAAGGGATTGGTCCCAAATTTCTTTGTGAGATGGGATATACAGGGAAAATTGGATTGTTTCTTCTTATTGTAGATGTACATTTTATGATGGGATGAACATCATGGTGCATTTTTTTATGTGGAGCACTAGTTGATTTTTGACCCTTGTGTCCAAAAAAGTGCATGGTTAGTGCTATTTAATACCTTGTTCGAAGCATTCTTGTTGATCTTTGACACTTGAGCTTCGTTGGATCGCTCTCAATTTTAACGAGATCCCTAGTTTGTGTGATTGGAGAACTCTTGCCTTATTAGCTTCTTCTTCAAATTGTCTCAGATTCAACATGCTCTTTATCATCTATATATCAATTTTGGACATTGTTCTTTGGCAACACCATGGGGATTTGATTCATTGTTCTAACTGTTAGTGCATTTTCTCATTTAAACTTGTGTTTATTTCATTTTTTTTTGAAGAGGTTCCTCTGAAGTTGTTACTGGAGGCTACAGTTTGGAAGCACGACCCTCCTTTTAAATTTGTGTATGCTTCATTGTCTTTTGAAGAAGATCATGTGATGGTGTTTAGAAGGCTATAGTTATGCACATGGACTTTCTATTAAGAGCATGTTTGCACCTCGTAATGGTTTGGTTGTTTTTTGTATAGCATTAGTCTTTACGGTATTCCCTACCCAACTAAATATTCACGATGATTATTGCAATGTTTATTTGGCCAATTATTTGTTTACCACATTTTTTCCAAGTGAACAATAAAGGGGGACATTGGGATGTACTTTTTGCTTGAAAAATATCTTTTATTACAACTTTCTTTGTTTAGGTTCCCAAGTCAATATAAAGAGGGGATGTTGGTGATACTTTGGGTAATCTTGATTTAAAGGACATTAACTGCCATTGATGCCCTAATGGCATGTTATTAATGTGGTAGTTAGAAGATGGCCTAAGTGGTTCTTTATTAATATGGTGATTAGAATATAGTCTAGTGAATTGCAATTAATGTGGTAATTATGCTAAAGCTAATTGTTATATAAAAGGGTTTAATACCCCATTGAAATACACCATGTGACATAAATAAATCAATGTTGTTCTACAAGGGTTCTCCACTAGATTGAGTGTTGATTTTTATATGTGATGTGCTTATTGTGACCATGCCTTTGTCCCATGTGTTTTTCACATGCATAATGAGTCCAATACACTCGTTAATATATCATGGCTTCGAAGTTTATGAGAAATAGATGTGACAACTAGATTGTTGACGTGTTTACTCTATCCTTGAAAACTTTATGGCAATCCACTAATCATAATTGTCATATCATATCATTTAAATGTCTACACCAATCCACAAATCATTATTGATCGCTATTTCTAATGTACATAAAATTCATTTTATATGATGGCATAGTTGTCATGATGGTTCACTCTCACATTCTATTTGTTTTTATTTTATATAAAACTCATATTATTGTTCATTGTTTGTTAGATTGCTCATAGTTAATATTTACCACAATATTTAAAATAATAGATGTATTAACATATCTAAAAAATAAGATTGTTGATCTATCAATTGTATATCGATCTTGCATTTATAGTGTTACATAATTACATGTAAATAATTAATTATAGATCTATACTATAAAACACAATATTATTCATCATATGCAATGTTTAATAAATGATCATTAAATTTATAATTGTATATAAATGGAAATCTACATAATTACATATGAATATGTCAAATTAAATTAATTAGAGATAACTACACAAACAATAAAATTATTTCAATGTAAACAACATAATGGTTAACAAAATTTGACTTTTTAGGAGATGTGAATGCGAGACAAACTCACATTTATGATTATCGACATTTCGAGTCTAAAAATATCTAGACCATGTGAAATTTGACAGTTTTGAGGTCTATAAACACCAACTTTGTCAAACTTAATAGTCCGGGGTCTAAAAACATGACTACTTTGAGAAACTTAATAGTTTGGGGTCTAAAAACATGGCTACTTTGAGAAACTTGAGAATTTAGGGTCTATAAAAAAAGGCCAAATCAATGTAGATTATGCTATTGTTGTCTAATTGTGCAGATATCAATGAACTTAAAGTGGATCCTAATTTCACTATTCTCATTTGCATACCTAGATGAACATTTTAACCCCTTTTTATTAAAATGATTCCATTGAACATCAACAAGCAACAACAATTTGATGTGAGATATACAAAATTGTAGAAATGTCTCATGCGCCATGGAACATCCCTTTATCTAAGATGCCACCACTAGGGTATCTATTCTGTTAAAGTCAGCCAAGGCTTGCACCTAGCCCCATTTGCATACACAAGTACACCTCAACTTCTAATTAACAGTTATAAGCTTATCCTCATAATGTCACAAACATTGCTTGTTAAGAAGCCATTAAATGTAAAGTAATCCATATGTTGGACAACCAACCCCACAGCGAGAGAGCCAACAAGTTGCCTCAGAGAAACGAAACAATTGGCTAAGGAGTTGATTTCCTTAGAATTCCTTCCATATCATCATCTAAAGAAATTATGCAATGCTACAAGTTGAACAACAATTTAATAAGATGAGGAAAATACTGCTCAAGGAAATTAAGCATTGGCATGAAAGGCTTTGCCAAACTTCTAAAAACGGGATTTCATATATCGCTGCTTATAAAAAAAAGGAATTTTCATGAATGTTCAAATTGAGGCTATAACTCTTTCAAAACTTGGACTCATACTTGAAAAATAACCGCCAACGGTTAATCCTTTGAAACTATACTTAGGAAGAGAGCCAATATTTGTGAGATTCCTTCCTCTCCCTGCTTAACTATGTGACAAGAAAATTCTTGTGATAATAGCCAAAATAAACCTCCCAACATCCTTGAGGCTAAAGAAAACCAAATATTAAACAAATTTAAAGGATATTGTTCAAACTACGTGAAAATAAATTATTGTGATAATAGCCAATATAAACCTTTCAACATCCTTGAAGCTAAAGAAAACTACGCATAAAACAAATTTAAAGGATAATTGATCAAACATAAATTACAAATCTAAATAGAGGAAATCACCTCAAAATAGATACATTGCAATCTCATTATAAGGATTCAGGAAGTCCAGAAAAGTATTCCACTTAGATGCCCTTGATTAAGGACACCTTGCAAAATATTGCCCAAGATTGATATGAAAAATAAAAATACAAAAACAATAGTGCTAAGAGGAAGCTAAAGGGAGGAGAGCAGTGAAGGGGCCAGAATCGATGGACAAATTTAGATCTAAATCTAAATTTCAGATTCTATATATCGAAAGAGGATTAGAAATAATAGAGGAGCCAATGCCACAAAAAGACTCCACCCAGAAAAGGAGAAATCCCTAGAGGATGTTTTATGATGCCAAGCAAGAAGTAGACTTGAAATGATGATACGTAAATACTAAAAATGATATGCATCTAGCAAAGCCAAGCCCACTAAGAGGACTAAAAAAAATGCATGAAGCAAAAGTCTCTCAACTATAAATTCAGTCCTTGCTTTGTCAATGTTAACACTTTGCTTCATTTAAGTTTTCTTAGAGAATTTCCAATTATAATGTATCTACAGTCTAACCAGAGAGATCTAAGTGTTCAGGCATAGCCATGCCGTGCTAATAAACAATTCTATGGCAGTACAATATGCTTGGTTGTAGTTAGAGATCACTACTCTAAATCAACATCACCTTTTATGTGAATACAAAATATATTTGCTGCAAAATGTGAAGGTGACAATGAAAGGGGAAGAGAATAAATATGGTTGGATATCAATTACAATTTACAGTGACTGTTGCTTCCTCTACCACACCATATATCCAAAACCTTCAGGACCTTATGTTCAAAACAATTATTTACATCTTTGCTATATTTCTACTATTAATTCTGGGACATGCGGGCATTCTGATCCTATTCATTTAGTACTTTTCAAGGATTATTTTCTTCATCTATGGATAATTCTCCATCTCCAAGAGCAATTTCAACAAAAAAAAAAGAAAGAAAATATCAACTACTAACATTTATTGTTTCTACAGAAAGGTTGCATAATGCAACGTGCAAATCATGAACCTATGACGGTAATTGTCAAATATGTTGTGAATACAAATGTTGCGGCTCTATGACAAAAGATGTAAGATAAAAGAGAAACTGTGCTTACTGCAGGAACTGAAAATATGTATCTATTCATAGACGCGAGAAAAGGTTATAAAATGGAAAGACGTTAAAATGCACTTGTAGTAAAATGCATTTGCTCCATTTTTCATCATCATCATTTCAAATTACATTATTATCTCATCCAGAGATATCATAACACGACCAGTGCTTGACCTGATGCAATGAATTCGGATTATGTTCCAGTGTAATATGGTGATAAATGCTATGGAACCCAACTATTAAAAAGATGACGTTCTGCAGTGAGGACTGAAGGCCTGGTTCAGCAATAATAAGGACTGCATCTTGATCTCCTATTTTAATAAATAGGTCATGACTCATATTGTACATAACATCAGTTGAAAACCAAAAGGTCATGTTTACAAGTAGTTGAGCACCTTTTAGATCCAAGAAGCCAATCAATAGGGAGGTCAGGCAATCTTAATTGTTTTGCTCAATAAAATAATAAATGTTTCTTAACTTACAAATCTTCCATATACAGAAGAGAGATATTTTTAGATAAAATCATCAATATTGCTGAAGGGAAACTACTTTCCATCTGTTTGATTATTAAATATTAATTATTATGTGGTTCTGCACATATTCACAATTATACCACCATGCTACACAAGCCATAATCTTAAACCCTCGGCCATTGTGGACTGACCACCTGCACAATAAGTAGCTGAATGTTAATAAAAAATTGTTTGATTTCAAGGAGGCTGAAGACGGACATAAGCACAAATAAAATATAATCTTGGGTTGTTTTACCCACATATTCTAACAAACACTTCTATAATATAGTGTATTTACTATTTACAGTATCAGGAAGCAAATGAAACTACATCACACATTAGTCATAAGCACATATTCACAATTATACCACCACGCTACACAACCCATAATTTTAAACCCCCGGCCAATGTGGACTGACCACCTGCACAATAAATAAATAGCTGAATCTTAATAAAAAATTGTCTGATTTCAAGGAGGCTGAAGCCAGACATAAGCACAAACAAAATATATTCTTGGGTTGTTTTACCAACATATTCTAACAAACACTCCTATAGTAGTAGTGTGTTTACAATATAAAAAAGCAAATGAAACTAGATCATACACATTAATCATAACAGTATAATTTATGAAAATATTAAATTGTGTCAAAATGCTAACCATTTTCCATCCATCATTTACCGTGTACTGCACTAGATATTCATAGACATTATTTTCTAGTGTAATACTCTTCAAAATAAAAACTGAAAATCAAACATGAAATGTGGAATGTCAGCACTGGACAAAGAGGATAAAGTTTGTTTTCATAGATAAACATCATTTTCTTCAAAGAAAAGATCAAAAAGGAGATACGAAAAGATAAATAGTTTACAACAAACATAGAGAATTAAAGACAAATTAATCACAGATAAAAATTCAATGGAATTCGGTCATTCACAATTTACATGCTAATAAAAATAAAAATTAAATGGAATTCGGTAATTCACAATTTACATGCTAATAAAAATCTCAATTAGTTACTTTGTTCAACACTAACCAAACTTTTTTTTTTCCCGTACATACAAATGGGCATATATATGCTTCATATTTTCTCCTTTTATTATACCCACCCTTAGAATATCAATGTAAACATTTTCCCTGATATTTTACCCTTCGAGCAAACCCATTCAAGCATGCATTCAAACTGCTTACAACAAATCAAAGAAAATATAGAGCCACTGACTCATCTATTTAGATCCTAAGACATAAACCTGAAAAGCTACAACCAAAGACAAGACACCCTGATGTTTGATGCGCAATGGAATCTTCTATGAAGCCAAGTTTGCCTTTCAGAAGAAGGATATGGCTAAGAACATTCAATTGGCTTTATAAATTTGGCAAAGAGCATAAAGTGATATGATTGAGTTGTATATACGCTAACACCTTGCATTTGTTGTTCAAACTTCACATAACTGGTTCTGATAATACAAAGATAAAACTAGTTTTAACTGCCTTTAAATTCTATCAATTCATGCCAGTTAGCATGCAATGAAGCCACCAAGTATTTAATTACAGGTGATAGAATTTACAAGAAACAAAAAAGGTAGCAAACCTCTAACGTTGCAAAGACCAGTCTCATCCAACCAGCAACTACTGCTGGCTCTTCTGCCATTCCTGTTACTGCCATTTGCTCCAACTGCAATGTCTTTACAGGGAGCCTGCAGAAAAATCCAGGTGATGGGTTGAGCTTTCTCTATTGATAAATTCAAATGAAGTTTGATGAAAATTCATGTCATTAAATATAAGATCAATAGGCAATCAACGGAAGGTGCTGTACTTATATGCAACTTACGCCATTTGCGGAATCCCAATTTTGTTACATTTTGGCTTGACTATATTTCAACTATGTGGATACCTCTATTTTCTCTTCTTTGCTGGTTAACATGTTTAGTTTATAATAAAGAAAGCACGGATGTTTGAGAGCATCCTCTGGATCCTTGTACTATGCTTCATCTTAACTCCATAACATGAATGGCTAATGGGTGCTCTTCCTTATTATCATTTCTTTCTAATTTTCATAAAGATTAAACCATATGCCAAAGAATAGGATATTGTTTTAAACCAAAGATGAAGCAAGACAATGAAAATCAATTGAAATTTGATTTATTAAAGTGCTCCGAGTATACGCAACTCATTTTTGCAAACAGACTTAAGGACCTGGCATAGCTGTTAAGTTCTGATTTGTTTTTATATTAAAAAATAACTTTGTACAAAGAATTCGGGAATTATAATGCAAATCATGTCTCATCTTTTCTAAATATGTCCCTTAGACAACTCTCTTTATTGGTATCTGGAGAAACCTGAATTCTAATGGATGAACATAAGTACATCGTGGTTAGGTGGATAACATGCTATAAATGTCTTCTATTTGTGGAAGTCAGTCATTATATACTGCAGCATGCTATCTGACTAGTTAGCAAGTAGGTAGAAACTATTGGGCTAGGAGAGATAGATTTGACATGGAAAGTGTAATTCAATTAAAAATTCCTCTTAGGACTGGATTTCTCTCAATTAATATCAATGAAGAATGCATATTTCCAATGACAGAGATGTACGAAATAGGAAAATCAGCCTTGAGAGCACCATGAGGTGTAGAAATAGACATCTATACCACACTCTCTACAGTCCTTTTAATCTCAATATTAATAGGCTTTAAAATCTTCAATTTATCAACTTATAGGCTTTTAAAGGTTGACTTTGCTAATATGTACCATGAGCATTCCCGTGTCAACAAACCAGTCAAATGATCGGCATTTTCCCCAAAAGAAAAAGATGAGACTTTAAACAACGTCTCATCCCAAAGTTTCAAAATTTACTTCAATTCAAAAATAGACACCCACCCATACAATGAATAACACATTGGAAGATCTAAGGATTAGGAAAGACATGGGAGGAATCAATTTCCTGTGTACAACACTTCTGAAACTGTAAGTTTACCAAACAGTTAGGACCTCAAATTGCGGAATGGGTTCTCAATATCTTATCTAGGATTTTTCATTGGAGGGCAGTTATTTTTGGGGATAGTAGATTGTGCAGGATGTTAACTTGGTGGTTCTGGTATTGTTAGACAATCTAATGCTTATTTTATAAGACTTGGATCCTAGGTCAATAGTATCAAATGATGAAGTTTTAATAAAATGTAATGTTATGATTATGTTAATGACATGTTAGGACAAGATTTTAATAAAGTGATTATGATGTAACAAAACACTACCCATTCAAGAGAAAAATGAAACATGTCTCCTCCTACTATATGCATACACCACATGACTGATATGGATGAGAAATCCATCATTGATTCTTCTGACATATCTGCTCACATGTGTTAAATATTTCTAACAGTGGTATCAGTGCGACCACTTAATCGGGGCATTGAACAACCGTGCTACGTTTGACACAAAGTTCGGGGTTAAACGTTTTGCACATTGAAGAAGTAAAACACAAATAAACACTAGTTACAAGTTAAATGTTATTTGGTTTTTAATAGTGAAAAAATGAGAAATTATTATTTCTAGTTTCTAAGCAAAGAAACTTTAGAAAAACTAATTATTTCTTTCATTTAAAGTAAAAGTATGATAATTGGCAGGCAAAGCAGGCAATGGGGAGATTTCGGTAGCAGACTTCTGCATGGAGTCCTGGGAATTCAATCCACAAAAGGCAGTTACGCCCAAATCTAATCCCTCATCCAACCCAATCCCGCCATCCACTCTTGGCCCGGCTCCTCGGAAAGAGGTGCCTCTCCCTAAGGATCCTCAGTTCTCACTCAATGTGATCAATAACCATTCCAATCCTTCATCCCATTCTCTAGTGATATCCCAACCCCGACCTCCTGCTCCTAGGGCTATTGAGATTGAAGGCGTATGGACAATGTAGACAAGTGGAAGGAGCCCAAGTCTCCCTCTTGGATGGAACAATAGCTTAGGGATCCTAGGCAAAATTTGCATCCTAAATCCTATAAGGATGCAACTATGCACTCGCCTAAGTGAGGTCCCTCGCAGTTGGGTGATTTTGTGTCCAACAACAGTTTTAGTAGCCGGAGTATGGGGTTAATTCTTGAAAAAAGCTTCTCTTGTGTCTTGGAATGTCAAGGGGATGACTATCCCAAGAAGAAAGATGTATGTTTGAAATATGCTATGGAAGGCCAAACTTGTTGTGGTTTTCCTACAAGAAGTTAAGTCTGTTGGTTTTGAGTTTCGGTGTCTGATGAGTTATTGTTGCAAGGCCCCCTATTAGACTTTAGAGAACTCCTAGGGAAGTGGTGGGGTGGTTTTAGCCCTTTCTTCCTTCATGCAGAAATTTATAGTTGGGCATGGTTCTAACCCCTCACACAGATGTGTGA
>ML778914.1:0-17029 GCA_009831015.1 Picea engelmannii | reverse complement strand
ATGCAGATGCAGAGCCAGAGCCGAGGCCCAAGTGGGCCAAGACTACTCTTCAGGATGCAGGAGATCTTGTTGGGATCCAACTTATACTAGGAGGACTCGATCTGATTTCGAGGAGCCTCCTCTTGCACTCACTGCCACTGAACCGATGCCACCCAGGCATCTTTTCTTGGTTCAATCTTCAGATCCACAGTCCTATGGCGAGGCTGCTGTAAATCTCTTTTGGGTATCCACCATGCAGGAGCAGTACAACTCCCTCCTCGAGAATCAGACTTGGGATCTGGTTCCCCTTCCTTCAAGAAGGAAACTTGTCAGGTGCAGATGAGTCTACAGGACCAAGAGCACAACAGATGGACATGTTAGCAGATACAAAGCCAGGCTAGTTTCCAAAGGCTTTCAGCAGGTGCATGGCATTGACTATGATGAGACCTTTGCTCCAATAGTGAATATGGATTCCATACGTTTGGCACTTTCCATTGCGGCAGCCAAGGGATGGGAAGTCCATCAGATGGACGTGAAGAATGCATTTCTTCACGACGATCTCTCTGAGGAGATCTATATGGAGTAGCCCCAAGGATTTGTGAAGGATTAAACTTTGGTCTATCGACTGAAGAAGTCTCTTTATGGCCTCAAGCAGGCCCCGAGGGCATGGTATGCCAAGATGGATTCCTACCTTTTGTCACAAGAACTTTGTACGTTCTAAGTCAGACCCAAATGTTTACATGCTCAGGACAGTTGATTCACTTCTACTCCTAGTTTTATATGTTGATGATTTGTTGATCACCAGTTGCTTGACTTCAACAATTGTTGCAGTCAAGAGGATTTTGCATGACAAGTTCTTGATGACGGACATGGTTCTACTACATTTCTTCCTTGGACTCGAGATTAGTCAGGATGCACCAGGCATCAAACTGTCTCAGGCCAAGTATGCACGAGATCTCCTTGAGAGATTTCACATGACAGACTGCAAGTCTGCCCCGACTCCTTTCTTATCAGGAGTTAGACTTGAGGATGGCGGGGACACTCCACTGGTGGACAACACACTGTACAGACAGCTAATGGAGATCTTGTTGTATCTCACACACTCCCGACCAGACCTCTCCTATGCAGTTGGAGCAGTCTCCAGGTTCATGCAGGAGTCGCATGAGCTACATTGGAAGGCTGCAAAACGTATCCTTCGATACGTACATGGAACCATCACCTTTGGGATTCACTATGAAACAAACTCTACATTGGACCTCATCAGGTTCACTGATTTTGACTGGGCTAGCGATAGCATTGATCGCAAGTCCACATCTGGTTACTCACTCAGTCTTGTTTCCGAGCCTATCTGTTGGTCGAGCAAGAAGCAGCCTGCTATTGCTCTATCTTCAGCCAAGGCAGAGTACAAAGGGGTAGTTAACATAACCATTCAGGCTATGTGGCTACAACATTTTCTCACTGAGTTGGGCATTCAGTTTCATCAATCAATCGTCATATGGTGTGACAACCAGAGCACTTTGAAGTTCTACAGAGATCCAGTTCAAAGGCAGCGGACGAAGCACATCGAGATCCACATGCACTACATCCGGGACTTAGTACACGAGGGGATCATCGACCTGCATTTTTGTCCTTCAACAGAACAGACTGCAGACATCTTCACAAGACCTTCACTAAGCAGAAGTTCCATTTTCTCTGCAATCGTCTTGGAGTGAAGGACACAGTTGCCTAGCAACTGTCAGTTCTTCCTTTTACATACATTGTACTGTGAGGGGGGGGCGGGGGGGGTTCCCATGAGGTTTTCCCTCTTTCCTTGTTTATTTCAGTGTATATTTTGTATTTGGGTACTTAACATGGCCTGGTTGCTGGGACCCATTCTTTATTTTCACCATAGTGATGTTCAAGGGGGGTGTTTGAGATACTTCACACACACCTAGGATTTCTTTTTCCTAAGGTTTTCCCTATGTTTATTACTCATTATTCAGTCTCCTATAGTTTAGGGAAAATATTCTCTTTGGTTCACACTTCAGTTTGATTAGTTGAGCGGAGTCTAGATGCCACATTGGGATCATCACCACCTAATGCGCATTGCCCTTGGGATTATCACCAGACTAGTGCATTACTCATGATTCCCTGATCTCCTCCTCACTTCACTCTGTTTCAGTCAATTAACTGAAGATTGAGAGACTAGTTAACTCAGACTAGGTGGAAGTTCACTCCCGTAACTGCCTAAGAGACTAGACTAGGTGGTAGTTTACTCCCGTAACTGCTGGTGTGTATCCAGATCACTCTCAACCACCACTATGGCGCATTGGCTTCTCCTCCAGTGTGCATTAGTTGAGTTATACAAAGTATATCATGTGTGAATTATCATTCATTCATTTGGTTAATGAGAATTCTTCCATTTTTTCTCTCCTGCTTCTCTTTTCTCATATTTTCTCTGCAAACTGTGTATGTCATTTGCTAGCTAGATCTATTATGTGCAGGTTCAACACATTTACACTAATTTGTACTCAATCATCTCATACTATTCATATCAATTTACTCATACATTTATTATATATATTGTTATCCACATGGATTTCTACATTGTATTCCAAATATTTTGGATACTTAATTGGTGAGCCAGATTTGGTTATCACACCTATCCTAAATCAAAATCGTAAATCTCACACATCTGTGTGAGGGGTTAGAACCATGCCCAACTATAAATTTCTGCATGAAGGAAGAAAGGGCTAAAACCACCCCACCACTTCCCTAGGAGTTCTCTAAAGTCTAATAGGGGGCCTTGCAACAATAACTCATCAGACACCGAAACTCAAAACCAACAGACTTAACTTCTTGTAGGAAAACCACAACAAGTTTGGCCTTCCATAGCATATTTCAAACATACATCTTTCTTCTTGGGATAGTCATCCCCTTGACATTCCAAGACACAAGAGAAGCTTTTTTCAAGAATTAACCCCATACTCCGGCTACTAAAACTGTTGTTGGACACAAAATCACCCAACTGCGAGGGACCTCACTTAGGCGAGTGCATAGTTGCATCCTTATAGGATTTAGGATGCAAATTTTGCCTAGGATCCCTAAGCTATTGTTCCATCCAAGAGGGAGACTTGGGCTCCTTCCACTTGTCTACATTGTCCATACGCCTTCAATCTCAATAGCCCTAGGAGCAGGAGGTCGGGGTTGGGATATCACTAGAGAATGGGATGAAGGATTGGAATGGTTATTGATCACATTGAGTGAGAACTGAGGATCCTTAGGGAGAGGCACCTCTTTCCGAGGAGCCGGGCCAAGAGTGGATGGCGGGATTGGGTTGGATGAGGGATTAGATTTGGGCGTAACTGCCTTTTGTGGATTGAATTCCCAGGACTCCATGCAGAAGTCTGCTACCGAAATCTCCCCATTGCCTGCTTTGCCTGCCAATTATCATACTTTTACTTTAAATGAAAGAAATAATTAGTTTTTCTAAAGTTTCTTTGCTTAGAAACTAGAAATAATAATTTCTCATTTTTTCACTATTAAAAACCAAATAACATTTAACTTGTAACTAGTGTTTATTTGTGTTTTACTTCTTCAATGTGCAAAACGTTTAACCCCGAACTTTGTGTCAAACGTAGCACGGTTGTTCAATGCCCCGATTAAGTGGTCGCACTGATACCACTGTTAGAAATATTTAACACATGTGAGCAGATATGTCAGAAGAATCAATGATGGATTTCTCATCCATATCAGTCATGTGGTGTATGCATATAGTAGGAGGAGACATGTTTCATTTTTCTCTTGAATGGGTAGTGTTTTGTTACATCATAATCACTTTATTAAAATCTTGTCCTAACATGTCATTAACATAATCATAACATTACATTTTATTAAAACTTCATCATTTGATACTATTGACCTAGGATCCAAGTCTTATAAAATAAGCATTAGATTGTCTAACAATACCAGAACCACCAAGTTAACATCCTGCACAATCTACTATCCCCAAAAATAACTGCCCTCCAATGAAAAATCCTAGATAAGATATTGAGAACCCATTCCGCAATTTGAGGTCCTAACTGTTTGGTAAACTTACAGTTTCAGAAGTGTTGTACACAGGAAATTGATTCCTCCCATGTCTTTCCTAATCCTTAGATCTTCCAATGTGTTATTCATTGTATGGGTGGGTGTCTATTTTTGAATTGAAGTAAATTTTGAAACTTTGGGATGAGACGTTGTTTAAAGTCTCATCTTTTTCTTTTGGGGAAAATGCCGATCATTTGACTGGTTTGTTGACACGGGAATGCTCATGGTACATATTAGCAAAGTCAACCTTTAAAAGCCTATAAGTTGATAAATTGAAGATTTTAAAGCCTATTAATATTGAGATTAAAAGGACTGTAGAGAGTGTGGTATAGATGTCTATTTCTACACCTCATGGTGCTCTCAAGGCTGATTTTCCTATTTCGTACATCTCTGTCATTGGAAATATGCATTCTTCATTGATATTAATTGAGAGAAATCCAGTCCTAAGAGGAATTTTTAATTGAATTACACTTTCCATGTCAAATCTATCTCTCCTAGCCCAATAGTTTCTACCTACTTGCTAACTAGTCAGATAGCATGCTGCAGTATATAATGACTGACTTCCACAAATAGAAGACATTTATAGCATGTTATCCACCTAACCACGATGTACTTATGTTCATCCATTAGAATTCAGGTTTCTCCAGATACCAATAAAGAGAGTTGTCTAAGGGACATATTTAGAAAAGATGAGACATGATTTGCATTATAATTCCCGAATTCTTTGTACAAAGTTATTTTTTAATATAAAAACAAATCAGAACTTAACAGCTATGCCAGGTCCTTAAGTCTGTTTGCAAAAATGAGTTGCGTATACTCGGAGCACTTTAATAAATCAAATTTCAATTGATTTTCATTGTCTTGCTTCATCTTTGGTTTAAAACAATATCCTATTCTTTGGCATATGGTTTAATCTTTATGAAAATTAGAAAGAAATGATAATAAGGAAGAGCACCCATTAGCCATTCATGTTATGGAGTTAAGATGAAGCATAGTACAAGGATCCAGAGGATGCTCTCAAACATCCGTGCTTTCTTTATTATAAACTAAACATGTTAACCAGCAAAGAAGAGAAAATAGAGGTATCCACATAGTTGAAATATAGTCAAGCCAAAATGTAACAAAATTGGGATTCCGCAAATGGCGTAAGTTGCATATAAGTACAGCACCTTCCGTTGATTGCCTATTGATCTTATATTTAATGACATGAATTTTCATCAAACTTCATTTGAATTTATCAATAGAGAAAGCTCAACCCATCACCTGGATTTTTCTGCAGGCTCCCTGTAAAGACATTGCAGTTGGAGCAAATGGCAGTAACAGGAATGGCAGAAGAGCCAGCAGTAGTTGCTGGTTGGATGAGACTGGTCTTTGCAACGTTAGAGGTTTGCTACCTTTTTTGTTTCTTGTAAATTCTATCACCTGTAATTAAATACTTGGTGGCTTCATTGCATGCTAACTGGCATGAATTGATAGAATTTAAAGGCAGTTAAAACTAGTTTTATCTTTGTATTATCAGAACCAGTTATGTGAAGTTTGAACAACAAATGCAAGGTGTTAGCGTATATACAACTCAATCATATCACTTTATGCTCTTTGCCAAATTTATAAAGCCAATTGAATGTTCTTAGCCATATCCTTCTTCTGAAAGGCAAACTTGGCTTCATAGAAGATTCCATTGCGCATCAAACATCAGGGTGTCTTGTCTTTGGTTGTAGCTTTTCAGGTTTATGTCTTAGGATCTAAATAGATGAGTCAGTGGCTCTATATTTTCTTTGATTTGTTGTAAGCAGTTTGAATGCATGCTTGAATGGGTTTGCTCGAAGGGTAAAATATCAGGGAAAATGTTTACATTGATATTCTAAGGGTGGGTATAATAAAAGGAGAAAATATGAAGCATATATATGCCCATTTGTATGTACGGGAAAAAAAAAAGTTTGGTTAGTGTTGAACAAAGTAACTAATTGAGATTTTTATTAGCATGTAAATTGTGAATTACCGAATTCCATTTAATTTTTATTTTTATTAGCATGTAAATTGTGAATGACCGAATTCCATTGAATTTTTATCTGTGATTAATTTGTCTTTAATTCTCTATGTTTGTTGTAAACTATTTATCTTTTCGTATCTCCTTTTTGATCTTTTCTTTGAAGAAAATGATGTTTATCTATGAAAACAAACTTTATCCTCTTTGTCCAGTGCTGACATTCCACATTTCATGTTTGATTTTCAGTTTTTATTTTGAAGAGTATTACACTAGAAAATAATGTCTATGAATATCTAGTGCAGTACACGGTAAATGATGGATGGAAAATGGTTAGCATTTTGACACAATTTAATATTTTCATAAATTATACTGTTATGATTAATGTGTATGATCTAGTTTCATTTGCTTTTTTATATTGTAAACACACTACTACTATAGGAGTGTTTGTTAGAATATGTTGGTAAAACAACCCAAGAATATATTTTGTTTGTGCTTATGTCTGGCTTCAGCCTCCTTGAAATCAGACAATTTTTTATTAAGATTCAGCTATTTATTTATTGTGCAGGTGGTCAGTCCACATTGGCCGGGGGTTTAAAATTATGGGTTGTGTAGCGTGGTGGTATAATTGTGAATATGTGCTTATGACTAATGTGTGATGTAGTTTCATTTGCTTCCTGATACTGTAAATAGTAAATACACTATATTATAGAAGTGTTTGTTAGAATATGTGGGTAAAACAACCCAAGATTATATTTTATTTGTGCTTATGTCCGTCTTCAGCCTCCTTGAAATCAAACAATTTTTTATTAACATTCAGCTACTTATTGTGCAGGTGGTCAGTCCACAATGGCCGAGGGTTTAAGATTATGGCTTGTGTAGCATGGTGGTATAATTGTGAATATGTGCAGAACCACATAATAATTAATATTTAATAATCAAACAGATGGAAAGTAGTTTCCCTTCAGCAATATTGATGATTTTATCTAAAAATATCTCTCTTCTGTATATGGAAGATTTGTAAGTTAAGAAACATTTATTATTTTATTGAGCAAAACAATTAAGATTGCCTGACCTCCCTATTGATTGGCTTCTTGGATCTAAAAGGTGCTCAACTACTTGTAAACATGACCTTTTGGTTTTCAACTGATGTTATGTACAATATGAGTCATGACCTATTTATTAAAATAGGAGATCAAGATGCAGTCCTTATTATTGCTGAACCAGGCCTTCAGTCCTCACTGCAGAACGTCATCTTTTTAATAGTTGGGTTCCATAGCATTTATCACCATATTACACTGGAACATAATCCGAATTCATTGCATCAGGTCAAGCACTGGTCGTGTTATGATATCTCTGGATGAGATAATAATGTAATTTGAAATGATGATGATGAAAAATGGAGCAAATGCATTTTACTACAAGTGCATTTTAACGTCTTTCCATTTTATAACCTTTTCTCGCGTCTATGAATAGATACATATTTTCAGTTCCTGCAGTAAGCACAGTTTCTCTTTTATCTTACATCTTTTGTCATAGAGCCGCAACATTTGTATTCACAACATATTTGACAATTACCGTCATAGGTTCATGATTTGCACGTTGCATTATGCAACCTTTCTGTAGAAACAATAAATGTTAGTAGTTGATATTTTCTTTCTTTTTTTTTTGTTGAAATTGCTCTTGGAGATGGAGAATTATCCATAGATGAAGAAAATAATCCTTGAAAAGTACTAAATGAATAGGATCAGAATGCCCGCATGTCCCAGAATTAATAGTAGAAATATAGCAAAGATGTAAATAATTGTTTTGAACATAAGGTCCTGAAGGTTTTGGATATATGGTGTGGTAGAGGAAGCAACAGTCACTGTAAATTGTAATTGATATCCAACCATATTTATTCTCTTCCCCTTTCATTGTCACCTTCACATTTTGCAGCAAATATATTTTGTATTCACATAAAAGGTGATGTTGATTTAGAGTAGTGATCTCTAACTACAACCAAGCATATTGTACTGCCATAGAATTGTTTATTAGCACGGCATGGCTATGCCTGAACACTTAGATCTCTCTGGTTAGACTGTAGATACATTATAATTGGAAATTCTCTAAGAAAACTTAAATGAAGCAAAGTGTTAACATTGACAAAGCAAGGACTGAATTTATAGTTGAGAGACTTTTGCTTCATGCATTTTTTTTAGTCCTCTTAGTGGGCTTGGCTTTGCTAGATGCATATCATTTTTAGTATTTACGTATCATCATTTCAAGTCTACTTCTTGCTTGGCATCATAAAACATCCTCTAGGGATTTCTCCTTTTCTGGGTGGAGTCTTTTTGTGGCATTGGCTCCTCTATTATTTCTAATCCTCTTTCGATATATAGAATCTGAAATTTAGATTTAGATCTAAATTTGTCCATCGATTCTGGCCCCTTCACTGCTCTCCTCCCTTTAGCTTCCTCTTAGCACTATTGTTTTTGTATTTTTATTTTTCATATCAATCTTGGGCAATATTTTGCAAGGTGTCCTTAATCAAGGGCATCTAAGTGGAATACTTTTCTGGACTTCCTGAATCCTTATAATGAGATTGCAATGTATCTATTTTGAGGTGATTTCCTCTATTTAGATTTGTAATTTATGTTTGATCAATTATCCTTTAAATTTGTTTTATGCGTAGTTTTCTTTAGCTTCAAGGATGTTGAAAGGTTTATATTGGCTATTATCACAATAATTTATTTTCACGTAGTTTGAACAATATCCTTTAAATTTGTTTAATATTTGGTTTTCTTTAGCCTCAAGGATGTTGGGAGGTTTATTTTGGCTATTATCACAAGAATTTTCTTGTCACATAGTTAAGCAGGGAGAGGAAGGAATCTCACAAATATTGGCTCTCTTCCTAAGTATAGTTTCAAAGGATTAACCGTTGGCGGTTATTTTTCAAGTATGAGTCCAAGTTTTGAAAGAGTTATAGCCTCAATTTGAACATTCATGAAAATTCCTTTTTTTTATAAGCAGCGATATATGAAATCCCGTTTTTAGAAGTTTGGCAAAGCCTTTCATGCCAATGCTTAATTTCCTTGAGCAGTATTTTCCTCATCTTATTAAATTGTTGTTCAACTTGTAGCATTGCATAATTTCTTTAGATGATGATATGGAAGGAATTCTAAGGAAATCAACTCCTTAGCCAATTGTTTCGTTTCTCTGAGGCAACTTGTTGGCTCTCTCGCTGTGGGGTTGGTTGTCCAACATATGGATTACTTTACATTTAATGGCTTCTTAACAAGCAATGTTTGTGACATTATGAGGATAAGCTTATAACTGTTAATTAGAAGTTGAGGTGTACTTGTGTATGCAAATGGGGCTAGGTGCAAGCCTTGGCTGACTTTAACAGAATAGATACCCTAGTGGTGGCATCTTAGATAAAGGGATGTTCCATGGCGCATGAGACATTTCTACAATTTTGTATATCTCACATCAAATTGTTGTTGCTTGTTGATGTTCAATGGAATCATTTTAATAAAAAGGGGTTAAAATGTTCATCTAGGTATGCAAATGAGAATAGTGAAATTAGGATCCACTTTAAGTTCATTGATATCTGCACAATTAGACAACAATAGCATAATCTACATTGATTTGGCCTTTTTTTATAGACCCTAAATTCTCAAGTTTCTCAAAGTAGCCATGTTTTTAGACCCCAAACTATTAAGTTTCTCAAAGTAGTCATGTTTTTAGACCCCGGACTATTAAGTTTGACAAAGTTGGTGTTTATAGACCTCAAAACTGTCAAATTTCACATGGTCTAGATATTTTTAGACTCGAAATGTCGATAATCATAAATGTGAGTTTGTCTCGCATTCACATCTCCTAAAAAGTCAAATTTTGTTAACCATTATGTTGTTTACATTGAAATAATTTTATTGTTTGTGTAGTTATCTCTAATTAATTTAATTTGACATATTCATATGTAATTATGTAGATTTCCATTTATATACAATTATAAATTTAATGATCATTTATTAAACATTGCATATGATGAATAATATTGTGTTTTATAGTATAGATCTATAATTAATTATTTACATGTAATTATGTAACACTATAAATGCAAGATCGATATACAATTGATAGATCAACAATCTTATTTTTTAGATATGTTAATACATCTATTATTTTAAATATTGTGGTAAATATTAACTATGAGCAATCTAACAAACAATGAACAATAATATGAGTTTTATATAAAATAAAAACAAATAGAATGTGAGAGTGAACCATCATGACAACTATGCCATCATATAAAATGAATTTTATGTACATTAGAAATAGCGATCAATAATGATTTGTGGATTGGTGTAGACATTTAAATGATATGATATGACAATTATGATTAGTGGATTGCCATAAAGTTTTCAAGGATAGAGTAAACACGTCAACAATCTAGTTGTCACATCTATTTCTCATAAACTTCGAAGCCATGATATATTAACGAGTGTATTGGACTCATTATGCATGTGAAAAACACATGGGACAAAGGCATGGTCACAATAAGCACATCACATATAAAAATCAACACTCAATCTAGTGGAGAACCCTTGTAGAACAACATTGATTTATTTATGTCACATGGTGTATTTCAATGGGGTATTAAACCCTTTTATATAACAATTAGCTTTAGCATAATTACCACATTAATTGCAATTCACTAGACTATATTCTAATCACCATATTAATAAAGAACCACTTAGGCCATCTTCTAACTACCACATTAATAACATGCCATTAGGGCATCAATGGCAGTTAATGTCCTTTAAATCAAGATTACCCAAAGTATCACCAACATCCCCTCTTTATATTGACTTGGGAACCTAAACAAAGAAAGTTGTAATAAAAGATATTTTTCAAGCAAAAAGTACATCCCAATGTCCCCCTTTATTGTTCACTTGGAAAAAATGTGGTAAACAAATAATTGGCCAAATAAACATTGCAATAATCATCGTGAATATTTAGTTGGGTAGGGAATACCGTAAAGACTAATGCTATACAAAAAACAACCAAACCATTACGAGGTGCAAACATGCTCTTAATAGAAAGTCCATGTGCATAACTATAGCCTTCTAAACACCATCACATGATCTTCTTCAAAAGACAATGAAGCATACACAAATTTAAAAGGAGGGTCGTGCTTCCAAACTGTAGCCTCCAGTAACAACTTCAGAGGAACCTCTTCAAAAAAAAATGAAATAAACACAAGTTTAAATGAGAAAATGCACTAACAGTTAGAACAATGAATCAAATCCCCATGGTGTTGCCAAAGAACAATGTCCAAAATTGATATATAGATGATAAAGAGCATGTTGAATCTGAGACAATTTGAAGAAGAAGCTAATAAGGCAAGAGTTCTCCAATCACACAAACTAGGGATCTCGTTAAAATTGAGAGCGATCCAACGAAGCTCAAGTGTCAAAGATCAACAAGAATGCTTCGAACAAGGTATTAAATAGCACTAACCATGCACTTTTTTGGACACAAGGGTCAAAAATCAACTAGTGCTCCACATAAAAAAATGCACCATGATGTTCATCCCATCATAAAATGTACATCTACAATAAGAAGAAACAATCCAATTTTCCCTGTATATCCCATCTCACAAAGAAATTTGGGACCAATCCCTTTAGTATGCTTCTTGAAGTTAGAAGAAGCTTGCTCATGAGTAGCCAATAGAGAAGAAGTGGTATTAAAAGTCTCCAAAACTTTATCCTTAGCCTATATTGTTAACTCAACAATAGGACGTGAAGATTTCTTATGAGTGGCTACTAGTCTTGGAACACTTGTAGAATAAGATGCATCAATACGCAGTGCAACTTGCTCTTTTGACCCATCTAGGAGCTTTACCTTAAGCATAGTAAGGCCTTGATTGAGGCGTTGCAAATCTTGGATGATCTTGCCCTTCTAGTCCCACTGCGAATGCATGCGATCATAATTATTCTTTGGCTCTTGATACATGTCAAAAGGATGAACATTATCAACCTAAAGAGGAAGAATGTCCCCATGAAGCTCGAAAATAGTCTTCAAAAGAATTGACCTCATCTTGTAGCTAGATATTATATTCATTCCATTGAGCAATAATATCCTACAATGAAGCAAATCCATTATAAATTCCATCATTAACAATATGCAATGACACAACTTCATCACAAAAGTTTGTCATGAAAAATTTATACAAACTTCTTCGTAGACACATTTCTAGAGCAGTGATGCTTCTTTTGCATCAAAAGCATCTTGAGGCATTTTTTTTTTTTTTTCTTTTTCAATATAGTGGAAAAAGATTACAGAGAATTTGAGTGGAGCAAAGGAAATGTGAGGATTCCCATGAATAAAAAACATGATCTTCCCTTGTTGAAAAAATACTCTGAGTAAAAAAATCAAATGTAAAAAGCTTTCATATCCACCATTAAAAGAAAAAGAAAAAATATCCTACAAAATGATCAAATATGCTCTCCATTATGATTTCTCACAATTCAACTTCCCTCTTTTCTCTTTTTTTTCACTAAACAAAAACTCCAATGCCCTTACCAAAAACAAACAATAAGCCTATATTCCCCTTGAAGTGTAGAAATGTTGCCAAGGAACACAATTGTAGATTATCTCTTCACCAAGGGGTCTAGGCATCTCTAAAGACTCTCAAATCATTGTGAAAGCTTCCTTTGAAGCGCAAGCACAAAGCTTTTGCGATGTGATGAGAGCTAGAGTAGACTGTGACCCAATTAGACTAGACTGAAATGACATGGTTTCTAAAAGTTGCTTATAGTCTAAATTCATTATGTGTGTTGTATGATTGGTCCCAGAGAAGGAGGTTGGTGCTGGCACAGTAGATTGTTGCAAATTAAACACAAAAAATATGTAGAGAAGGGGGAGCATGCACTATAGATATGATTAAGAAAAAACTCAAAAACAAATGCATTCCAATCATTGATCTACAAAACATTGTGAGCTCCAATGCCATTGTGCTCCGATACAAGTAAGGAGTGGCCAAGTTATGTACTACTGCTTGTTGAAGTTCAGAAGCTAATATAAAATCATCCAAATATAAATATATGCCAAATCATTGTTCTATAATGGTGATGGGATATCTCATAAATCATAAGTAACAACGAAGATGAAACTTAGTTAACCTGTGTCTTTGTGTGCTACTGCATGGTAGATTCCACTCGTTAGTCTAGAGACAACATATCATAATTTAAATATACTCGAGATTAATCACAACAAGCATAAACTTGTATGACCTATCTATATTAAAAGATGGGAACAACCTATGTTGAAATGGAGAGAGTTCAAAAGCTTATGCGTGAGTTCACATGCTATAATTCTACTCAAAAGACCTCATAGAGCTTCCATGATTATTTAGTTCTCTAATGCACTCACTAAACATATCGCTCATCATCAATCCCGCATCTATAGTCATGACTTATAAATATCTACTCTCAACCTCATTAACATTGCTTTATTAGTGTGTGTCAAATGGTATATAATGATTACTTTAAGAGTATATATTCTATTAATTAATTCTAGATCATTTGACTACCTTTTAATCAAAATATTAGTAAAGGATGATTAATTAATTGTCTATTATTAGTTCAATTTGTGACTACCATATTAATAAGGGGTCATTAAAGTTATTGTTTAACTACCACTTTAATGACACACTATTAAGGTTTTATTTCAATGACACTTAATGTTCACTAAATCAAGATGAGCTAACATATCTCCAACAATGCGTACCTCTACTCAACATACATATGATTTACTAGCATTTTGTATAGTGGTCCATCCTGCATTGTCTCTTTTGTATTTGATTCAACTTTGCCATATGACTCTCTCCACTTAGTGTTCATTAAATCAAAATTAGCTGACATATCTCCAACAATGCATACCTCTTATATCAACGTACATATGATTGACTAACATTTTGTATAGTGGTCCATCATGCATTGTCCCTCTCATATTTGATTCAAATTTGATCCAAAATGGATCTATATAGTTACTATATGACTTTATTGATGCTCTAAAATTGAAAATATTGAATTTGGGGCATAGAAGGGTTAGTTTGGGTCAAATCCTAAAAATCGCATTGACAGATCAAGACTATAAATCCTTCCTCTACGGCCAAAGAAGTGGAATTTTGGGTCTTGAACATCAAGGACCTAGCACTTAGTTGTTGTCACTACATTCTATCCATCATATCTTTCCAATGGTGGTTCATTTTTTCAAATGGAATCCATATGTGAAATTTAGGCCCCAAGCAAGCTAACAATCTAGTTATTCCCTACAATTCCAAGTGGCAGTGATGTCATCCCACATAATTCACACATGTGGATCTAGTGATGTGTGGAAATACACTAAATACATCTAGAAACATCATGGAGAGTCTAAGAGGGTTCAAAAACCCAAAACTAAACCCTAATCGAGCTATCAAAAATCTAGTTAAACACTTACTTTCAGTGGCCATTGTTGTTCCATAGTATGAGCATTGAGTGTGGAGGAGATACTAACATAGCAAAGAGAGAGCATGTTGTAGAGGACTATAAAAGACCATAGTGTCTCGTAGCTTCATAACAAGCCCAAGAAAGGTTGTAATATATATTTTAATATCCATAATATAAGAAGATGAAAGTCACAATTATTCATTTCTTGCTAGTTTTCCCATATTGGGTTTCTGAGGTAAATTTTGTGTTCCAATCTATGTCTTTGCTATTGTAGTGTTTCATGTCATAATTATTATAGAATCTAGTTGGTGTGTTTTATTCATTTTTTAAGTCATTAAAAATATAAAAACAAAAGTGTCATAGCCAAGCATAGTCTCAATACAGTCGTTAATGTAGTTGTAGATTTGTTTTGGTGAGTCGATCATTGGAATATCTTAGGCATGTTTATTTAAGTGTTTGTATGGGTTTAGCATAATGTATGATTACATGTCTTAGAAAGTTTGAATATGTGAGAAATTTGTACCCTATGGATCTCAATATCAACACTAGAAAGCTTAGGACATAGTGGTGATCCTAAAAAATGGAAGACAAACATCATGAATGACCCATTGATGAAGGGGAAAGAATATTTATATAGATAGAATTTTATTTAGTCGACATTTCCAAGAGTATGTCCTTACTCATGGAGACTCTTTACAAAAAGAAAGGCCCATTTTCATAGCAGCCTGAATCGTAGCACACCTAACCCCCTAGTCCTCACATCTGCTGATGGGGTGTCAAAATTTCTCTTTCACCAACTACTTCATCTCTCCAAATAAACCTCGTAGATTAACTTTGCTTGTTGAGATATTTTCAGTGACTGTAACCATGATCAAATCCGATCTTTGGATCCAAAGTTACAACCCTTTGAAGTTTTCGGGTCTTTAGTAGACAAATCCACCTCATCGCCACATGGTACCCATGTGGATCCTTGTCTCTTGTGCCATTTGATGTGGCACCCATCTGGCACTGATGTGGAAGGCACCACTTGTCTCATAGTACCCTCATACTATCGGAATTTCAAAATCAATGGCTCCAATCTACTCAGAGCCCTTCTCCACTGTTAGAGTCTTTTCATTGGAGTGCTTCCACTCCCGACCTTCTCCACCGTCAAAGTCTTTCCATCAGAGTGCTTCCACTCATGAATTCCTCACTTCCTTCAATAGCATGGGTCCGAAGGCATCCTCCGACGGATCTAATGGCCCTGGGAGATCGACAATCAACGACTACGATGTTGTCGAACCCTCAAACTTGCACGACGATTAACACCATTCCTTTCAACCTCTTTGTACTCGAACTAATGGAACCCACGATAGATCAACGATTGTTGTTTCATTGTGGAGACCCTCCAATCAACAATCCAGATCAATCCACGAGGTACTCCTATTGGATTCCATCCTCCTCTAAAACCACAACTCACTCCGACTAGCCCCCCTCCGATGAACGACTGAGATCTATTGTTTGATAGATCCGAGGGATAGGATTTAAACACTTGTCCCAATGTTTATGACTGACAAGTACTCCTACCTGGTCCTTTCTGCAAATTATAGGTTTCCATGTGTCCTCCTCTAGACACGCTGGCACTCCACGTCAACATGATGTCACTCTTCTTTCATAGCTTCGCTTAAGCAGAACCCCACGTGACATCGGATTTGGCACCCAGGACACTTGGCCCTACCCAACTCTTCCACCTACTTTTACACGTGGCACTCAAGCTACGTCACATTTATCTGCCTCAAAATGCCAAATCACCTTGACACATGGCACAATCACCACTTGACACGTAGACCAACCACATGGACTGACGTCTGTTGACTACATTTTTGGTCAACAATACTTAGTCGAAAAAGCATTCCCAAGCTCCCCCTTGAATCACATTACTTGTGCAAAGTTTAACACACTCTCAGTAAATTGACACAAGGTTCTTGAGAAAAATATCATGGCTCTTGACCTATTCCTAAATATGCCCCTATTGGATATTTTCGTGCCTCTCTTTTATAGCATTTGGTGACATTATTACCATAATTTATATTATATTTTTGGATACTTTTTCATGACAAATCAAAGGGTAAATACTTTATTGTATGGGCCATGTTATTCCACTTTATTAAAACCATGTGTTTTCCTTGACTTTATTAGTCCCTGTCGTGGGCATAGAGGGACTATAGCGATCGATAAATAGTTGACCTGGTATTAGATTGTGCATTGACCAGAAATATTTCCATATTATCTATTGTTGGAATAAGGGAAGTGAAAACATTGATTTTTATATAATAAAAAGTATCATGTTTGTCAAGATCTGATTGGACAACAGATTGGAGGTCTTATTGCCGCCTTCGCTATTCCCAATGTTAAATATGTTGGCATATCCAAAGTATTTGATAGTATATGATCTTTTTGAATCATATATTTTATTATGCATTGGTCGAAGGTGGATTAATGCTAGCATTAGTTCGAATGTTTCCCTTAGCATTTTCTG
>ML778913.1:862194-885149 GCA_009831015.1 Picea engelmannii | reverse complement strand
TAGTACTAGGATAACCATTCGAATGCCATCTCATCCTTCTAGAAGATTCCCTTCTAGAAGCATCAAGAATTCATCTTTTTCCTTGCTTTAGAAAGAGTTCGCACCCTAGAAGTTCAACACAGTGCAAACCTCTCACACCCTGGCTTAAGGCAGCCTGTGAGAATTAGGCATTCTCGCAGGCAAATATACTAGTAGCCTGCGAATAGTCTTCAAAAATGAGTTTTCTGGAAGAGATGAAAATAACTTTTTCTCAAGAGAAAGTTCTTATGAAGAGCCTGAGTACACCATCATCAATACATCATCATGATGACCAAAATCATGGGTAACAGAATGCCCCCCAAAGTATGAGGTTGGAACCAGTGACAACCAATAGACTTTGTAAGATGCATGTGTGTGTCGAGAACCAGGAGCACACCTAATCGAAAACCTGCGAACAACCAAGCATCTGCAGAATATCATATATACAAATTCTGAGGTAGGCATTCCCATACTCAGATCATAGACTGATGACATTATAGACATGGGTCATGGCCACCAATCATACATTGGGGATCCATGCCGTCAAAATATAGCATAGCCACCAGAATACACTGTGGATCTATGCGAGAAATTTCAAAGCAAGACGAAATAGCCACGAGACATACACAGTGGATCTATGTGTCGCAACTTATACATACTCCATCACAACCTGGATCACAAAGATGATATCCAGGGTCTTCAATATCGTCGCCCAAAGTACGAATCTAACCATGTGATTACATGTGTTGAATTCGAACATGGTAGAAACCACTTGATTACCGGTCAATGATGAAACCGTTAACAAGTGCGATGGAAATCACCATTGATGTCAATGACTCCCAAGGTACCATAGTACAATCCATCGAGTGTGAATAAATGAGTTGAATTCGAACATCCGATGGAATCTTTCGATCAGGGGTCAATGATGTAAACCCATTGTCGAAAGCGAGGAAACCTGCCATTGAGGCATGCAAGCTCCAAGGTACCAAATAATTTCTAAGTCTTGATTCTGGATGATGAGCTGAAGTCGACGAAACAAAACTCGTCACATGAGGGCTTTGATGTATCCCCCATCAATGACACGAAATGAGTAACAGATTTTGAAGGTGAAACAGAGTATTTTGCAAATTGGACTGGACATAGGGAAGGCCAACACGAAAAGAATGGACAACTGCAGATGGCCGACTCAATATAGGTTTCAGATGGAATTCTCTTGAACATATGAATGACACGACCAATGATTTCGCAACATTGACTCAAAGACGACACAGGCAATGATCTTCTAGAAAATCGAATGAGAGATAAATGGATTTCCCAAACCGGCTTCAAATGATGAATAGGGGGTGTCATGTTCAAGAGCGACACTTACTGCCAATTAATACGAAGATGAAAACATATCCCTTTCCCAAATTCCCCCCCACCATTTCTGGTGAGCACCTCTTTATTTTTACGCAAGCTTGAGAAGGATAACATATTCTTGTTGATGTAAGCTCGTCCTTCGGATGAGTCCCTCAGAGTATGTTTAACGAACCCTAATAAGGAGTGGTTCGGTCCCATCATGGGCCTGGAAATGTTTGTTTAACGAGTCCAGAGCTAAAAAACTCGAAGGTTTTTCATGATTATAGAGTTTTGAAAAAACACTTAAAAGAGAACTCTCTCAGTTCCTTTTTCATAAAATAGTCTGGACGAGACCGAAAAAGAGATAAATTATCGCTCACCAGACACTTACTTCAAATACTTTATCGAGCGTGAAAATAGCAAGGTCGCTCGACGATCTTTTCATGTTTAGAGAGTCTGAAAAGAGCTTAAAGAGGACTCCAGGGGGTTCCTTTTTCGTATAACCTTGTTGAGCCCGAAAAAGTGATAAAAGTATGCTCGATCATGTTCTCATGTATTTACGAGTGCAAGAACGGACAAAAACGACGCTCGATGTTTTATGTAAAAACCATAAAAAACAATCAAAACACACGATGGAAAAAGAAAAACTATGTCCATATCCCGATACTTGACCATCATCACACCTGCAAAAGTTATACTCAAAAATGACATTAGGGATTAGGGTTTAATCGATAAATAATCATAAAAACCAAAATGATATAGTAAAAGTAAATAAAAGGAGTAAATACTCTTTTTACCACATCATTTTTACATTTCCACTATTGAGCTCAAAAAACCCCTCTTTTACCCTCCAAGTTCGACATCAGATTGCGGGAGCTACGAGAGACCATTCAGTGAGCCGTCTGTGACAGTGAGGTAGGCTCTTCGTCCTTAACACTTTCATGGTTTAATTTTTTAATTTCATTGGTTAAATTTGCATTTTTAAGATGATTTTCAAAGCCCTACATGCACACTGCCATTCTCGCAGGCAGACTATATGGGGCCTGTGAGAATGAGGAGTTATCGCAGGTGAGCCTAAGCCCACTTGCAAGGTTCTTGCACTGTGCACACAGGGCACCTGCGAGAACCGCAAAGCTCAATTTTTTTTTTTTTAATTTAGCCAATGAAAAATAATGGATTCATGAAAATAGTTGCTAATCTTCCTGTTGTGTCTTTTATGCAGATAATTGGCCATCAACATGGTGCTTGAATGGTGCGAAAGAGAACATGAAGAAGACAATGCAATGGTCGAAAATAATCCTCCTACTATAGTTGCTTTGAGAGACTATGGGCTCTTGAATTACTTTCGCATCCTGGGCATGAGGGCCCAAGTCAGGTTGTTAGAGTACCTGGTGCATATGTGGGACCCTGATCAACAAGTATTTCATGTGGGGGCCCACACACTGTCCTTAGACATTGAGGACATTTACTTTTTGACTGGATTGTCCCGACGCGGGTACTATGTTAGCCTGACCGGTAGCAGAGGTGGTGGGCTACAGATGAGCGAGTATTTCCGTATACACTGCATTCCAGAGGCTGAGAGAAAGAAAGAAAAAGTAGCTATTTGGGGGGTACGAGATTTGACCCTCCGTACTATCCTATTTACCATAGCTCGAATGGCTGGGATTTATGCTCCTCACATGGCGTTACAGAGTTACTTCCAGTATGCCATCGAGTGTATTGAGCCTCGGGTGTTCAATTGGGCAGATGCTGTGCTTCGCAGTATCAAAAAGAAATTGACTAAATGCAGACATGGTAACCTGAAGCAATTTGGGTATGGATCTTTGTTGGTGTCCTTCTTCCTTAAGAGGGTTCCCGTACTGAGACAACAGGTTGAGTGGAATATATCGGGTCCTAGGGATCCAAGGATGCTGAGATGGTGTCAGCTCATGGCCCGACACGTAGCAAGATCGATCATCAAGTACGATGATACTTTCTTTGAATGTCTTCAAACCCAAATGTTGATGGTTGATGACTATGCTTATGCCGGGTTGGATTTCCGAGGATATCTGGACTTATCACTGCCAGAGGATACTCAGTGGGGTGACCTTGGTAAGAAGTACATGCATTTTCTCTTTTTAAATGTTTTTGGATTTTTTTTTTATCATATTCAAATGTTTTTGTTTTATATGTTCATCCAAAGACTAAAACAAAATCGTTTTTTGATAACACAGATGTTGGACCTTACAGACCTCCCGACACTTCTCCCATCCAGCGGCGAGGAGAGGTAGCGGCAACACCACAGTATGCTGAAGATTATCAAGTGGTGGAACATAATCTAGAGGGCCTGACTGCAGACATTCCAGACATGACTCTGGAAGAGGTTCCACGACGCGATCAACGTAATATTGTAGGGGTATCAGCATCTATGAGTCGACTGCTCCGTAGGGTTGCTAGGGAAGTCGTGTGTTACCGTGAACGTCATCCATGACATCACTTTGTAGAAGCTATAAGCTTCAATTTTTGACATTTTGGTCTTCAGAATAACTTTTTGTAAAAAACTCTTTTGATCGTTATATATACAGACGGCTTCTACCGGTTTACTTTATATTGTGTGAATTTCGATGTGTTTGATTTATAAATGATTCAAATGTCTATCCAATACATAATTAGCCAATGCATCTGTTAATGTATTTAGACATCTAGGAATATGTTTATATTCAATGTGATCAAAATAACGTTCCAAGAGGCGAATTCGCAAATGCACCCGTAACAAAGTAGGACTTCGAATAGAGTAGATATTACTTAATTGTAGTACTACAAGTTGCGAGTCAAGTTGCACAACCAAATGACGAATTCCGAGCGAGATAGCATCAACCAATAATTCAATAACGATGCTATACTCTACAATGTTGTTGGTCGCACGACCGAGGCACACACCTCGTAAAGATACAAGTTCGTTTGTTGGGGCATATATTTCCCACACAGTGGAAGCAAGGTTCTGAGTACTACGGATAGCGCCATCAGCGAAGCCAATATAGGGTAACGAAGACTCCAACATCTGGAAATCAAACACAACGTCACATAAGGGTAGAGACCAGATAATGATAAAAGAAAACTATAGTAACACACAAAATGTATGATACAATAAAATACAAGTACTTGTGCACATATGATTTATGCATAGTACCTCTTCAAGTACAACCCATTCTTGGGTTCACTCAAAGGGATACCATCGTAATCTACCAACTCATATGATCCTTTTTCCAAAACTCGACGAACAATATAAGGACCTCGCAACATGGGTTCGAATTTCCCAACTCCTAACACATCTTGATCCTGTTCATAGAGAAGAACAAGATGACCTTCGGAGAAAATGCGAGGCTTGACATGCCTGTCATATTAGGCCTTGACACGCTTTTTTTGGGCTTCTATTACTAGAGTGGTGTCACGTCAAGTTTCGTCTAATCGCATAAGATACAATAGACGTTCTTCTTCAGAAGAAGTGTTGGGTAGGAGTTCAACAACTAGCTTCAGAGAGGGTATCTCGCATTCGATAGGAAGAATGGCTTCCACACCATAGACTAACCGAAAAGGCGTAAACCCAGTAGCAGACTTGATAGATGTCTGGTACGCCCACAATGCGGAAAACAATATTGTATGCCAACTTGTTTTATGAATCCCTATCATCCGTCAAAGCATAGTTATGAGAACTTTGTTGATTGCTTCGACCTGGCCGTTGGCTTGTGGATAATAGGGCATTGAGTTATCATGACGAAGATCCAACTTCTCAGTAAGTTCAGACATCATAAAATTCCTAAAGTGGCTACCATGATCAGTGATGATAGCTTGGGGAACAACAAAACGAGCTATGACGTGGTTAAAAAGAAATAAGGTTGTGGTATTTTCAGTGTTTTCAAGTGTCGGCATCGCCTCAGCCCATTTCATAAAGTAATCAACGGCTACAATAATGTAACCATGCCCCCCGATCGAGTGAGGGTGACATGTCATGAAATCGATGCCCCATTTCGCAAAAGGACCAACTGATACCACAGGGTGAAGAGGAGCATGATGTGACCAAATTTTCTGATTGTAGGTCTAGCAGGCATGGCATTTATGAACGACAGTAATGCAGTCGTTAAACAAAGAAGGCCAAAAATATCCTGCACGAATGATCTTCTGGGCAGTAGCATACCCAGACATATGACCACCACATGCTCCGGAATGGTAGTCATTCAGAGCTTTCTCGGCTTCGTCGAACGTTAGACAACGTCGAAAAACAAAGTCAATCCCCCGACAATAAAGAGTATCCTTGAGGGTAATGTATTGACGAGCTTGATAGCGTATGCGACGTTGTTCAGTACTAGACAAAGTAGGTCGGAAAGTATGGGTTTGGAGATATATAATGATATCCCCATACCAAATATCGTCAGTGCTAATGAGGAAAAGAGATTCATTGGGTAATGAATCAACTGCTACATTTTCCGTTGCAGAGTGAGGAAAATCACATATCAACTCAACAAAAACTAAAGACTTCTTAGACTTGGCACGATTGAATTCCAAATCAAACTCCTGGAGTATCACAATCCATTTGGAGTATTTTCCCCCTAGCAATTGACGTGTCAAAATGTGTTGCATAGGGTTGCAATGAGAAATCACCGTAGTCTTGCGTGAGAGGATATAGTGCTGGAAGCATTGGACGGCTTGAACGACAGCCAAGGCCAGTTTTTCGACATGTTGATACTTGATTTCAGTTGGTGTGAGACTTCGACTCAAGTATTAAATAACATGTTCGTCGTGCGCATCATCCTCTTGGACGAGAACCATGCCAATAGTGTACTCCGAGGCAGCAAGATAAAGGAAATAATAGCGACTGTAATCGGGAGGAAAGAGAAGCGAAGCTCATGTTAGGGACAACTTTAAAGCTTCAAAAGCGTTGTTAGCAATGGTATCCCAGACAAACTCAAAATCTTTCTTTAGTAGCCACGTAAAACCATGAGTGATCTCGGCGTAATTAGGGATAAAACGATGAAGAAAGTTTGCTTTCCCCTATAAACTTGGCAACTGGCGCAGTGTAGAAGGAGGAGGGAGATTAAGAATTGCCTCAATCTTAATAGGATCCACCTGGATCCCTTGACGTGAAACGATAAAACCTAGAAGATGGTCGGATTCTACGCAAAAAATGCATTTATGAGGATTTAAATGTATACGATAGAACCAACAACGAACGAAAATGGCGTGGAGGTGGGTAGGGTGATCGACTCTGCGCATAGAATGAGCGGGTAAATCGTCCAAATCGGGTTGAACGATGTGCTTGATATCATGAAAAGCATAAGACATAGCACATTGAAACGTCGCGCCAGCATTCTTGAGACCAAAAGGAAGTTTCCTGTAGGCAAAAGTACCCCAAGGACAAATAAAGGCAGTCTTATGTTGATCCTTAGGAGCAATGTTAATTTGATTATAGCCAGAGAAACCATCCATGAGAGAGAATATTTCACTTCCGGTGCAGTCATCGACAATCTGATTGACAAAAGGGGTAGGAATGTTGTCTTTGGGACAATCTTTGTTGATATCCCTATAATCAACACATACATGAATAGTGCCTCCTTTCTTGTCAATTGGGACAGGATTGGAAACCCAGTCTGTAAGAGCCACCGGATAAATAAATCCGACTTTCAGAAGTTTCTCGACTTCGAGCTTTATAGCAGTCGCTTTACGTGGGTGAACTGGATGAAGGTGTTGCCGGACAGGTTTAGCTCCAGGGTATGTCTTTATCTCATGTAAAACAATGGCAGGGTCGATACCTGGCATCTCTTCGTAGCTCCAGGCGAAGATGTCAGGAAATTATTTGAAAAGAGACGTATAGGTGACGATTTCGTCGGAAGAACACAAAGCTCCAATATGGACATTTTCGAAAATCCCAGGGTTGATGGATATGTCAATGGGAATCGTGGGCAAGATATTACTGAAGTTCCCTTCAGCAAACACATCGTGTGTAGTCGCAGGAACCGTCGAGATGACAACAACGGTCGACAGAGTCGAAATCCGTTGGTAGTTCTCAAGAGTATGTTGCTCTAGAAAAAGTATGGAACAATGATGCCCATCATCCCAAGGGGTGTCCTCCATGACGGACATGATCATCTCATCAGTGGGAAAAATAACACGAAAAGGATCAGGAGACAACTCATCAAGAGAGAGGGTAGAAGGTGTTTCCGATTGAATGGCCTGATATGCAGATTCAACCGGACTTAACAGCATTACGTCGCTGAAACGAAGATGATCTCCAGGGTCAGGGACAATCCAAGGGTCCTGTGACGTAGGAAGTTCATGAGGCACGGTGGAAATCATATTTATAGAAGCAACAGACGGGCGTGGAACATCAGGCGATGGAATGGGGAAAGTACCCATTAACGAGGAGTCCTTTAAAAGGCCTACAGCGGCATTCTCATAACCCGGTGGGGTTTTAGCAATAAATGGTACGTTTCCAGTACGGGTATTAGAATTGAAGAAGGCAAGTTGGTCGATGGTAAAAACCTTTCCTTGATGAGGAAAACGTACCACACGGAAAAGTGTCGACACAATGGCGTGCATGGAATTGATCCAGCTACGGCCAAGTGAAAGATTATAATCAAGAGGACCGTCAAAGACTTCCACTTTGACTTGGACCGTCTTAGCTTCTAACGTGATGGGAAACGAAGGAAGAACGCCATAGGGCTTAAAACCAGAGCCATTGAAGGCTTTAAGAGTGTTCTGGGATTCATTCAAAGGAGGAGAGCCAATGGCTTTCCAACAAGCAAGAGACATAACACATGTCGAGGCACCCTCATCAATAACAGTTCGGCAAACATTTTTGTCGGAGACAACCACTTGTATTTGAAACGCTAGTTGAGGAGGTAACCTTGGAATGTGATCTTCCAAGTCAAAGACTATCAAATTTGTATCTGTCGGGTCAATTCCACCTATAGCTTTCAACAGTGCCTTCCGTTGTGCAGGACAAGACTGAAGAACTTCAAGGGCTGACATCGCTAAAGGTGCCTGGGCTAGATATTCAACAATACTATATTTTTGGGCCGCACGAGCATGAGGATTGAAAGTCGATTTCCTAATGACACCTTTTGGGGGTGGTCGTAGAAATGTATCAAGGCTCGGTCGTTCAAGATGAAGAGGAACATTAGGAGGTGGAGTCGGGAGAGGGTTGGACCAATGAAGGAGGTAAATCATCAACCTTATCCTTAGATGGAGAATAATCTTTGGCTCGAGTAGTGAGTGCAACATTGTTCTGCTTAGAATCACCAGTACACATCAAAACATATGATGTCGTAGAAGAGGAGGGTTGGTCATGAATGACCAACTGAGCCTGTTGTGGAGACGGGAAGGGTTGGGAAAAGACTGCCGGTGGAGGTGGTTTTGGAGCTCCTTGAAGGAACTTAGTGACCTCAGCACGTCGTGGACAATCCTTCGTGTAGTGATCGTCACCACATATAAGGCAAGGGTATCGGGGTTTGTGCTTATCTCGTTCTTCAACAGGAGTGGTTTTAGTTTGCTCTGATTGATTATTATTTTTGCCCTCCTTATTCTTATCTCTCCCCTTTTTAGATTTGTTTTTACCGGCTGGGGTAGATTGGACAACATTTACCTCATAAGTCTTGTCGGTGGGAGTGGCAGGAGATGGAGCATTTTGAACATTAGAAGAAGCAGATTTAGGGGTTGTTCTTGAAACATAATATGATTGGGTTTGGGCAGTACCAATCACACCGTCAACTGCATGCGAGGCAACTGGAGTAGTTGAAGTGTTGGAAGTATTAGGATGAGGTAATTCAGGCAATAAATCGTAAAGGGTCCCTGTTTGCGAATAAATGAGATAAAGATATTGAGCACAACTTATATCCTGCTCTTCCGTGAAAACGCCACCCATGGAAATGTCCTTACCAATTTCATTCACAAATGATTTTGTAAACCATTCTGCCAGTAACTAATCAGGAAGCTCAAGTTTAATGAGACGTCATCTCCTTCGCCACTCATGGATATGATCAGATATATGAGTTCCTTTAGTCTGTTTGAAGGAAGTCAAAATCTCAGTCCCGATATCATAACGGATTGGTAACTGGTAATGCGTAAGGAAATCCATAGCTAGGGTGTTGAAATCAGAGAAGAAACCTCGTGGCAATTCAATATACCACTTCGCAGCAGAACCGGTAAGGGTTAGTTGAAAAAGACGTAAACAAATAGAGTCATCCATCAATGAGTTGGATGAACACCATAGGTGAAAATTCATAACGTGATTGTTTGGGTCCTCTCCCACTTTGCCATTGAATTTAGGAATGTCCGATGGAAGCTTGGCTAGAATAACAGGCCATTGGGGAGAGTGATGAATAGGATCATTTAAAATCCTTGACAAATCCAGCAAATCCAAAGTAGAAAGAAAAGGTAACTGTTGATTCACTTGCGGGTACTGGTGGCTTTGGGGTGGAAGCCCTGTCGGCAAACCAGTAGGACCGTAAGTGGTCTACATAGAATGGGAAGACCCAGGAAGATTCGGTGGTGGTTGAAGAGGATAGTAGCTCCAGGGATTGTAACCTTGAGTGGGGACATGAGTTTGAGCATTCAGACCCCAAATAGGATTGGGTATACCTGGCTATGGTTGGCCTATAGTAGGGACATGAAACTACTGCCCCCCAGTCGTTTGAGGAGGATTTTGTATCATCTGATTCCAATACTTTTCCAAAGAGGGAGGTATATTTTGTCCAAAAGGTGGGGTTGGTCCCCCTATCGTAGGTGGTGTTCCAACCAGAAGTTGTGTCCCAATCGAAGGTTGTGTTGTAATTGGAATGTGTCCGGTAAGAGGAAGTTGAATCGTACCACCTTGTCCACCAACAGGAATCTGCAAGTTTGGTGTAATGGACGGGATAGTGCCACTAGGATTAGGATTGCCATTGGAAGATAAGAAAGGTCTTCCAGAAGGAAATTGAGGGAGTGTCGGAATAAACTGGGAATAGGGTGCCCAGGAAAAGAAGGACCACCTGGAGAACCGAATGGGGTTTGTGGAGGTGTTGGAATGGAAGCATTCAACGCACGGTATCTGGGTGGTAGTGTCGGAGTGACATTGGGTGTTCGCTGCGTGTTTATAGGAGCAAGACCAACCGCAGTGAACCTGGTTGGGACACTCGTAGTATTCGTGAGATGGGCCATTTCGACAGGGATAGTAAAGTGATAAGTGGTACGCAACAATATAGTCTCTGTCTCAGAAAACACCGGAGGGTTGATTTCAGAGACCACAGGTGAACCAGGACCAAAAAGGTCCCTTCGAAAAACACCTATAGACCAAAAAGGATCTTTGCCTTCTATGCCGGGAAAAGGTCCAACGGGTGATCCAGAAGATGTAAAAACTAGTTCTCCGGAAGAATTCAGTCGCATAAATGGTCGCTCAGAACCAGGGTGAAGTCGAAAGTCCTCTCAAGTATTGGTAATTCAAAAAGGTTCTAGAGAGTCAGTTCATTCCACTTGTGGTGTGGTGACGACTTTGGCTTCACTTTGCCGAGGAGAGCCCTCAGGTGTACCTGTAGGCAAGGGTTGAGAACCGTCCAGATGCTCTAGAGATAAACCCTGCATTCTACGTGAATGACATGGGGGAGCTATTGTAAATGAGTAACAAACTTTGCGAAGAAAATCCTATGGTCAACTTCGAGAAACAAACAACACGTTCTAGTAAACAAAATCTAGGAAGCAATCACCAGGCAAATAAGACCTTATAATTTCGAAGCCACTAGTTGGTGATGAAATCCAACGTCGCAACAACGAGACGAGAAGGGGCGGGGCTAGGGTGGAAAATTTACGCTGACGACTTTCTTAATGGACTTACACCCTGGTGTAAGCTCCCACACATAATCGTGGGTATACCCTCCAAGGAACCCGAGTGAGTTTGGTCAACGTCAATTCCAGGTACCGTGAAGACTTTCCCCTCCACAGTCACCTCGGGTAAGAACCTAGAGAGATAGGCCACTAAGGTCACCACCAACAACAATAAAGCCTGAGGTGACAGTCGATGGTCTGATCCACACGCAAGGGCATGGTATCTAGCCTGAAATCAACTCAAAAGGCTTCCACTCATCATTGTGTGTATACCTCCGAGTGATCCCCGTAATACGTGCAAATATCTTTTTTTTATCATATTCAAATGTTTTTGTTTTATATGTTCATCCAAAGACTAAAACAAAATCATTTGTTGATAACACAGATGTTGGACCTTACAGACCTCCCGACACTTCTCCCATCCAACGGCGAGGAGAGGTAGCGGCAGCACCACAATATGCTGAAGATTATCAAGTGGTGGAACAGAATCTAGAGGGCCTGACTGGAGACATTCCAGACATGAATCTGGAAGAGGTTCCACGACGTGATCAATGTCATACTGTAGGGGTATCAACATCTATGAGTCAACTTCTCCGTAGGGTTGCTAGGGCAGTCGTGTGTTACCGTGAACTTCATCCATGACGTCACTTTGTAGAAGCTATAAGCTTCAATTTTTGACATTTTGGTCTTTAGACTAACTTTTTGTAAAAAACTCTTTTGATCGTTATATATACAGACGACTTCTACCGGTTTACTTTATATTGTGTGAATTTCGATGTGTTTGATTTATAAATGATTCAAATGTCTGTCCAATACATAATTAGCCAATGCATCTGTTAATGTATTTAGACATCTAGGAATATGTTGATATTCAATGTGATCAAAATAACATTCCAAGAGGTGAATTCGCAAATACACCTGTAACAAAGTAGGAATTCGAATAGAGTAGATATTACTTAACTGTAGTACTACAAGCTACGAGTCAAGTCGCACAACCAAATGACGAATTCCGAGCGAGATAGCATCAACCAATAATTCAATAATGGTGCTATACTCTACAATGTTGTTGGTCGCACGACCGAGGCACACACCTCGTAAAGATACAAGTTCGTTTGTTGGGGCATGTATTGCCCACGCAGCGGAAGCAAGGTTCTGAGTACTACAGCTAGCGACATCAGCGAAGCCAATATAGGGTAGCGAAGACTCCGACATCTGGAAATCAAACACAATGTCACATAAGGGTAGAGACCGGATAACGATAAAAGAAAACTATAGTAACACACAAAATGTATGATACAATAAAATACAAGTGCTTGTGCACATATGATTTATGCATAGTACTTATTCAGGTACAACCCATTCCTGGGTTCACTCAAAGGGATACCATCGTAATCTACCAACTCATATGCTCCTTTTTCCAAAACTCTTCGAACAATATAAGGACCTCGCCACATGGGTTCGAATTTCCCAGCTCCTAACACATCTCGATCCTGTTCATAGAGAAGAACAAGATCACCTTAAGAGAAAAAGCGAGGCTTGACATGCTTGTCATATTGGGCCTTGACACGCTTTTTCTGTGCTTCTATTACTAGAGTGGCATCACGTCGAGTTTTGTCTAATCGCATAAGATACAATAGATGTTCTTCTTCAGCAGAAGTGTTGGGTAGGAGTTCAACAACTAGCTTCAGCGAGGGTATCTCGCATTCGATAGGAAGAATGGCTTCCACACCATAGACTAACTGAAAAGGTGTAAACCCAGTAGAGGACTTGACAGATGTCTGGTATGCCCACAATGCTGAAAACAACATTGTGTGCCAACTTGTTTTATGAATCCCTATCATCCGTCAAAGCATAGTTATGAGAACTTTGTTGATTGCTTCGACTTGGCCGTTGGCTTGTGGATAATAGGGTGTTGAGTTATCATGACGAAGACCCAACTTCTCAGTAAGTTCAGACATCATAAAATTCCTAAAGTGGATATCGTGATCAGTGATGATATCTTGGGGAACACCAAAACAAGCTATGACGTGGTTAAAAAGAAATAAGGTTGTGGTCTTTCCAGTGTTGTCAAATGTCAGCATCGACTCGGCCCATTTCGTAAAGTAATCAACGGCTACAATAATGTAACCATGCCCCCCAGCCGAGTGAGGGTGACATGTCATGAAATCGATGCCCTATTTCGCAAAAGGACCAACTGAGACCAGAGGGTGAAGAGGAGCAGGATGTGACTGAATTTTTTGGTTGTATATCTAGCAGGCATGGCATTTCTGAACGACAGTAATGCAGTCGTTAAACAAAGAAGGCCAAAAATACCTTGTGCGTAAGATCTTCTGGGCAGTAGAATACCTAGACATATGACCACCACATGCTCTGGAATGGCAGTCATTCAGATCTTTCTCGGTGTCATCGAACGTTAGACAACATAAAAAAACAGAGTCAATCCCCCGACGATAAAGAGTATCCCCGAGGATAATGTATTGACGAGCTTGATAGCGTATGCGACATCGTTCAGTACTAGACAAAGTAGGCCGGAAAGTCTGTGTTTGGAGATATATAATGATATCCCCATACCAAATATCGTCAGTGCTAATAAGGAAAAGAGATTCATCGGGTAATGAATCAATTGCTACATTTTCCGTTGTAGAGTGAGGAAAATTGCATATCAACTCAGCAAAAACTAAGGATTTCTTGGACTTGGCACGGTTGAATTCCAAGTCAAACTCCTGGAGTATCACAATCCATTTGGAGTATTTTCCCCCTAGCAATTGACGTGTCAAAATGTGTTGCATAGGGTTGCAATGAGAAATCACCGTAGTCTTGCGTGAGAGGATATAGTGCCGGAAGCGTTGGACGGCTTGAACGACAGCCAAGGCCAGTTTTTTGACATGTTGATACTTGATTTCAGTTGGTGTGAGACTTCGACTCAAGTAGTAAATAACATGTTTGTCGTGTGCATCATCCTCTTGGACGAGAACCATACCAATAATGTACTCTGAGGAAGCAAGATAAAGGAAATAGTCGCGACTGTAATCGGGAGGAAAGAGAAGCGGAGCTCGCGTTAGGGACATATTTAAAGCTTCAAAAGCATTGTTGGCAATGGTATCCCAAACGAACTCGGAATCTTTCTTTAGTAGCCGCGTAAAACCACGAGTGATCTCGGCGTAATTAGGGATAAAACAACGAAGAAAGTTTGCTTTCCCCTGCAAACTTGGCAACTGGCGCAATGTAGAAGGAGGAGGGAGATTAAGAATTGCCTCAACCTTAATAGGATCCACTCGGATCCCTTGACGTGAAACGATAAAACCTAGAAAACAACCTGATTCTACGCAAAAAATGCATTTATGAGGATTTAAACGTATACGATAGAATCGACAGCGAACGAAAATGGCACGAAGGTGGGTAGGGTGATCGACTCTACGCATAGAATGAGCGGGTAAATCATCCAAATAGGGTTGAACGATGTGCTTGATATCATGAAAAGCATAAGACAGAGCACATTGAAATGTCACACCAGCGTTCTTGAGACCAAAAGGAAGTTTCCTGTAGGAAAAAGTACCCCAAGGACAAATAAAGACAGTCTTATGTTGATCCTTGGGAGAAATGTTAATTTGATTATAGCCAGAAAAACCATCCATGAGAGAGAAGATTTCACTTTCGACGCAGTCATCGACAATCTGATCGATGAAAGGGGTAGGAAAGTTGTCTTTGGGACAAGCTTTGTTGATATCCCTATAATCAACACCTACATGAATAGTGCCTCCTTTATTGTCAATTGGGACAGGATTGGAAACCTAGTCTGTAAGAGCCACCAGATAAATAAAGCTGGCTTTCAGAAGTTTCTCGACTTCAAGATTTATAGCAGTCGCTTTACGTGGGTGAACTGGTAGGGTCGATACCTAGCATCTCTTCGTAGCTCCATGCGAAGATGTCACGAAATTATTTGAAAAGAGACGTATAGGTGACGATTTCATCGGAAGAACACGAAGCTCCAATATGGACATTTTTTACAATCCCGGGTTTGATGGATATGTCAATGGGAATCATGGGCGAGATATTACTTAAGTTCCCTTCAAGAAACACATCGTGTGTATTCGCGGGAACCGTCGAGATGACAACAATGGTCGACGGAATTGAAATCCATTGGTAGTTCTCAAGAGTATGTTGCTCCAGAAAAAGTATGGAACGATGATTCCCATCATCCCAAGGGGTGTCCTCCATGACGGACATGATCATCTCGTTAGTGGGAAAAATAACACGAAAAGGATCGGGAGACAACTCATCAAGAGAGAGGGTAGAAGGTGTTGCCAATTGAATGGCCTGGTAGGCGAATTCGACCGGACTTAACGACATTGTGTCGCCGAAACGAAGATGATCTCCACCGTGCCTCACGAACCTTGGCTTAAGGCAACCTGGGTGAATTAGGCATTCTTGTAGGCAAATATATTAGCAGCCTGCAAACAGTCTTCAAAAATGAGTTTTCTGGAAGAGATGAAAATAACTTTTTCTTAGGAGAAAGTTCTTATGAAGAGCCTGAGTACACCATCATCAATACATCATCATGATGACCAAAATCATGGGTAACAATCTCCCACACATAATCGTGGGTATACCCTCCAAGGAGCCCGAGTGAGTTTGGACAATGTTGATTCCAGGTACCGTGAAAACTTTCCCCTCCATAGTCACCTCGTGTAAAGAACCTAGAGAGATAGGCTACTAAGGTTACCAACTACAACAATTATTCCTGGGGAAATAGTCGACAGTCTGATCCACACACAAAGGCAGGGTATCTAGCCCGAAATCAACTCGAGAGGATCCCACACCTAATCGTGGGTATACCTTCAAGTGACCCCCAATAATATGCGCAATATCTACACCAAGACCAACAAAGCAGGGTGAGTAACTTTGCTAGTCTTAATGCGACCTCAGGTTTGACCCTTGTGTGAGAAGGGCTTCCCAAGACAAAATGTAGCAATTGGATTTGAACTCTCCCTATCACAAGATACTATTGTGTGTTTTGATTCTTTGGAGAGTGTGCCTTACAACCTATTCCAAAGTACTATCCTAGCTAATGTTGGTGAAAAAGATCCCTAGAAAATAAAATTTACTAATAAATTTTAACTTTACACTGTGTTTTAGATGTTGTTGTTTACTCAAAAAGGAGATGGAAATGAAACTGATGAAGTTGTGACCTTGACCCAATAAAATGAAAAAAGAGATGAACGTGCAATTTTTCAATTCAATGAACTCTAATTACAGTAGGGATACAATATTCTTTTGAAGTACAAAAGGCTACGAATTGCAATTTCTTAATTCCGAATGAATACAATTCCAAATAATCATGAAATACAAAATTTTCCAATTCTCTTCTTTAACCAATATTTTGAATGTAAATTTTTTCTTATGAAAGATTACTAAAAAGAATAAACAAATCCAATTCTTCCTTTTCAAAACAAAATCATAAATGTGATGATGAAAGGAAAATGTAATCCAAGAAAATCAAGACATTCTCAACACAATTCCCAAATCAAATTTGTAATATAGACAAAAATGAAAAAGACAAGAAAACCTTTTGTCATATGCAAGAAAAAAGTGTCTCTTAATCAACAAACAATCTAAAAAATAAAATGAATCCAAAACTTCATGCAAACCAAAGACCCTTTGTCAAACAAGCACCCAGATCAAGATCTAAGATTATATCTTTATGACAATTATCATAAGAAAAAACTTGCAAAACGCAATGAAAGACTTTCAATCACTGAAAACCAATCAAGAGAAATCTTTAAACTCGGAGATCAACCAAACATTGGCATAATAAGTTCACTCCAAGAAACTAAGGAAAAACTGGGAGGTAAAATACAAATTGACTCACTCCAATAAAATCTACAGGAGTCGTCGCAAGCTAGGTATGGATACAGTGTGACAAGCAAAGGTCGTCGCAGGCTACTAGAAGAGAAAAGTGCGACATCATCACACTGGATTGGTCAAGAAAGATGTGACGTCTGAGGGTCGTTGCAGGCTTCCAATATGGTGCAGTGCAATGATCTCTGTAAATGAAGAAAAAATGGGAGAAAGACAAAAATCTCACTGAACTTCTAGACCCAGGGAGTCCAGATGGATCACCCACAAACTCAAAAAGTGAATTTAATCAGAAGGAGGCAGGCTAAATGAAAATGGGAAGAAAAAAATAAAAAGGAATATGTTTCCCCAGTATGGTCGCTAATTTTGTTATGGGATTAATTGGTAAATGCGGACATAAACATATCTCCTTAGATCCACCTAGATCTAGAACAAAACATAACAAAATATGATGCTTTCCCTAAGCTCTAACTATTGAGTTTACTAGCTAATAAGAGATAGGAAACCTACCATTTAAATGTCACTTCCTCTTGCCATTGTCATCCTAGCTCGACTCCAGTGCTCCTGTGATATTGAATCTATAAGGGAACACAAGCCAAACAAAGTGAAAGCAATCGAATATACTCAACAAGAACTTATGCATGCGATCAAGGAATCATACAATAAAACAAGACAAGTTTTATGGGAAAGAAACATATCATTGTATTATATCAAAGTGAAAGTGAAGATTACAACCAAAGCCTTGATGTCGCAAGGTCCCCTTTCAATGAATATTTTCTCCAACACACACACTTGCTCCAATCTTGAATGAAGAAGATCCACAATGACTTGATGAACTGAAATGAGGCTCTCAAGAATGATCCAATGCAGAACTCTCCATACAATCTTAGCCTTACTTTGCTTTCTTTTGCTTAATTTTACTTAACCTTTTCCATGATAGATCCCTCTTTATATAGGGGAAAGAGATATGGTTGAAGAGATTAGGATGATCCCACCAAATCCAAGAAGCGAGTAATATCCAAACCATTTGGATGCCACCTCATCTTCTAGAAGATCCTCTTCTAGAACTTTCATGAAACTTGACCTTTTCTTAGTCTTTTGACATCGTTTCACCCTAGTTGTAGATCAACTTGCGGAGACGTCGCAGCCTAGCTTTAGAGCACAAGGTGACGATCAGGCATCGTCGCACCCTGTGTATAGTGCAACTTGCGATGACCTTCCTTAATAGGGTTTTTGAGGGGAGAAATCCAACCATTTTTCTCATGACAAAAGATTCTTTCTGGGAACATGAACACATGTTTGTCAATGGATCAATGGGGTGACCGAAATAATGTGTAATAGTTTTCTCCCCCATGAGGGTTTCCCAGGATAAAATGATTTGTACCTTGTGATTGTGTTTCTCTTAGTGATCCTGCTTATGATATTATTGTCTAGTAAATTAAAAAGAACTTAATAGAAAATCTAAAATTAACATGGAATGAGAGCTAAACTGAGTAGAGAACCTTTCACTAGGTAACCAAAAACGTCACTGTTGTCGTACAAGAAAATTAGGGCTTTTTATTGGAAGGGAATTTCAGCCTAAAAACCATCTAGTTAAGTGCACCCTAGTCTAGCAAACTCATTGACAACTTGAGCACAACTTTTCAGTGGCCAGAGTCTCTGGAAAGTGAAACCCTAGTTTTCATTGGTACCAAAAAACCAGAAAACTAGGAAACTAGAACTAGTACCATAAGTACCAGTCCAGATTTGTGAAGTTCCAATTTCAAGGGTCAAAATTTGGATTTTCTGAAAACAGACTGCACCAGCCTACTCGCCTCAACCCAAAGCACCTCCTGGTAAGTTCAAATTCAATTTCTGAGAACTTTCAATTTTTGGTCATTTTCCCAGCTCCAGGTCAAGATGTCTACAAGCACCAAGCTTGTTGACAAGTTAGAAGGTGTGGAAAACTTTCGTTCCTATAAGTATATGATTGCACTCATTCTTTAAGAGAATGACCTTGAAAAATTCATAAATGAAAATGTACTAGAACCCGCAGAAGCTGCAACCAAAGAAAAGCACCTGAAGGATATGGTTAGGGCCAAAAGAATCATTGCAAACTATATTAAATATCACTTGATCCCTCAAGTGTATTCTAAGAGCACTCCAAAATAAATTTTTGATTCCCTAACTAGAATGTATGAAGGAAGGAATATCAACCGAAAGATGAATTTGAGAACCCAACTCAAGAATACAAAGATGTAGAAAGGAGAAATCGTTCATGACTATTTCTGTAGGTTTTCTCAATTCAAGGAACAAATAGAAGCAATTGGAGACAAACTAAATGAATATGAAATCGTAATGACAACTCTTAATGGTATCAAAATACCTTGGGATTCCTTTATAAAACTAGTTGTGAAAGAAAGGAAAAACTCCAATTTGAAAGTCTTTGGGAAGAATGTGTTCAAGAAGAAGCAAGATTAGATAACAGAGAAGCAGTACTACTAAGGGATGAAGAACAATCCCTAGATTCTCATGCTAAAGGAGGAAAGAAAAGGTCTCACTTCCAGAAGGAGACCCACCTACATAAGGAATATCACTCCCCAAAGAGATTCACCCATTTCCATAAAGAATCTCACCCTCCAAGGAGATTCCAAAGGTTTCAGAAAGTTCAAAGAAGAGAAAATGATTTCTCCTCTTATCAATGTTACCATTGTGACAAGATGGGGCATATTACTAAGAATTGTCCAACTAGAAGAGAAGAATACAAGAAGAGAAATAACAAAAGACACCATTCCCATACAGTTGAAGATGATGATCCACCCACAAAGATGATTAAAGAAAATATTGAAGATTAACATGTTTTATTCTCTGCCCTCTCAGGATTTGTGTCACATGGAGAGGATACTTGGCTCATAGAAAGTGGTGCCTCTAAGAACATGACAGGTCAGAGAGACATTCTCTCTAGCCTTATAGAAATAACTTTCCCCAGAAAGTTACACTTGGAGATGATTACCAGTACCCTATCAAAGGAGTAGGAGAATCCACCTACAAACTTGATTCAGGGATCCCGATGAAAATGAAGGATGTACTCTATGTACCATGTTTGACAAAGAATTTGGTTTCTATATTAGCTTTAGATAAGAAAAGTTTCAGGGTTGCATTCATAGATGGTGAAGTCCTTATGTGGCCTAAAGGAAAAAACCATAGAAGATGCAATTGTTATTGGAATAGAGGAAGGTGGCCTATATAAATTAAAAGGTCACTCAGATGCAACCTTGACTCACTCCACTGAGAGTCCATGTAAACTTTGGCATATAAGACTAGCTCACATCAAATACAAAGCCTTACCATATGTAAGAAAGGTAGTGACAAGTCTACCATAGTTCAAGGTTGATCGTGAAGGTGTGTGCAAGGGATGTGCACAAGGAAAGAACATAAATAATCCTTTCCTGAAGAGCGACAGTAAAGCATAAGGAATCTTATAGCTCATACACTCAGATGTATGTGTCCCAATGCCATCAAAATCTCTTAGTGGGTATGTATACTATATGTCATTTATTGATGATTATTCTCACAAGACTTGGGTTTACTTCTTGAAATCAAAAGATGAAGTGTTTGGAAAATTCAAGGAATTCAAAGCCTTGATAGAGAATCTCTCTGAAAGAAAAATAAAGATACTCAGGTCAGATGATGGAGGAGAATACACCTCAAAAGAATTTTTAATATTTTGTAGTGATGTCGAGATTAAGAGGGAGCTCACCACTCCCTATAATCCTCAAAAAAATGGTGAAGCAGAAAGAAAGAATAGAACTATAATGGAAGCAGTGAAGACGATGATCCATAATCAAGATCTTCCAATTCACTTATGGGCTGAAGCAACAGAACATTAGTGTATGTCCAAAACAGATTATCCCATAGTGCACTTGGATTCAAAAAACCCGAAGAAATGTTCTCCGGAAAGAAGCCAGAAGTAAGCCATCTCAATATATTTGGTTGTCTAGTGGTTGTACACATTCCAAAATAAAGGATAACCAAGTTGGACCCTTTAGGAAAGAAGGGAATATTTGTTCAATACTGTGAGGTCTCTAAGGCCTTCAAAATTCACATACCAGGTTACCATCATATTGAGATCAATAGATGTAACATTTGATGAATATGCAACACTCAAGAAATCAAGGAGATGTCATCTTGAAGAAGTATATGAATAAGAACCTGTAGCTCCCAGAGTTGCAGAACTAGTGAGGAAAGTTACAATTACCCCTAGTGATGAGATTCAAGAAGATCATGATATGATAGAATCTCAAGAACCTCCTCAAATGACGATCCCTCACAAGAGAAATCCAGTTTGGGAAAGGGAACTTATTCAATATGGAGAGAAGTATGGTGCCCTAGAAGGAACCATGAGACAAATCAAGAAACCTAAGCCATTCTCTAGTTACATGGCTTTGATGTGTGATCTCATAGAAAAGGATCCTACTTGCTTTCAAGAATACATTCATAAGAAAGAATGGGAAGATTCCATGACAAAAGAATACGAATCCATTATAAAGAATGTTGTATGGGAAATAGTTCCCAGATCGAAGAACAAATATGTGGTATATTCCAAATGGTTATACAAGATAAAACATGTTGCAGATGGAAGTATTCAAAAACATAAAGCAAGGTTTGTAGATCATGGATTTTCTCAAAAGGAAGGCATTGATTATGAAGATATGTTTGCTCTTGTAGCTAGATACACTTCTGTTAGCGTCAGAAGTCACTCTTGGATTTCTTGCAGGAGATGATCCTGACACCCATTAGTTTAATGTCACGATTTATAAAGGGGTGATCAAATGGAAGGAAACTCAGAACAATATTGTCTCAACTCTGAAACTAGGCCAGGCATGCATGGGCGATTGAGGCCTTAGATAAACTCCAAACAGTGAGTTGTAATAAGGGTGAGCAGGTGGAAGACTTGTATGAGAAGAGTGCAGGGGACTATTATAAACAACAGGTTTCTAATAGACTGTGAGAGAAAGCAACAAAAGGAAATATCATCTTATACCCAAATGCAGGAAACCAGAGAAAACAGTCATGCAACAACAAATCATTTATCATAACATAACTGTTCTAATTCATGCGAAGCATTCGATCATGAACTCTCTGGCATGAGACAAAACATGGATGGAAAAGGAAAACTATTTGTCATAAAACAAGAAATCTCAAACACAGATGCATAACCCAGAAACCAGAATGGTTGTTTAAAACTTTACGGTTGGGAGCTTCGCTCTACCATCGATCCATACAAAAATGGCGAAAATGCCTACATATACTCAAAACAACAACAAAATCGAGACGTTGCATTAAAAGCTTTGCATCTGCATGGCTTCTGACAATCTGCAGCTGCAATCTTTGAATGGTCATGCAACTTATGGCAGACGCGATCGATCTTCTGACAGTTTTACCGGCGAATCGACGTGCCTTTAATTCATTGCCGAAATTTCCCATTATGGCGGAGACGATGTCTAACCACCACCAACTGCCTCAATAACTGGTTCATGGGGATTGAGGACAACCCGACCAGCTCAGCATTTTGGGATGCGGAAGACTCCTCGTGCTGCCACCTAGAATAACTGAATGGCTTGACGAATAGGTGTGGAGGCCAGCGCGAAGGATAGGGCGCATGATAGGAGTGATGGTGTCAAAACTATGAGGGCATGACAGAAGTGGCGAGGTGTGAGAAGGGCGACATAGGAAGACAACAGGCGAAGGGGGGTGGGAGACGAGATATGATGGGCTTGCTTTTAGCGAGAGACTAATGTGGAGGGAATGGAACACGTGGCAGGTGGTGAGTGGATGATGAGATGGGGAAAGGACCACCCAGACTAAAGAGTGGAGAAGGACAGATGACACACGGCAGCAGGGGAAAGGTGGCTCTAGAAAATGACATAACG
>ML778913.1:842199-853430 GCA_009831015.1 Picea engelmannii | reverse complement strand
AATCTCATATGCACCGTTGATCCGGGCACGTGAACCGCTACCGCTCGGACTTGCTTGTCTCTTACCATGGGCGCATTAGCATTCAAAACTTAGGATAAGTGGGTTTTTAACCCATACTTTCGCATTTTACCCCATTACCAGAAATATCGCTAACAACTTCTATCAAAAACATCATAGCTCTTGCAGCCAAGATGAAGTGGAAGTTACACCAGATGGATGTGAAAACAACCTTCTTAAATGGTGTTATTGAAGAAGAAGTGTATATAGAACAACCTCAAGGGTTTGAAGTTGAATATAGAAAGACTCATGGTTGCAGGTTGAATAAGACTTTGTACGGGTTGAAGCAACCTCCTAGAGCTTGGTATGACATAATTGACAATTTCCTGACAAGCTTGGGCTTTACTAAGAGTAAAGTTGATTCTAACCTTTACTTCAAGGTTATGAATGATGAGCTAGTTATATTATTGTTGTATGTAGATGAATTATTCTTAACTGGAGAAGAAAAACTCATCACTGATTGTAATAATAAGCTCATTGCAAAATTTGAGATGAAAGACCTAGGCATGATGCACTATTTATTAGGTCTTGAAGTTTGGAAGAGCCCAGAGAAGATATTCCTTAACCAAGGGAAGTATGTAGTTGAAATACTGAAGAGGTTTGATATGTTGGAATGTTAATCCATGAAGACATCCATGGAAACAAAGTTGAAGCTCTTGGTTGATACTTCGTCAGAATTGGTTGATGCTACGCTGTACAAACAAATCATTGGATCGTTGATGCATCTGACAAATACCAAGCCAGATATATGTTTTATTGTGAACACCTTGAGTCAGTATCTGGTAGAGCCCATATGTGTTAACCTTGTTGCTGAAAAACATGTGATGAGATACCTTAAGGGTACGCTAGACTTTGGTCTCTATTATAATGGAGATCATGACTTCAGACTGGTTGGTTATACTAATTCAGATTGGGATGGAAGTGTTTCTGATAGAAAGAGCATTTAAGGATGTTGTTTTAGTCTGGGGTCAACCACGAATTCATGGCAGAGTAGGAAGAAATCCAGTATTTCTCTCAACATGATAGAAGCGAAATACATTGTAGCATGTTCCACCATTTGTGAAGCCATATGGCTTCAGAAGTTGTTGACAGGTCTATTTGATCTGGATATGGAAGCAACCGTGATTCTATGTGATAACCAAAGTTGCATAAAGATGACGGAGAACCCTATGTTCCATGACAATTAGAAGAACATAGAAATATGGTATCACTACATTCGTGATATGGTGCATAGGGGAGATATAAAGCTCCAATATGTTGACACGGATGAGAAGGTTGCAAATGTGTTGACTAAGCTTTTGTCTCGTGTAAAGTTTGAATACTTTCGAGAAAATATTAGTATAGTCCAAAAGGACCTCCATCGAAAGGGGGAGTGATGTTGATGATACTATAGTATCATGACCAACAACAGGTAGCTCAGTTAAGATTTTATATCCTAGGGGTCTGATCATCCCAGGATAGATACTGAAGGTCTGGTAAGGATGGTCTATCAGAGTACATGTGCATGTATATGCAATATGTGGTCAATAGTGGTAGCTCCGTTAGGATTTTTATAATCCTAGGGAATATTATGATTCCTGGGCAGATCCCAAAGGTCCGGTAAGGACGGTTTGTCAGAGTACCACGTGGTAGCTCCGTTAGGATTTTATGTCCTAGGGAATCTTATGATTCTTGGGTAGATCCCTAGGGACTGTCAGAGTACCACAAAATGTTGTTTTTACACCTGCCTCATTTTGTTTCTATATGGTGATGATGATGTTATCTCAACCTTGTGCTGATGATTTTGTTGCTCCAACCTCGTGCTATTGATGATGTTGTTTCTCTAGCCTCGTGTTGTTGATGATGTTGTTTCTCCAGCCTCGTGCTCTTGATGATGATGTTGTTCTAGCCTCGTGTTGTTGATGATGTTGTTGTTTCAGCTTCATGCTATTGTTGATGATGATGTATCAACCTTGTGTTGTTGTTGATGATGTTATACTAACCTCAACCTATTAATGATAGTGTTGATGTTGTTGCCTTAATGTTATTCTAATTGATGTTGATGCAGATGTTGATGATGCTACTCCAACTCCATGCTATGAAAGATGATGTTATTGATGATGAGAAAAACTTCCGATGATTTATAGTTATGCCAATCAATGTTCCAGATGTTGATGATGTTACTTCCCTCTCTCTCTCTCTCCTGATGATGTTGTAGAATACCCTTCTTGTTAAGGGGGAGTGTTGAAGTATTGTAACTGCGAAGTATATTCTACTTCTAATTGAGTTATTGTTAAATAGATCAATCCCCTTTTGTGTATTGATCATGTCGGGACTTATATATGACCAAATCCCCTTTTATGGATTGGTCAAACCCTAATCAAATAATGCTTATTGAGAAGTCGGCCCCTAAGGCTAATTAAAGTGGTTTTAGCCACTAGTTGGAGAAGTCGGCCATGCTTGATGAAAAGACATAACCCTAGAGCCCCCTCATCTAGTTTAAATAAGTGAGGATGGTGCCTTATTCACTCACTCAAGTCACTCATCTAGTGCACAAGTTTGAAGGAAGCTGCAGTTAGAAGAAGGAGAAGAGAGAGGCACATTGCTCAGTCTTGGATATTCTCTAGTGTTTGGTCTTTTATCGTGGCATTGTATTGGAAATCTATGTTAAGGAAGTTTTTGTTGGGTTTTCTCCCCCATGAGGATTTCCCAGGATAAAATGTTGTGTACCTTGTGATTGTGTTTCTCTCAGTGATCCTGCGTATGCTATTATTGTCTAGTAAATTTAAAAGAACTTAATAGCATCTCTAAAATTAACACACTCTACTTCTCCTTGCACACTTTGCACAATTGAAAGTAATGCAATAGCTAGAATTTTCATTTTGCATGAGTCCCAATTGGTCACATACCAGTGGATTTAATAAGCTAAGAGAAAGAGAACTGAAAACACAAAATACAATTACAACTACCAGTATTGGTCATTCTCATTTTCTTTAAATTGGAAAATACAGACAATGCCATTTTTCTTAATAGACATATTATTTGGAATGCAAATGTACATTATGTGGTTCAGAAATTTCCAATGGATTGAAGGGATAGTAGTTACCTCTGGAGCTATCGAGATCCATGTGATTTAATCCTCAACACACCACTCTTATATATAGAAAAACAATATCAGAGCGAGCTATGCAGGTTTAGGGTCTCTCGTTGGATCTCGAATATAGTGAGCTTGGGGTAGTAGAAGATTCATAAATTTCCAAGGGATTGCAGAGATAGTAGTTACCTCCGGAGTAGTTGAGATCCCTGTGCTTTAATCCCCACCACACCATTCCAATCTATAGCAAAACAATATCAAAGCGAGCTATGCAGGGTCAATATCTCTCGTTGGACCTCGAATACAACAAATTGGAGATGGTATATAGGACATTAACTCTCGACGTTATTGGCTAGCATTGCATGATCCACGATGGATATACTCGGTCCTTTACATTAATGAATGTGCTCCTCCATCCACCAAATGTAGTTAATTGGGATGACATGACGATCCTAGAATGAGGGTGATGGAAAGATAGTCAGGAGGTGAAGTCATGGGTCAATGGTGCTTTCATAGAATCAGGGTGTTAGAAAACAAACATAATCAATGGTGGATGGAAACAAAAGACATGGTGGATGTATGCATGAGATAGATCATGGCATGTTGTGATAAAGCCATTATCAATCATTGGACCATACAATGGCCCACCAATAATTGTGTTGTTGCATGGTGGATAATATCTTCCAAAACGTTATTCAAAATGTAACATAAACTATAGTTGTATAGATTAGGATATACACAATTAAATAGTTGTGTAAAGTAAAATATACACAATTAAATATATAAAATAACATCACAACTTTTAATTTGATATATTCAATATATATTTAATGGTGTATATTTCCACATTTATAATGGTAAACATTTTAAACAAGTGCTTAGTGTTTATTATGCATCTTAAAGAAGTTTATTTTAGCACATAAAAGTATAAATTTAAACATACCATATCAAGTAATTATGATTCGAAAGAACATATTAGAGACCAAGCTCAACATAGGATAAGGGGTGTTAAAAACACCCTTATTTCCTTAAAAAAAAGAAAGAAAAGTATGGGTCTTATCTTAATTTTTCCATAGTCATAGTTTCATTAATAGAGATATTGTTTTAAGGTTTTAATTATAGTTTAATTTAAAATTTTGAAAAAAATTATAAAATTTTAATTATAATGTTTCATTAAATAATTTTAATTATAATGTTTTATCAAATTTAAACAATTAAAATAATATTGTTTTAAAAATTTAATTTTTTTAGATTTAATTTTTTTTTTTTGGTTTATTAAATCAACCAAAATTCTAATTATATTGTTTCATTCAATTTTGAGATAAACAATTAAAAATGAAACATTTTAAGTGTTAATTATCAAATTCCCCCAAAACCATCCATCTTTTCTATGTTCTTTTTGATCTATGTTATTTGTATTTAATGATTTACCATTGTTGGTAGGTGAATTGAGATCCAAGTGATTTACCAATACTCATTGGGGTATTTGAAAATTTTCAAAGGGGATTGTTTCGTTATTGTCAAAAATTAGAAATTCTTTTTAAGGGATATTAAAGTTTGTTATTTATTTAGGTTGGTTGTATTGTATTTCAGTAATAAATTGGTGGGATTTATATTTTTTAAGTTTGATTTTAAAATACATTTAATATAATTTTATTTGAAAATCTTAAAAGTGGTGTTTACAAAGAAATTCATATTACATTGATAAAAAATAATGAGTGTTTATTGAAAAAAAGATTGGATGTGGATCCTTAACTTATCGTTCTACAAGCTTCCTTCACCTAGTATTGAAAGATACTTATTATATGTAGTTTTATTATCATTTCAATACTTTACATAATAGATTTGCTAAAATGGAGAATGGAGAGTGTTTAATGGGAAAAAAATTGAATATGGATTTTTAACTTAGTGTTTGACTAGGTTTCTTAATCTAGTGTTGAAAAGTATTTATTATCTATAGTTTTATTATCATTTCAATAATTTATATAATAAATTTGTTAAAATATATTATATAATAATAATAATCTAATTTTAAGGTCATGATCTCGCTTGATACTAAATTGATGTATGAGATCCCCTTGTTTGTGGGACAAGAGATCCCCTCTCTATAACAATTTGACTACTTAAGTCTATAAAAGTGTACATATTCTACTCCCTCCATATTCGAACCCATGAACTCCTAAAAGAAAACACATATTATTAACTATTAAAAAATACATGTTAATAGAAAATAGTACATATTCTTAACTTGTAAAAAATACATATATAATAGAAAAATATATCTTTTAAAATAACAAAAAAAAATTATTGAAATTATAAGAAGAGACTTTAACCTCACCTCTATATGATACAAATTCTCAATTTAAACTGAGGAGAGAGATTTAAACCTTGCATCTTTTTCATGCAACAATAATATTTTATTAATTGGTCATGTGGTAGAATCTTTTTTAATAATATTTTTATTAATACCCTTTAAATTTTAATATATATATTTTTTGTTATCTCATGCCGCATCAATATAATATAAATCACAACATGTTTTCAACTTTATATCTTAAACATGTCTTTCATGGGTTTTGAACATATAAATAAACATGTCTTTTTCATGGGTTTTGAACATAGATCTCCATTAAACATGTCTTTTTCATGGGTTTTGAACATAGATCTCCATTAAGAGAATCTAATATTTTCACCAACCTTGTCGAGGTTAACAAACAATGAAATTATGGTCGCAATTTCAATGATGTTAACAAACAATGAGATTGTGGTGGGAATTTCAATGGATAATGCATACTTGCTAATTACAACTTAACCAACCACTAATTGGAATTAAATTCAACTAGGATGCACCACATTAATGCAATACAAGTTACATTTTCCATGCCTTAGTATACAACGTGTCCTTTATGAAATTTGAGCATGGATCTTAACAATGACATCCAAATGTTTTTACCATTTGACCTTGTTGATTTTAATATTATTATTAGCTAATTTTAACTTAATAGAATTCAATAAATAGATCACTTTTAAATACTTCTAATTGGTTCAAAATTTCAATATATAATCACTTTAAAAAAACAATGGTTTTGAGCAACTTAATCCCTACCTTTTGAATCAACAAATTGAAACAAATGAGTGATATCATTCAAACTCAAATCTAGAGGAAACAAAAAAAGGAATGTGATACTTTTTTAAGAAACTCGAAAAAAGCATAGACATAAACAAAAAATTCCTTTGTACTATAGAGTGTGAGAGTGCAAACCTCCCTTTCTAATTAATTATATAAATATCAAATTTTTTTTAAATAAATAAATAAAAAACAATAATAAAAATAATAAACACTAAAACTAATATGCAACTCCCAAAAACTAATATGCAACATCCTATCTACTATTTGAAAATGCTACACATGTATAATTGAAAGATACCCCACCGAAATGAAAGAATAATAAAAGAAAAGAAATAGCCTCCATGATTTGGAGCACAACAAACATGGCATAACAATAAATAAAAAGCAATAATAAAAATAATCTCTAAAACTAATATGCAGCTCCCCAAAACTAATATGCAACATCCTATCTACTATTTGAAAATGCTACACATGTATAATTGAAAGATACCCCACCGAGATCAAAAAATAATAAAAGAAAAGAAATAGCCTCCATGATTTGGAGCATAACAAAAATGGCATAACATATATGTAGATTTGTCATGGAATTCATTGACCATTAACATATATGTAGATTTGTCATGGAATTCATTGACGATTAGAATTAGGTCTAGATAATTATGTCCACATTTTAATAGTTCATAAATCATAGTGTTTCAATATAAGGCAAACTAAGATCGATGAAGAGACACGTAGTTAGCCTATAAAAGGGTAAGATCAATATCTTGATGAAGTATAATGGTTTAATGGTTTAACTAGAGTTGTTTCTTGGTGAGAGAAGAGTAGAGGAAATGAAGATAGAAGTTTAAAAAAAAAAATCCATATAAATTGCTTTGTAGGTAGAAAGGAAAATATATGAAAAAATCAAAATAATAAATGAATAAGAAGTAGAGAATGAAGAATGTAGAAGAACCAAAAAAGAAACTGAAATCCAACCTCTAAGAAGGAAACAAAAATTGCTTCTGGCTTGTCAACATGGAAATAAAACACTGTCATTAGAAAAGAGGATACAAGGGGAAAATGAAATAGAAAATGGACATGGAAGAGAGAATGAAGAATTTACAAGAGCCATAAATGAAATTGAAATCTTACCTTTTGGATAGAGACAAAGATTTATTTTGGCATGCCAAAACGAAAATAAAACACCATTGTTATGTGGAAAATTTGACTTATGTTTTTCAAGTCTTAGAAGTACTTGAGGATGACATTACAATAGGAATAATAAAGAACTAACAAAAATAAGAATAGGGTTCAACCAACGAAGATGGAATATAAAAGAGAAAAAAAATTGGAAAAAGGATAACGCATGGCTTGTAATTTATAAGTAGTGAAAGAGAGTCTGGAGGGTTAACAGGTTGGAGTGTGAAGAATATGTTCACATAAAGGAAAACAACATTAGAACTTTCAACCACTTGCAAGGCAATGACTATCAGTGGTTCAACACACGATACAATTACTTTCAATGAGCAACAAATTCAAAGAAAAAACATCAGGAATAAACTATAACTGAAGTAAGGGTGGCAATAGAGAGATGATTATCTTATAAATACTTCTACAAAAAAAAGTATTGTAGGAAACTATATCATATTCTACTTTTACCTATTAATAATACATAAATTTCTAATTTTAAGTTAAAGCAAAACCTCAATAAAAATTAGGGTTGCTTCAAAATGTTATGCAAATATATAAACAATGAACAAGGTGTTATGTCATGAAAGTTAAAGGCATATTTCACATAAGTTCCAAAAAAAAATCCATCCTGAGAGATGTTTCTTGTTTCAAAAATACTTAAAACTAGAATACACACATGAACTTCCCAACACATATCAAAGCTAATCACTTATTTCAAATTTGAAGAGTATTTTTTATTCAAAAGGGTAACAATGTAGCTATTTTTAAAACCCTTAACAACATTTGGATTTTCTCATTTTATATACTTGTATCATTCATCTTGAGTGTGGATTTTTGTGAAATGGTCATGAGAATGGATGCATAGGAAGATGAGGATATGCATACCTTTTTCCATGTTTCCTTAATATTTTCAACATGGTACTTATAATCCTATGAAACTTAGGTGTTTTGATGAATAAACCTACTCACTGCTGGAGTGGTACTGTTGGCATGAATTTGATTAGACCAGGGTCCTTCTCAGGTTACCAACAAAAGGTACCATGTAGTCTAGAGTGATGGCATTTTCATCTCCTTCGAAGAGAAGAAGTCTCACCCAAAGCGTTGTTGAGACAAATAGATAGGGAAGGGTAGGGAAAATACTTAAGAGGATCCATAGAGACTTCATGAATCATTCTTGTTCTTGTGCAAGAGACATGAACAGATCTGGAACATATATGTGCAAGAATCGAACATACTTACATTGTGAGCAAGCATTTAAACATAGAACCATCAAATAGAACTCATAAGCCATAAGGAAACATTGTAATGCATAAGTAAACATACAAAGACACAACATATTTTAAAATTAGGTCCTTCTTCATATTCTCTTCAATATCTTTCTCTGATTACAGACTCAGAATTACACAGTGATCTAAAAATGAAGAAGACTTGAAATCTTGAAATTATTTGCAAGTAAATGTTATGTGTTAAAAGCAAATGGATCAACTTTGCAACACATAAATTAAAGGATTACTCATGTAAAATACACATAGACAGTAACATAATCAATGAACATAAGCACATAAACACAACAATTGATAAAGGAGTTCACCCCTCTCTTGGGCTACATCTCCTGGTCCAGCTTCCAATGGATCATTATTATTAATTGCTCAAAGTGTTCAAAAACATGCCTTACAATGCTCAAACTGACCAACCGACTTCTCCAATGGCTTCAGAGCATCCAAAAACCCCTATCTGGGCTTTTTCGGCACCTCAATCAGTCGAAAAACGAAGAAGTTAGGCCTCCTGGAAGTCCCCCCTTCAAGCTTGTTGTCTCTGCATCTACAAAACGCACCCTTGTTCGTTGAACCTAGCACACATGCAATATATAGCGTAAAAACCCAGCACTGGGTGAAACCACGCCAACGATGCAAACTGTAGGACGGTTATGGGTGCGCCAGCCCCTAACCGCCTAGCACCTCGGGCATATGGGTCATAATATGACCTCGCGCTATGATAAAAAGGGCTCGGTTTGCAACCGAATGGAGCAACGACACATGTCGGGTCGTTTTTACAACCGTTTGAACCATTTAAAAACCCGCTCCTCTTTGAAACGATGGTTACATACAATAGGACCACGCGATATATATATGGTTACATGTAATAAGTGATATGACCGCGGGTCGGGGCTAAGCCCTGGCCCGACCTCCCCGTCGCTTATTACATAGTTTAAATTCAAATACAATATAACTCGTATACATAGAAAGGCACAAACGGTGGTCCATTGGTTGGACGGGCTTTGTGAAGTTGCTATGCGGTGGGGAGGTCCGGGGGCTGAACCCCATAGACTCCAATATATTTTGACAACAAACCAATATCCAATAAAGGGGTGCCACATGGAAACCCATGATTGGGCCACGTGGCACCCAATCACTTGACCAAATAATGCCACGTGTCGAGATATCATTCGCCCTCAACAACAAACCAAACTCTACCACGTCATCATAGTCCACGTCATCATACGGTCGTACGACCCTGCCACGTCAGCCTATACGGACTGTACAGACTATACAGTCATCGTCCTTTTTTTACCTGTTTGACTTTCGAAACAGATTGCAATATCTCTTGCTCCCAATGTCCGTTTGAGACGAAACGAGTTGCGTTGGGTTCGCAATGACGAGGCCTACGCTCTCGTCTGTTTTGAAGTGATTCCAAGCACTTTAAATTTTTGAGCAAAATTTGATCCCCTGATCACACCTCCCCATTGGGAAGATTTTGGACCTCCAAAAGACTATTTTCAATCTATGTGAAGATGAGGGTAAAGTTCCCTCACCCTTCCAACCTCAATCCACTTGGATTTTCTTGGATTCTCCCCTTTAAAACCAACTCGAAGATACTCCACATTTCCTCATTTTGAAGTTCGCATTCTCCTATCAAGGATGGTGTCTTCATGTAGTTCTGTAAGATACTATGGAGAAAAATCATCTATGGAAGGAATCTAAACATGCTCTCCTTGATCATCAATCAATGGAGTCTCATACAACTTCAAATTCTCAACATTAACAACTGCATACATCTGCATATAAGGAGGCAAATCTAAACGAAAAGCATTGTTACCAATCTTGTCAACAATCTTGAAAGGACCATATCGAATCGGTTTCAACTTTTTACCTTCTCCTTTAAGCCTCTCCTTGCTGATGTAAAGCCAAACTTCATCTCCAACTTGGAAACTGTGATCAACACGATGCTTGTCATGTCTCATTTTGTACTTGGTCTGACTCTTTTCCAACTGCTCTTGCACCACTTGACGTATCGACTGAATTTGTTCAATGAACTTTTCTGCCCTATCAATGTCATATTGACCATCGACAGGAATATCTTTCCCAAAGATAAAATCTAAAGGAGACTTGGGAAAATAGCCAAAACATGCTTCAAATGGCGACGTTTGAGTCAAAGAGTNCTTAGCTCGATTGTACGCATGTTGAATGTAGTGTAAATGCTCATCCCAAAGTTTAGGATGCTTGCTGCAATAAGCACGAAGAAGATGCACCACTGTACGATTTACCACCTCTGTCTGACCATTTGTTTGCGGATGAAAAGATGTGCTCTTTTTAATTTTGGTGTCCATGAGTGCCCATAAACTCGACCAAAAACTTCCAACAAATCGAGAATCCCAATCAGAAATAATGGACTTAGGCAATCCAAAATGCACCCAAACATTTTGAAAGAACAACTGTGTCGTTTGTTCTGCTGTAACTTGCTTAGTACAAGGCATCAAAATACACATTTTTCTAAATCGATCAACCACAACATAAAGATAAT
>ML778913.1:793491-838570 GCA_009831015.1 Picea engelmannii | reverse complement strand
CGCCATTTATTACATAGTTTAAATTCAAATACAATATAACTCGTATACATAGCAAGGCACAACCAGTGGTCCATTGGTCAGACGGGCTTTGTGAAGTCGCTATGCAGTGGGGAGGTCCGGGGGTCGAACCCCATGGACTCCAATATATTTTGACAACAAACCAATATCCAATAAAGGGGTGCCACGTGGCAACCCATGATTGGGCCACGTGGCACCCAATCACTTGACCAAACAATGCCACGTGTCAAGATATCATTCACCCTCAACAGCCAACCAAACTCTACCACATCATCACATTCCACATCATCGTACGGTCGTATGGCCCTGCCACGTCAGCCTGTACGGACTGTACATTCAACGTCCTTTTTTTACCTGTTTGACTTTCAAAACAGATTGCAATATCTCTTGCTCCCGACGTCTGTTTGAGACGAAACGAGTTGCATTGGGTTCATAATGACGAGGCCTACGCTCTTGTCCATTTTGAAGCGATTCCGAGCACTTTGAATTTTTGAGAAAAATTTGATCCCCTGATCACATAGTAGGGAACTGTACAGACTCTTGGCTCTAGACTCATGTCGCAAAGCTCTAATTCTCCAGTGGATAGTTCCAATTCATTACAGACTCAAGACTTGTCTTCCCTTGACTTACAACAATCATCAACAACTCAACCCAACCCTTTACAATAATCCTGGTCAACCCTTTTACAATTATGTTCATCCCTATATATAAGTTGGGTTGTGTCTTCCTTCTCGACTTGCACGCTTTCTTGTCCTATTGCAACCGTTTGTTGCTTAGTTGGTGTTGCATTGACTTTCACAACTTATTTATGTTGCTCTTTCTCTAGGACTCTGATGAATCTTGCGCAACTCGTTCTCAGTCAAAACCTGCGCAATTCCTTCCCAAAAACGAAGGGCCCAATAGGCTCCGACCATAATCCTTGACTCGTCCTCAAGTCAAGTGCTTGGTTTTTTCACATCCTCTAGGAGCATCTGTTGTTTTCCCTTGTTCGTTATTTCTTCTTCTTTGGGATATTTTGTTTGTGCTTTTTATTCCTTTACCTCCTCAAACGAAGGGCCCAATTCTGGTACCAACTCTAAGGCTCAGTGATTTACTTCTTGAAAGATTCCAACTTTGTCCTACCATTTCCGGGCGAGGAGTGATGCTTCTGCAAGAAACTGCTGGGTCATCTATTTACTATATTCCTTTGGCTTGGCTGCAACCAACGAGTTCCACTCGAAATCTGTTGTTGCATCGACTTGGTGTATTTTCATGTAGGCTATCTGAATTACAGGTCGAAAGTCATGCATCTCTTTCTTGGCTACGGACTATGCCTCATAGAGCATATTTAGTTCATTGTCGGCCTATTGAATTTGGTCAAAATTCTTCTATTGGTCCATGGGGTCCATTATGGTCGCAACTTCTTTGTTGAGCACTTGGATCTTTGTGCACACCTCCTCCAAGACTTGGTTTGGTCGAGCGATGATTCCCATCCAGTCGTTGACTTCCCTAAAAATTTTGGTGCATTCCGTTCTGTGCTTGTGTAGTGTTGCTCGAGCGTCGTTACCTTGCAATATTATCTTCTGCATCTATTCCTGCAGCTGATGCAGTTGTTTCTCTGCTTCCTGCTGGACATGTTGGAGCTTTGATTGTAGCTGCTCAGTGCGAGTAGCGAGTTGTTTCCATGCTTCTTGTAACAACTCAATATTTTTCTCTGGCTCACCTACATCACTGGCTTCAAGTAGTTCGGGCGCAACCTTCTGAATCTCCGACCAGGCTTCAACAATTTTTTCCTGTACTTTTTCCAGTTTGCGTTGGACTTGGATTTTGTCATGTGATTCCTGCATTCTAAATTTTTGTGCAATGAACTCTTCCTTCCTTGCAACTGCGACGGCTCTTTCGGCCTCTTGGAGCCTTTGCTCTAATTGTTTCGTTGATGCTCTGATTAGTCCAAATAATTGTGGCGCTGGCCACTGTACCAGTTCGACAGATGAAGGAGCTGTGTCAGTGGGTGCTCTCTTCTGTAGTGGAAGTCCATTGGTCATTGGATGGTCCAAGCGGGTTTCTAGCTCCTCCTCCATTGGTAGCACTGGTGTGATCCTCAACCTTATCTTTGCGGGAAAAAGAGTCAGAACCTTTGTTCTGGCTATGCAGAGTTGCATCAATTCTACACATTGCTAAGGGTTCTGAAGAACCCACTACATTTGTGCTCGCACGATTGTCGTATCCTGCCCATTTGTTGATTTTGGTTCGTTGTGAGCATCTGGTATCTCCGGCTCTTTTGATGCTTCTCTTCATGCGTCATGATTTCTTGGGCACCCTCACCCTTGGCTGGCGAGGTGGTTTGTTGGTTGTTGTCGGTCTTCGACTCCTCTCCAGTTCGGGCGTTTTTTCCTTGTGCTAAAGACTCAGGTTGTTGTTCCTGGGTGTCTAGATTCGAATCATTCTATTTCATGCTCGGATCTGAGGCTTTGGGGTCGGGACCATAAAATTATGATCTTGGTTTGGGTGACTCTCTGGTTATTTGTGGGAGTCGTCGCTTCACTATATTAGGCTGATCGAGCTGCATCAGCTCTAGGGTTGTGGTCTAATGTGAACTAGTGATGATGAGGTTTGATGATTGGAGTGGTGGTTGCTCAGTGATGAACATGGATAGAAATGGTTCAGGCTCGGGGTCATCCTGAATGTCAATGATGGTGGTGACTTTTATTGTTGCATGGGTGTGGGGAGTAGCTGATGCAAGGGGTTGTGGATCCAGAGGTTTGTTTGGTGAGACCCTAGTTCTGGGCTTCTTCACCAAAGGTTTGGTACTGAGCACAAAGATGAACATTTGGTTAACATCAATGCCTGATAACATGACATCAGCTAGCAGCGGCCAAATGGACAGTCTTTTCCTCCGCTCTAATTGATGTGTCTCCTCTTCCTCCTCTGAGTCTATTTGTACTAGAGCTTCTGGTTTCTTCAGCTCTAGGCCTGAGCTTGGTCCTTCTCCTGCTTCCTTGTCTTTTTTCTTCAGCAACTCCATCGAAAAAATGCAATTCATCATTGACTTACATGACCTGCATTTGACTCTTGGCCACAACATGACTTCCTTATCGAAGGCTTCCTCGTCTAGATAGAACGATAGCATCCTTGTGTGGAAATGTTCCCTGCTGACATGTCTCGGCCAAACGAATCTATGGTGCCGATTCATCCATAAGGAAATATTCCTCGTGTTACAGTTGAGGAGCTCCTGCGGGATGCACAACCTCTGCATTGCATTTATCATACCATTATACCATTTGGAAAATGCTGTGGCATTGAGTGTTGTATTCTCTGAGTCTGGTCTGGACTGCCATGGCTCGAACATCTTCGCCATGCACCCCTTGTCTGGTATTGTCGGCTATCTACCCATAGTTGGCTTCCATTTGAACTTTGCGAAGGCCACAAGTAGGTATCCATAGGTGAAGGTTGCTCCCTTCTCCTGCGCTTCCTCACAAGCTACTAGTAGTTCCTCCAATAGGTAACTACACCAATTGAACACTGCTCCATTGGCACAAAAGTTGACACCTGATAATGCATAAAGAGTGCATTCTCCTTTATAGTAAGACCCCATAACCTTGTTGTCTATGATGTAGTAGCCAGTCCGGACTGTCTCGGGAAGTATTGGTTCAATTACTGTTTTGATTCCTCCCCTCTTTGTGTTGAATTTCACGTATAGGCTAAGCTTGCCTTTCTTTTTCCCTTTCTTACCGGGACCTTGGAATCCCTTCGACACATCCTCTCCTTGGGAGGATAGTCTAGTAAGCTACTGGATTTCTTCAACATGGATTGGATACCTCTTATCCAACCATAGACTTCTGTCATGCACCCTGCTTATCAAACATTTCATGCAACGCGAAATCTCACCTATGGTACCAAAGACTGGTAAGTCTCTCAGGTTCATGATGGTTGAGTTAAATAAGTTGATGAAGTCTTCTTTTGGCACAAATTTCATTCCTCTAATTCCATCTGGAGCTATCTCCCAAAAGACATCTGTGTGCATATGTGGGAACAAGACTGAATCTGTGAGGTCAATGTCGAAGAGCTTAACATGCTCTACCTTCCCTTTGAGATCACCCACGATCTCGACCCGAGGGTCGCAGGGCTCATCTGGTACCGCTTCTTTAGACATGGCGATTCAGCTTGTTGTGGCTCTGGGCATTCACACTGCCATGGTAGTTAGGAACTAGGGTTATGTCTGCAACTTATACAATGGTACCAACTGGTTCACACTGCTGATTTTGGAAATGGGTAAGATCTTTTAGAAGCGATACATTCTTGGATGAGTTCTGAGAGCCTTATACTTGGCTTAATGGGAAAGTTTTAGCAGTAACTACTACTCATCATGACTGTATGGACGCAAATGGGTTTGATTTGTTCGACATGATGGTTTAATCAAGGTAAATCCTATTGGGGGATCCTAGTATTTACTTATTTGATTGGAATAGGTACGTGCCCAATTTGAGACCTTTCTGTTTGACGGGTGGGTGTCCTGGCGTGAAATTCGATGGCATATTGGCATAATTCACCTTTATGGATTAATGAGCGTCAGACGAGGTACCGAAATGGAAATAAAGTTTGTGATTAGACTGGGTTCGCGTGGCCCATGGACTCAGATTAGATTTGGATTCATGGCCCCTCCGACCACAAAGGTTGTCCCCGTCATATTTAATGACTGTCATTAATGGACTCTCTTATTCTTCAGGTCTTGCACTATTGATTCGTCAATTCTGTATCAACCAACACTTAAACAAAACAAATGAACTATGTGTTATGGCACAACACTGCGCACATGGACTTTATTAACTAAATTTACAAAATTTCAGAAAGAAAAAGAAACTCAAATCTAACTATTGTACAAGCTCCTTCGGATTAGAGAGATTGTCCTTCTCTCTCAGTTTTGAGACAAGTAAGGCTTTAGGTGAGCGCCATTCACCCATCCTAGTCATAGCACACCATCTATTTTCGTGAGTCTAACTACTCCTGAGGGTCGGATCTCCGCAACTATGAAGGGTCTCAACCAGTGCATACGTAGCTTGCGAGGGTGCTTCTGGTATCGACTATCGTAGAGTAACACCTTGTCTCCTTGTGTGAATATCTTGGTCTTAATGTGTCTTTCATGCCAGGCGTTTTTTATTGCCTTTTCAAACGATTGATGGAAATCAGCTAGAAATATGGTTTCCTCGAGTTCTTGTAGCTCCGTAAGTCTCTGTGCCACTGATTCCTCTTTTGAAATATGTGTGACTTGTACAATATACAGACTTAGAGTGATGAACTCTACAGGAACCACTGCCTCTCTCCCATAAACTAGCTGGAACGGTGTGTATCTCTGGAGTTTCTTTGTGGTTGTTCTGTAGGCCCATAGTACAGCTGGAACTCTATCATCCCAGTCCTCCCGGTTTTCACAACAGACCTTTGTGAGTCCCCTTTCCAGGATCTTGTTGAAGGCTTCGACTATTCCATTGGCCTGTGGGTGGTAAGGACTGCTCTCGTGATGTTGGATCAAATATTATGTTGTAAGTGTTGTTATAGTGTTTCTAATGAAATGGCCTCCCTGATCGTTGGTGAGGCTCCTGGGACATCTGAACCGAGTAATGATATTCTTGAAAATGAACCTGGCAGCAGTATATGTCAAACAATCCTATACAGTTGTTGCTTCTTTCCACCGGGTAATGTAGTCAGTCACGGTAATGATGTACCTAGCCTTTGAATGTTTGGCTATGGGATTGATTGGTCCAATGAAGTGAATTGCCCATTTCTCAAATTCTTGTAGAGATCTAACTGGTTGTAGTAGTAGTTCATCGCGGCGAGACGAGTTGCCCACCCATTGAAAAACATCACACAATCTAGCGTATAATTTTGCATCCTTAAAGAGTGTTTCCCACCAAAGTCCCACCTGTAGAATTTTTTTTGCAGTCAAATTTCCTCCTACGTGGCCTCCTTCAAATCCACTATGGCATTCCCAGAGTATATCCTTCCTTTCATGATCCAAGACACACCGTCTAAGGATGTTGTCTAGTCCTAGTTTATACAATTATTCGGCGATCAGCTGGTAATATGCTACTCTAATGACCATGTGGTGTCTCTAGGTTGCGTAATATGTTTCCGGACAGGCCCCTGTACTTAGAAATACTACTATGTCCTCCAGGTATTCCGGTATGGCCTCAATCCTGAAAAAATCTGCATCTGGGAGCTGGTCATCCACTTTCCCCTGACTCTAGCCTGGATAGATGGTTGGGTCTGATGTTGCATCTTACCATCTTGATGATGAATTCAAAGGAAAATTCCTGAAATAATAACAACCATCTACAAATTCTCCCTTCCAACATAGGTTTGTTAACTAGGTATTTCAATGTGGAATGATCAGTAAAGAATTTAAAATGAGACCCTAATAAATAATTTCTAAATTATTGTAAAGCATAAATCATTGCTAAGCCTTCCCTTTCTGTCATTGTGTAGTTGTGTTCTACTTGTGACAACTTCCAACTCGAAAAATAGATAGGGTGATCCATAGCTCCATCTCCAGGTTGCGTTAAGATAAATCCTAAGGCAATTCTTGAAGCTTCTACATGGACGTCAAATTCCTTCTCCCAATTTGGGAATATCAGAATCGGTGCTATAATGAGTTTCTCCTTAAGTGTATCAAATGATTTATCACATTCAGGAGTCCATTGGAATGTTTCAGGCTTTTTCAAGAGATTTTCCAAAGGTGCAGTAATGTTGGCATATCTTCAAATGAACCTGCGATAGTAACCTGTGTGTCCTTGTGGAGCGCAACTGTTTAGCACTTGTAGGTGGTGTCATATTCACAATGACCACAACTTTGATTGGGTCCACCAAAACTCCTTCTCGACAGACTATGTGGCCCAAAAAATTTCCATGTGGCACGCAGAAGATACACTTTCTGAGATTTAATGAGATTTGCAGTTCTTTGCATCTGCCAAACATTAGCCTTAGCAGTGCTACATGTTCCTTGAGCAGGATATATATTTCCCAATCATCCATGTAGACTTCTATAAATTTGTGTATGAAATCTCTAAAGGTTGTTATCACAATCGTGGAGAAAACTGCAGGGACATTCTTTAAGCCAAATTGCATCACGTTCTATGAAAAATTCCCCATTCTGTAATAAAAGTGGTCTTTATTTTGTCCTCTTCAACAATCCTAACTTGATGGTATCCTGAAAATCCGTCTGTGAATGAGTATGCTTCCTTTCCCGCAACTTGTTCTAGCACTTCGTCTGTAAAGGATGTTGGGAAGGGGTCATGCACACAGGCATAGTTGAGACTTATGTAGTCTACACATACTCTAATATCCTCTGTGTCTTTCTTTCTTTGAATGACTATCAGGCTAACCCACTCTGCTTATTCTACTGTAAAAATGAGTCTGGCTCCCAACATCTTGTCTATCTCCTTCTTAACCTTTTCTTTTACTCTTGGGTTAAGACGATCTGGTCTATGTCTAACAAGATTGGCTCCTGGTTTTAATTCAATCTTCATTTCTCCCATGACTCCTTTGATCCCCTTTAACTCGAAAAAGTCTTTGGGAACAAATCCTCATATTCCCGTAGTAAACTCTGTATTTCCTCACTGGTTTTCTCATCCTAGTAATCTCACACCATAGCTATGTTGGGTTGATCTGTGGTCCCTATGTTGATTTTTCACAATTTTAATGGGTGATTGTAGGAACTATTGGTTTGGATGGGTATGGTGTTTTGAATTTATCTGCTTCCCTCTGTCTCTTTGATGGATAGGTTTCTCAATTATTCTAAGTCATCTAGGCTTTCTGAATCTTTTCTAATCTGATAGAATTCTATAGGCTTCTCAGTCAAGGGCAAGTGGAGTTTAGTCTGAAGTTCTTGGTTATGCTTGGGACACACTACTAAGTTTGATATATTATTACCCTTGGCTGTAAAAAGAAGTTCTTTAATATTTTGCAGGGCTAGTTCAAGTGTAGGGTACTTACTTTTGAATGAGAAGTGTTGAAATAATGTAACTGCAAAGAGTATTCTTATTATTATTGATATATTATTCATAGGATCAATCCCCATTGTGGATTGATCATGTCGGTTATTGTAATAGGACCAAATCCCCTTTTGCGGATTGGTCAAAAGACAATTGTAATAGGAAGAATAAGAAGTCAGCCCCAACAGTTATTAAAGAGACCCAGAAATATAATAAAGGTGGGTTTACCCACCCAGTTTGAGAAGTCGGCCCTGCCAATGAAGAGACACTTCACATGTGCCAAACTTGTATAAATAAAGGAGGCTAGCGCCTCACTTAGACACACCTCACTTTCTTAGTTTGAGAGACAAGTTCTGATATGTTACCGGCAAAGGAGAGAGAGAGTGATGCATATCTAGGAGAGGACTTTCTATATTAGCATAAGAGATCTCTTGGCATTGTATTGGCTATCTATATTAAGGAAGTTTTGTTGGGTTTTCTTCCCCTAAATGGTTTCCCAAGATAGATGTTGTGTCTCTTGTGATTGTGTAGTTCTCAGTGATTTTGGATTATGTTATTGTTATCTAATGAAATGAAAACATCTATAATAATGGCTTAAACATTAACATGGTATCAGAGCCAAGCTAAAGGAAGCATATTTTGCAAGAGAAAAATGTCACTGTTGTTGTACCTGCAAATCAGGGTTTTTCAAAAGTGAATCTTTTCTGCCCTAAAACTATCTAGAAAGTTGCGCCCTCCCCTAAGGATCAATTTGGCATCATTAGCGCACCTTTTTAGTGGTTGGATCTCTCGGAAAGTGAAACCCTAGTTTCACAAAGTACTAGAAGTACCATAAAACCAGTACCAAAAGCACGAGAGTACCAGAGGTACCAGAAGCACCAGTCCAAAAATCCACAGATCAGATTTGAAGGAGCAAAATTTGGATTTTCTCAGATCCAAACACACTAGGCATCTCACCTCAGCCAAGTGCATCTCCTAGTAAGTTTAGTTCTTTATTTTGAGCACTTTCATTTTCGGTCATTTTCCTAGCTCCAGGTAAAGATGTCTGCGAGCATTAAGCTTGTTGAAAAGTTAGAAGGAGTGGAAAAATTCCGTTCTTGGAAGTATAGGATTGGCCTCATTCTTGAAGAGAATGACCTAGCAAGATTCATCAAAAACGAAGTACCGGAACCCGACGATTCCGCAGAAAAGGCAAAGCATCAAAAGGACACAATAAGAGCCAAATGAATCATTGTTGATTCAATTAAAGACCACCTAATTCCTTATGTGTCATCTAAGAAGACCCCGAAAGAAATGTTTGATGCCTTGACTAGACTATATGAAGGAAAGAACATAAACCGGAAGATGAATCTTAGAACTCAACTAAAGAATACGAGGATGCAGAAAGGAGAAATGATTCAGGAATACTTCTCCAGAATCTCGGAATTCAAAGAACAAATAGAAGCTATTAGAGATACCATAGATGAAGATGAACTCATAATGATAGCCCTAAATGGTCTCACAAGACCTTGGGATGATTTCATCCAGATGATATGTGCCAGAACGRAGAAACTGAAGTTCGACAGCCTATGGGAAGAATGCATCCAAGAAGAAACAAGAGTAGTGAATCGTGAAGCGTTACTAGCAAGGGATGGTGATCAAGCCCTAGCCACCCACACCAAAGGAGGAAGGAAGAAACCCTACTTCCAAAAGGAGACTCATAAAGAGCCTCAACAATCAAATAAATTCAATCATAAAGAATCTCATCCAAGGAGATTTCAGAAGAAAGGACAACGAAAGGAAAGAGACTACTCATCTGTACAATGTTATCATTGTGACAAGATGGGACACATTGTGAAGTTTTGTCCAGCCAGATGAGAAGAATACAAGATAAAAAAAAAGAGGCTCCATGTCCATGTAGTCAAAGATGAAGAGCCACCCACAAAGATGATAAGAGAGGAGATCAAAGACCATGTGTTTATCTCATCCCTCTCAGGATCTGTAACACATGGAGAGGACACTTGGCTCATTGATAGTGGTGCATCCAAGCACATGACGGGACAAATAAATATTATCTCTTGTATCTCAGAGAAGAATTTTTCTCAGAAAGTGACACTTGGAGATGATTACCAATATCCAATTAAGGGAGTGGGAGAATCAAACCATAAGTTGAATTCAGGGAATTCACTAAAAATGAAGGACGTACTATATGTACCAGGCTTGAAGAAGAACCTACTCTCCATTTCAGATTTAGAGAAGAAAGGATTCAGAGTTGCATTTATAGATGGAGAAGTTCTTATGTGGGCTAAGGGAGAAACCTTAAATGAAGCAATCATCATTGGTAATGAAGAAAATGGCTTGTATAAATTAAAGGGTCACTCAGAGGCTGCTATGAACCATGCCATTGAAAACTCATGTGAACTTTGGCATAGAATATTATCCCACATCAACTACAAGGCGCTACCATACATATGCAAAGCGGTCACAGGTTTAGTAGAACTCAAAGGTGACCATAAAGGCGTATGCAATGGATGTGCACAAGGGAAGAATATCAAGAACCCTTTTCCGAAGCGGGACAACAAGAAAGAAGGAGTCCTAGAACTCATCCATTCATATGTCTGTGACCCAATGCCATCATCCTCCATTAGCGGGTATGTATACTATGTATCATTCATTGATGATTACTCTCGTAAAACCTGGATATATTTCTTGAAGACTAAAGATGAAGTGTTCAGTAAGTTCAAGGAATTCAAAGACTTGATAGAGAACCTTTCTGAAAGAAAGATCAAGATACTCAGGTCAGATAATGGAGGAGAATATACCTCAAAAGAGTTTGTGAACTTCTACAAATATGTTGGAATCAAGAGGGAACTCACTACTCCCTATAATCCTCAACAAAACGGTGTAGCTGAATGGAAGAACAGAACCATACTGGAAGCTGTGAAGACTATGATCCATGATCAAGATCTTCCTATGTGCTTATGGGCAGAAGCAACAATGGAAATTGTTTATGTGCAGAACCGATTATCCCATAGTGCACTTGGGCTCAAGACACCAGAAGAGATGTTCACCAGAAATAAGCCATAGATAATCCATCTTAAAATATTTGGTTGTCCAGTGTTTATTCATATACCTAAAGAAAAGAGAAACAAGCTGGACCCTTCAGGGAAGAAGGGAATATTTGTGGGATACTGTGAGGTCTCCAAGGCCTTTAGAATCTATATACCAGGTCAACATCACATTGAGTTCAGCAGGGATGTGACCTTTGATGAAGATGTAGTGCTCAAGAAATCTAAAGTATGGTAGCTTGAAGAAGTATATGAAGAGGAACCCGTAATCCCTAATACTACAATGAGGGAGGTTCCTAGAGCTGCAGAACCAGTGAGGGAAGTCATAACTTCCCCTGATGGGGAACTTATAGAAGACCATGATATAGTAGAAGTGCAAGAACCTCCTCAGAGGACGATCCTCCATAAAAGAAAGCCATCTTGGGCTAGAGAGCTTATTCAAGATGGAGAGAAGTATGGTGTTCCCGAAGGAACTACAATACAGGTGAAAAGACCAAAGCCATTCTCCAGTTATACGACTTTGATGTGTGATCTCCTAGAAGAGGAGCCTACCTATTTTGAAGAAGCCATTCAGAGGAAAGAATGGGCAGATTCCATGACAGAGGAATACCAATCCATAATGAAGAATGAAGTATGGGAAATAGTTCCCAGACCAAAGAATAAAGATGTGGTATCCTCCAGATGGCTCTTCAAAATAAAACATGCTACTAATGGAAGTATTGAGAAGTATAAAGCAAGATTTGTCGCTCATGGATTTTCCCAGAAGGAAGGCATTGACTATGAAGAGACATTCACTCCTGTGGCCAGATACACTTCGATCAGGACCATTAGAGCTCTTGTAGCTAAGATGAAGTGGAAGCTGCACCAGATGGACGTGAAGACATCTTTCTTAAATGGTGTCATCGAAGAGGAAGTGTATATAGAGCAACCTCAAGGATTTGATGTTGAAGACATGAGGTCTCATGTATGCAGATTGAAGAAATCCTTATACGGATTGAAGCAAGCTCCTAGAGCTTGGTATGGCCATACAGACAGTTTTTTGACGAGCTTAGGCTTTACCAAGAGTAAAGCAGACTCAAATCTATAATTCAAAATTATGAATAATGAGCCAGTAATCTTACTGCTATATGTGGATGACATATTTTTAACTGGAGAAGAAAAGATCATTGTTGAATGTAAAAGGAGACTTGCCTTGGAATTTGAAATGAAAGACCTTGTCCTAATGCTTTATTTCTTAGGTCTTAAGGTATGGCAGAGTCCTGAGAGGATCTTCCTTAACCAAGGGAAGTACACGGTCGAAATCTTAAAGAGATTCGACATGCTGGAATGCAAACCCATGAATACACCCATGGAAGCAAAGCTGAAGTTGTTGGTCGATACTTCGTCAGATTTGATTGATGCCACATTGTACAGACAGATTATTGGATCACTGATGTACTTGACGAACACCAGACCAGAAATTTGTTTTGATGTGAACACCTTGATTCAGTTTCTGATAGAACCCAGACGTGTTCACCTAGTGGCTGCAAAACATGTGATGAGGTACCTTAAAGGTACAATAGATTATGGTCTCAGCTATGATGGAGATCATGATTTCACATTGAGTGGATATACTGATGCAGATTGGGTAGGAAGTGTTTTTGATAGCAAAAACACTTCAAGATGTTGTTTCAGTTTGGGATTAGCCATGATCTCGTGGCAAAGTAGGAAGCAATTTAGCATTTCTCTCAGCACAGCAGAAGCAGAATACATTGCCACATGTTMTTCTAGCTATGAAGCTATGTGGCTTCGAAAGTTGTTGATTGGTCTATTTGACTTAGAGATGAGAGCAACCTTGATTCTATGTGACAACCAGAGCTGCATAAAGATGATAGAGAATCCTGTATTCCACGACAGGTCGAAGCACATAGAGATCCACTATCATTACATCCGCGACATGGTACAGACAGGAGCCTTGAAGCTCCAATACATTAGCATAGATGAACAGGTTGCTGACATGTTGACCAAGCCTCTATCTCGTGTAAAGTTTGAGTACTTCCGAGATAATCTTGGCATAGTCTAAAAGGACCTTCCTCGAAAGGGGGAGTAGATGTGATGTTTCTTGCTTTTGACCTAGTTGTCAGACGTAAAGCGAGATGTGATATGTTCCTTGCTTCTGACCTAGCTGTCAGACGTAAAGCAAGATGTGATGTGCTCCTTTCTTCTGACCTAGCTGTCAGACGTAAAGCAAGATGTGATATGTTCCTTGCTTCTGACCTAGCTGTCAGACGTAAAGAAATATGTGATGTGTTCCTTGCTTCTGACCTAGCTGTCAGACGTAAAGCAAGATGTGATGTGTTCCTTGCTTTTGACCTAGTTGTCAGACGTAAAGCAAGATGAGATGTGTTCCTTGCTTCTGACCTAGTTGTCAGACGTAAAGCAAGATGAGATGTTCCTTGCTTCTGACCCAGTTGTAAGATGTAAATCAAGATGAGATGTTCCTTGCTTCTGACCCAGTTGTCAGACGTAAAGCAAGAGGATATGTTCCTTACTTCTGACCCAGTTGTAAAATGTAAAACAAGATGAGATGAGTTCCTTGCTTCTGACCGAGTTGTCAGACCTAAAGAAAGATGAGACGTTCCTTGCTTTTGACCGAGTTGTCAGGCATAAAGCAAGATGATATGATGAGACTAGCATTGAGCTTTCAGCTGGATAGCTATGATGTAAAGCCAGTCTAGTATCCTACTTCCAACCTGATGGTTGTGACGTAAAGAAAGATGAGTATCTTGCTTCCATCTTGAGTGTTGTGATGTAAAGCAAGACGATGAGATGAGACAAGTACTGAGCTTCCAACTTGACAATTGTGACGTAAAGCCAGTCTTGTATTATGATGAGCCAGCTTTGTGTTGTGATGATGATGATGTATCGGTTTTTATACTAATACATATTGATGCAGATGATGATGGCATTCTTTTGAGAATGATGATGTTGTCGATGAAGAAAACTTTCGATTATTTATAGATACTCCAACCAAGATGATATTGATGATGCTATCCTCCCACTTGATGTTGTTGATGATGTTGTCCTCTGTCTCTGACATGATGCTGCCAAAGAATACCCTTCTTGTTAAGGGGGAGTGTTGAAATAATGTAACTGCAAAGAGTATTCTTATTATTATTGATATATTATTCATAGGATCAATCCCCATTGTGGATTGATCATGTCAGTTATTGTAATAGGACCAAATCCCCTTTTGTGGATTGGTCAAAACACAATTGTAATAGGCAAAATAAGAAGTCGGCCCCAACAGTTATTAAAGAGACCCAAAAATATAATAAAGGTGGGTTTACCCACCCAGTTTGAGAAGTTGCCCTGCTAGTGAAGAGACACTTCGCACATGCCGGATTTGTATAAATAAAGGAGGCTAGCACCTCACTTAGACACAACTCACTTGCTCAGTTTGAGAGACAAGTTCTGATCTGTTACCGGTAAAGGAGAGAGAGAGTGGTGCATATCTAGGAGAGGAATTTCTGTATTAGCATAAGAGATCTCTTGGCATTGTATTGGCTATCTATATTAAGGAAGTTTTGCTAGGTTTTCTTCCCCTAAAGGGTTTCCCAAGATAAATGTTTTGTCTCTTGTGATTTTGTATTTCTCAGTGATTTTGGATTATGCTATTGTTATCTAATGAAATGAAAACATCTATAATAATGGCTTAAACATTAACAATAAGTCCGTGCAAAATTGAGATTCCAATGTTTGTCATTCATTGGTCTGTCTTCTGGTTTCCTCATGTATAAACCAAGCTTTCGGGATTGGTCTTAGATAGTGGGGAAATACCTAAACCTAGAAGTGATAGGGTATTCCTGCAGCTTTCCACTGTGTCACACACTGTTCAATGTGTATTCTAGGGTTCGATTCTCCGCTGAACAGTTGCGCAACTGGGAGATCCGTCTGCATCCCGAAATCTAGTTGCTCCTTGTTCTCGAACCTGTACTTGATAGCTTGCTTCACCTCGTCCCAAGTTCTGAGAAAATTTTTATGATTGGCCCACCATCTGGCTGGGGTGTTCTGAAAATCTATATCTAGTATTGATATTCTTTGATCTTCTCTCAGATTCTCTTCCATGTTATGCAAAAAATTGTCTATATCTGAGGTGCCATCATGATGCAGGAGCATCTCTCCACGTTGGCTAGCCAGCCAGCCAGCCACGTCAGCTCGTGCATTCAAAGATGAAGAGAGGCGCAACCCTCGTCTTCCATTTTGAATTTGAATGTAATTTAATGTTTAGGCTGTTGAGCCGTGAGATCATGCCTTTGTGCAGACATTAGAGTAGGTAGTCCTTTAATGCTTTGAAGGCTGAGATCTAGATCCGATTCTGGACTAGACAGCCCATTCAATGTAATTGAATAGGGCAGGTAGATTGGAGGGAAGAGCTCGAAGAGCCCCCTCATGTAAAAGATCAATTTGGATCTCATTTTTGGTAGTAGTTGTAAGAGTTGTGAGAATTTTTAGGAAGTAGAGAGAAGAAGAGAAAGAGCTGAGACTCTATTAAAGTATGAGCTTAGGGACACCTTTGTAAAGAGGCATTTACATTAATATAAACTAGAGCAGTTTTTTCTGCATATTATCTGTGTTATGTGAATGTCTTTGTGTGTTCTTTATGTTGTAGATGTATGCTAGACATTTGAAGGGAGTTGTTTGATTTTCAGGCTTGATAGGTTCTTTGTGGTTTCATTCTAGGAGGGTGTGACAGAGTATTGCGGTCTCTGAATACCAGTGCATAGATGCACTTCTGAACTTTGTGGAGTCAGACAAAGACATGCCAGGTGGGCACAGAAACTGGAATCATCAATTCAGAGGAAGACCTATGAGGGTACTGAAGACCTTAGAGGCAAGGTTGTGGAGAAGAACACAGTTGCATACAAAAGATCTGAGGAGTTCTGTAAAGATCTACCAAGTGGGAATTGAGCAGGTGCAAGGGAGTGCATAGAGGAACTCTGTTGTGAGTTCAGAAGAAGACAGAATCTTTGAGGAGTTCTGTAAAGCTCTGCCACGTGGGCATTGAGCCAGTGTAAGGAGTGCACAGAGGAATAACTATGTTGTGAGTTCATATAGAAGCAAGAATCATTGAGGATTATAGATACTCTGTCAGGAGGGCATTGAGTAAGTCCTAGAACACACGGAAGGAACTCTTTGAGTTCAGAGATTGAAGAAGATTCCATAGAAGGATCTTCGCAGGGTTTCTGAACACCCTGAAAGACTCAACAATAGGTTGCTTGAGAAAACAGAGTGCCAGGAGGGCATCATAATTCTCCATCTGCAGGAGAAGGAAGAAGGATAAAATCCCTTAGAGGTCTGAGTAGCAGAAATCTCAGAAGGAGTAGCACTTTGTGTGAAAAGGCTCTGCAGAGGCGTAGAAGTCATAGAATCCCTTGAGGATTCGAAGGATAAGCTCAGGGGGAGTAGTGATTTTAGCACACAAAGCCATAAATGCAAGGAGTGCAGAAGCGAAAGGATTCTTTGGGAGAGTTTAGATTCTCCAAAGCTCAGGAGGAGTAGCATTCATACGTGCAGGCAAGGATCCAAAGTTGTGAAGCTCGCAGAGAAAAGAAATAAAGGTCGAGGCCTTTGAGAATTTGAAATTCTTCCAAGTCTGGAAGAAAAGCGCCAAGGCTCGGCAGGGGCAATAGCTGTCATCGGATCAGCCGAGAAGATCTGGACCATTGAAGATTTCGTGTCCAGGGAGCAACAAGAGGAGCGCAAGAGTCGAAGAGATTTTGAGCCATAAAATCTTAAGCTAAAACCCGACAGCCATTGGATCTGCCAGGAGCTGCACGAGGTTTAAACCCTCATGCGAAAAGTAGTAGGAGCGAAAGTCCTGAGAAGGAAGGAGTTTGTGTTGGGATATCGACATTCAGGAGTTTGGGGGTCTGGAGGATGAGAGTCCGGGCACTCGACATCAAAAATCGCAAAAAGGGGAAAAAATATGAGTCGTTCGTCTGCGGGAGGACGCGTGTCGCAAAATCATCCATTTCAGAGATTCGAGCACCGAGACTCACAGAGGTGAGCATATCGACTTCACGAGTAGCGAAGTCCCAAGAAAATCTGAGCCATCCGATTGGAAGGACATGTGTCAAAAGATCCTCTCTATTGAGGATTCAGACATCGGGAGTCAAAGGAGGAAGTCTCTTGACTTTGCGAGTAGCGAAGTCGCGAAGAGATCAGGACAGTCCATCGGAGGAGGATAGGTGGCAGAGATCTAGGGATTTCGTGAACTTGGAGGTTTTCAAGGTGAGAGCCCATAATTTGGGTGCTCCAAGTCGCGAGTGGCAAAGTCGCGAGAGAATCGCAGCTGTCCATTTAGGGAGGACAAGTGGTAGAGATCAAGGGATCTCACGAACTCAGAGGTTCGCAAGGTAAGGGCCCAAGAGTTGGGTGCTCCAAGTCGTGAAGCCACGAAATTGTGAGGAGTAAAGACAGTCATTGGATCCAGAGAACGGGAGGACCGTTGGATCAGGAACCCCATCGCCTATTGCGCGTTTGGGGGTTCAGAGGTTGAAAGAAGTCATTTTCGACTTCACGAGTAGCAAAGTGTCGAGAGATGGGCATGAGGGACACGTGGAAGAACCATAAGGTGGGGCCTGCGTGATTGGCAGGTGAACACGTGTCACCTGGAGAAAGGATTCAACACCCGTTGACCTCTCACGTCTCAAGGATTCACGAGATAAGTGTACGAGAGCTCGACATTGAAACATGCGAAGTGGTGAGTAGCGAGAACGCGAGGAGAAAAGTCAACATCGCTTCTCGGGGTTTCGTGAAAGGAAGGTGCCAAGATTGGACACCAAAACTTGTGAAGTGGCAAGTAGCGAGAGGTGCTAGCGCTTAGCCTAGCCAGCAGTCACACTCAGAAGGTGCTGACAGAAAGGATCCATAACCATTTCACGATCTTGTGTATCGCAGGATAGAGAAGGAGGAGTCGAGAGCTTCGACTCGCGAACTCGCGAGATCACGATATTGTGACAAGTGCCTTTGGAATTGTGCCTTGGTGTTAGCGTTGTGACCGCTTGGAGAAGTTTGAGCTCATGCCTAGTGTTGTTCGCACAGGGGAGCTTCTCGAAGGACCTGTGGATCGATTTGAAGGAGATTCTAGCAGGGAATCAAAAGAGTCACTTTGGCTCAAAGGAGATAAATAACGATCCTATGAGTGAATCTCGGCCCGAGGGACAATAGGTCTATGTCACATCGTATACTAGGTGTTCTCTAACTTCAGTCCCAACCCATCTGGTCATTCTGACAGTTGCGCATCTTCTTGAGAATATTTCGTGTGAAACTTGTTGCCAACTATCAAAATCCAATTCTGAATCTTCGTGTGCTGATTGTATACCTCTCCAACTTACTGATCCATCAGCTGTAGGGTTTATATAATCATTTCTTGTCCCAATTATTAAAGTGTACAACTTGTCTAAGTCTTCTCCCTCCATATTATTGTCTATTGGTTCTGTGTACCTGGGTCCTACATATGGATTCAAACGTTGAACTACCTTGATTCCCTCAGCCTCAAAAGTCATGGTGTCTTTCTTTAAGTCAATTATTGCATAATTTTCATAGGCCCAATCGATGCCAAGTAGTGCGGGGTAGGGGTCCTTGTCTCCCATGATCTTAATGACTTCAAAGTCAGCCACTTTTTTTACTCCTGCTACATCTATTTCCATGTTCTCCAGTCTTCCTATGGGGAAGATACAATATTGATTTTCCATTCTTAACTGAATTGGGGAATATGTCAATATCAGTTTTTTTGAGGCTTCCAAGGTCTTCTTAGGCAGAATGTTCACATCTGACCCTAGGTCAAACATGATGTCCTTAATTTCAAATTCATCTAACTAGGCTACCAGTCGAAATTATTTCCCGGTTTGTACTTTTCTTCGTTGCACTCTCTGAGTACTCCTCTCAGGAAGATTATCCCTTATCCTTGCTTATGGGGTTTCTTCATTCCCTAAAACTAGGTATAGTGCATTGCACAACTTTTCTGTTAGTTAATCATTCCCCAAAATGTCAGAGAATAATTGGAACCAAAGGTCAACTATGTTTTGAGGTTGCTCAGGCTGTCTTGGTATGACTACAGGGTTTCTAGGTGCAGGGGGAAAATCAGGGACTTGTGCCATCTTAGGGTAAAAAATCGGCTGGGGGGGTTTATCTTTCATTTCAAGACTAGGAATATTTTGAAATACTTCTATGGAATCTTTAAAGAACAACTTTTGTTTTAGGGGGTCATACCTATCTCCCTTAGGTGTTGCTTTCTGGATCTGAGGTAGAGTATCAGCATCAAATCCTGTCTTCGCCCCTCCTCGAGTAACGATATTAAGGTTGGGCCATTGTCCCTTAGAAATCCTCTTGATCCCTGAACTGATAAGGTTAGTTCCTCTTTGTCGTACTCTATCTTCCCACTTTGCGATTAGCTTTGGGCCGTCTTCATTTGTGTGTCCATTTTTTCTGTAGTGAGAGCACCATGGCCACCTTGGGTGAGGACAGTCTCTAGCCAAGTGACCTTTGTCATCGCAGTTATAACAACTACTTGGTCCTCTTTCCCCATTTATTTCTCCTCTGAAATATCCTCCAGCCCCACCTCCTTGACCTCTTCCTGGTCCCTGAAGGTTTTCATTCACCCTGAATGTTGTTATGTCTAACCTGTCTGCAAGTGCGTCCAACGCCCTACATTGATTGGTATTATGTGTGGTAGATGCGCAGAACTCGCAGTGTACTGTGTTTGGTACTGCCGGATATTTCTGCATGATGGGTCATTGTCTTGGCCCATGCCCATGGATTCAGAATATCTCACAATACTCCACTATCGGTGTTTCTTGGCCTCTTGGGAAAGCATGATATGGGTTGGGGTTATGGAATGGTGAGTTCGTAGATACTTGCAAAACTCCTCCAGTGGGACCTGGTGGGGGTACCATCAGATTCTGAGGAGGTCCCATTCCCCTCATTCGTAGACATTCGTTCACCATATGACCTTCCATATAACATCCAGTGCACCAAACTTGTGGCCATCCTGGTCTGGGTATCGTTAGCTCCTAAATCTTTTCTGTAAGTGTCGATATCTGCCCTTGTAGTTGTGCCAGATTCGCATCTACTGGGGGTCGAGTAACTCTCAGGATCCTAGGGTATCCTGCCATGGCTTCAATCTTCATCGATTGTTCCAAGGCATCTGCTAACATGGTTATCCTTTATTGCGTTAGCAGCATCCGAGTCAGAGGAAACAACCCCTGAATGTACCAATCCCTTTGATGTTATTCATGGATTGGATGTGCCAACCTCTCTATGGCATCTTTAAACTTCTGGTTGTACTCCTAGGCTAATTTGCCTTCCTGCTACTGGATCTCGCGCAACTCAAACAGAGCATGTTGTTATGACTGAGGTAGTTTGAACTCTGCTATGAACGTCATCCGTACTTGGCCAAGTGTAAACACCTGACCTGGTGTCCCTGGCACTCCCAGTTCAATAATCTTCATGTACCACTTGAGATAGAAACCTCTCAAGGTAGTCTAGAACTTGACCATCTTATTCACATCCAGAGTTCCTCTGGATCTCTAGATTGCTTCACACAGGAACCAGTGTTGTTCAACGTCTTCATCTCCCTTACCCCAAAATTATTGGTATCGGGAAATCAAACCTCCCGCATGGTTGGCCATTGTTGATCTTGTTGTTCTTATCAATATGAACCCTAACAGTCTTTCTTGTGATCTACCATGGGATCCCAATACTCTCCCTGTACTCACACTTCCTATTTGTGACTGACTAACTAATTGTACTGGAACATAACTAGCATGAGAAGGTAGTATCAAACTTACTATTTGTATTGAAGGCACTTGGGGTATGGGTGATTCGGATCTGGCGTCACTGGCTTCAGGGTGATTTTATTTGATCTGGGGGGACTCATTAGCTTCCATTGGGATGATCTCTTCAGTCGTATTCCCGATCTCTCCTGTTATCGGGGCTAAATCTTCTCTCTCTCCTCAAAGATTCATGTCGGTTTCCTCCTCTCTTACATCTGCACTCTCCTTCTTGTCCTACTTCCCAGGGACCTCTTTCTCTCCTCACTTCTCTCTCATTTAATCTTTGACTGGCCAGTCGTTTCTGTCTTCTCACCTTCTGCAGTTATTCCATCTATATTTCATCTACTTCTCTTGATCCTCCTTCTTTCCTCAACTTTTCAGACTATCTTGCTTCTTTCTTGATCTTTCCGTGCCACCACTTCTCAACTATGGAATATCTCTTCAAGTATCGCTCATCTCTTGAGCCCATTTCTTGTTGTTTTCCCCCCATTTTTCAAAGAACCCTTCCCCTCTCTCATGCCATGACTCTCACCCCATCTCTCCCTACCCCAAGCGAGGGTGTTTACGCTGCCATCTCGGTCGGGGACATAATCAACATCCCCTCCTCCATCAATAAAACCTTAATCCACAGGGGGGTTTCCGTCAACAGTATTCCCCTTGCGTCTTTCTTGAAAATTTCCTCTGCCCATGAGAAAGATTGGTGGTTCTCAGCTGCAAATTTGATTATGTATCCTTCTAGTGTGGTGCTAACCGAGAAATCCACAGCTCGTGTAACTGGGAAATCTAGCCTCTAGAGTACTGCTAGCTTTTTGGTATCCCACTCACATATCTTCTTGGTCCGTCCCTAGAACTCTGGAGCTTCTTGGAGCCTATTTATCCAGTGAAAAAATTCTTCCGGGAATTTTACCTAGAAAATCTCGTACTAGTCACTCAATATTTCTGAGTAAAAGATTGCTTCATGAGTGTTTTCCACTTATTTCTCCTTAGTTCCACTTCTTTCCATATGAAGGTGTCATGGTTCCTTTTCCACCATTGATCAATACCATATCTATGGATCGACGAAAGAATTCTCCCTATAGGTTCCCTTTTAACATAGGTCCCAACAACAGAACCATTTTTTTGGTGTGAATTTGATCAGACCAGGGTCCTTCTTAGGTTACCAACAAAAGGTACCGTGTAGTCTAGAGCACTGGCATTTTCATCTCCTCCGAAGAGAAGAAGTCTCACCTAAAGCGTTGTTGAGACAGATAGATAGGGAAGAGTATGTAAAATACTTAAGAGGATCCATAGAGCCTTTGAGACTCATTCCTGTTCTTGTGCAAGAGACATGAACAGATCTGGAACATATATGTGCAAGAATCAAACCTACTTATGTTGCAAGCAAGAATTTAAATGTAGAACCATCAAATAGAACTCATAAACCATAAGGAAACATTGTAATGCATAAGTAAACATACAAAGACACAACATATTTTAAAATTAGGTCCTTCTTCATATTCTCTTCAAGATATTTATCTGATTACAGACTCAGAATTACACAGTAGGGCACTGTACAGACTCTTGGCTATGGACTCATGTTGTAGAGCTCTAATTCTCAAATAGATAGTTCCAATTCATTATAGACTCAAGACTTGTCTTCCCTTGACCTACAAAAATCATCAACAACTCAACCCAACCCTTTACAATAATCCTGGCCAACCCTTTTACAATTATGTTCATCCCTATATATAAGCTAGTTTGTGTCTTCCTTCTCGACTTGCACATTTTCTTGTTCTGTTGCAACCGTTTGCTTCTTAGCTGGTGTTGTGCTGAATTTCACAACTTCTTTCTATTTTTCTTTCTCCAGGCCTCTAATGAAGCTTGCACAACTCGTGCTCAGTCAAAACTTGTGCAATTCCTTCACAAAAATGAAGGGCCCAACAAGTACTTAGCATTTTATATCCTTGCATCACTCATATCTTGAGTGCATATTTTTTGTGAACTGGTCATGAGAAGGGATGAACAAGAAGATGAGGATATGTATACCTTTTTCCATATTTCCATAATATTTTCAACATGGTACTTATCATCCTATGAAACTTAGGTGTTTTGATGAATCAACTTACACTTTTCAAATAATTTCACTTTGTTTTAATTGAAACTGATACAAGTAGAGTTAGTTAAGTGAGAAAAAAGTGGTTTTGACATGGCTTCATTAACTTGGAAATAAAATGGGCCCTGGAAAATTAGGAGGAAACAACATGTGACTAGGAGGAAGAAAAAGTTTACAACAAGTTCAATAATGGGATGAAATGATAGATTGGGGAAGATACGGTGAACCAATGTAAGCCTAGACTCTAGAAGGAAAAATAATCTAGGAGTCTTGACTACTAGAAGAAACCTTACACCAAGAAATAAAGGATCGAGGATCAAATTTTGCATTGCTTGAAACACCCAGGAGGGGATTATGTTGTGGGTGCAAGTGAAAGAACTCCTTGGGATTTGAACTGAATACCACTGGTATCAATCTCATACTACACTATGTACTGGAAAAATGTCTTTGACTTGAAAGCCATGTAATGCATTAAATATTCTATTGACTATAAGGATAGTAAAAATATTTTGATTTAAACTTAAGGCATATTTTCCATACAAATTAGGGAAAAACTAATATACTAGGTTTATCTTTGGTGTTGGAAGCCATTAGCCTTGGATCCCAACTTAACAAAAACCATTTCAACAAATCTTGGATCTAAATGGAAGTTAACTAAAGGTACGCTTTGATGCGAGAATATCTCGATTGACCACATACTATAAGGAACCCTTGTTACTAAAAATCCCTCAAGAGGGATTGCATGCTATAAGATAGAATGCTCATGTACAAACAAGAATGAAAAGACAATCCTCTTAAGACATCTCCACAATCACAAAAGAGTAGCTACAAAATATATACCAAACTAGATAATCAATACACATATCTACATACTCGCCAAAAATCCTAAGACACACCAAAATAAGGCCATCCACCTTGTAATCCAATCCCAAAACCACAATCTATGACCTAATTTACTAAAGAAATCAATGTATGCTTGAGTTTAAAGCTCAAGCTACCCACCCATTTCAAAATATCCCATTGATAAACAAAAATTCAATCCCATTGTACTGCAACTAAACACATATCCCAACAATACACAAAACAAATTCTCCAAGAACAAATGAAACTATCGTTTCTTTCCCACAATGGTATACCTCATCCACCATCCATCCCTATATAGTCCATTAAACCAATGAAAATAAAATCTCTAGATGATATGTTTTAACCCAAATAAGAAAAAAGAATTTAATCTCACAAGACACCAAATAAATCAGTAGAACCAAAGATACTCAATATTGGAACCCATGTCAAAATCACAGAGAAACAAACATAGTCATATTCAAAATTTTAAAACAAATGGAGAAAAATAATTACTTAGACAAAAGTATATATATTTTGCATGCTACCTTACAACTTACAATTGTTCGGGGTCCCTAATACTACATACGAAACGAATTTGTTATGGGCTATATATAGAAAATAATTCCAAGAGTGCAGTGGAAAAGTGGGAAAATCAAAATATATCAAAACCATTGATAATTTTTCAAATCCTTTTTATTAATTAGCCTATAGATGAGAGAAGGATAATGAATCCCAAGAGACATTTCACTATCCAAAACCTTCACGAATAACAACTTGAATGGATGGATGCCCCTCCATAGTAACCACAAATCAAAATTAAAGAGAACCACCAAATTTTGGCCCTTGTACTCACAGGGGATCATATATTCTATAGAAAATCAATCTCAACAAAGACATTCATAACATATGAACTTAAATAATCAAGTGATCTATTTACATCTTAAAACTAATATCTACAATTTTAGACTTAAGAAGCTAACACAACTTGTTTGAGAGTATCAAGGTTGAGAATGCCCTATTGGTTGCCACACAATCTATTTGGTTTCTTTGTTTGAAGTTTGTAACCCGATTCTATTAGAATTGGTAGCTCAGAGGTACTTCTGCATTGGTGGCACCCAACATGCAGAAGTGATCGAGCACACTTTCTCCCTAGTGACTTTATAATATGTTTTTATAAAGTAAATTTATAAAGTGTTTTCATAAAGTTGGTTCTTTTTAATTTTTAAGTGTAAAAGTGACTTTATGATGTTATGGGTCACTTTAGTGACTTAATTGAACTCAACGAATGATTAATTCGTGATCATTGATCTCATGAGGGAAATATATAATCTTGACTGAAAATCTCATTAGAAGACCAAGGGTTAGAGCAGTTACACTTGGAAATCAATAAAGGCATCTCATGAGGGTGAGAGGGGGTGCACTTTTTTAGGAGACTTAAAGGGGAGGTGAAGAGGCACGATTCCCAAGAGAGAGTTCTTACTTGGAGGAAGAGCTACAATAAAGGGGGTTTGGCATGCATCCTTAGGAGATGGATTGGCATGCAACCCAAGATCATTTTCAGCATTTATTATAGTTCATACATTAGCTACAGAAGAGGAAATACAACTATGTAGGCCGGTCGAACAACAAAGAAGAGGCACAAAAATCGAGGTTGTGAGTTTACGACAGGTTGCATGATTTTCTATGCATTTTTGCTGAGTTTGTCTGTTTAGTACTATATTGTTTCTCTTGGCATGAGTTTCTATGCAGTTTTGTGATTGTTTGTGGATGTTTTCTTGTTGTAATGGGTTGTAAAGGCCATACATTAAAGGCATTCTTCCCTAGATACAATTTGGGATTGTTTGTATAGAGATGTGACTTGTTGAAGTGAGAGATAGTCTATGTTTTTATGTTGATGCTATTTGCTATTGTAAAACTCTGATTTTCCTAGAGCTAAATAAAGAACTCTTTCTCCTCAAATCCTTCTTTACTTTCCTGGGTATTTTCAAGTGGAAATGTTTAGATTTTTTTGTGCCAAATGAAGTTTATAGTCTGTTGTTAAAAAGTATTTTCCGCTGCCATTTTATTTCAGAACTTGTCTATTAGTGTTTCTGCTCATAAAGTACATTTGTATGGTTGTTGGATATTTGTAGGAGGTTGAAATCTATTTTAGACTAAGTGTTATACTGAAATAAGATGTATATTTGCAATTTTTGGCATATGGATCATTATATTGAAAATTATACACGTATGAAAATTCACACGAACCCAGACCATCACTTGGAAGAAATAGCTTGTTGATCAGAGTCTTGTGGCACTTGGGATCACTAATATCACCAAGAAAATAGTTCAAATAATCAATTTTCAATAGCTAAATGGATATTTATTTAAAACTTGTTTCTAGGGTGTATTCTCTTATGAATCTAGTTTACGACCCAACCTGAATCATCTCATTCTGATATCATACGAGAAAGTTATGCCCTAATTACTAACCCCCTCTCATGCACTGATACAACTATGTTTCCTAAAGCCCTATGAATATACTTTAATTTGTATTTGGAATCACTCTGATCAAACATCAGACGAAGAATTTATAATTGAATAATTGTAGGGTAGTCTAGGCTGACCACCACTCCTCAACAGGTAACAATGATAAATTTTCATTGAATCCTTTAATAGATCTATTTATATGCATTCATTGCAATCATTTTGATGTTTATTGGAGGAAGAAAGTCATCATATCTATTTTCGTCCATAATCTCACCTTGCATTGCAAGAAAAATGCTAGTTTCTTGCAAGTCAAAGAAGGATCATGGAGGTCAATCCATGAATGAGTGATTTTCAAAGAAAAAATTTCATGAAATAGGTATGTCACCAAGACATGAAAATAAGTGCTCTATCATGTAATGTTGAGTTCTTAAATGAGCTATGTATAAATTTTAAGTTCCTAGGAACTTGCTATAGAATTGTTCCAGTTGTTAACCAACACCAACATCAAGACTTTTCAGATGGACAAAGAACAAGACAATTGAAGAATTGATTTTCAAACTAAAGACTAGTGATATAGAAGTCAATTTCCATTTATACATCACTAATTCCATTCTTGCACGAGACCCCTTCAAGAAGACCTAAAGCACCATGGTATGCCCATGCATTTTCTTCTTCCCAGCTCAAAGCTAGTTTCCTGCTGAAGTTAATCAAGTTTTATTTACCTATGTGGTTAACTTTGAAATCCAACAATTTCCTCAGAGCATCATTCATGTAGCCATTTCTATCACATCGCAACTTCAACCTACTTCCTTCCTCTACAAGACCTCCATAACTTTCTTCCTAGCACCCACTCCTAACCCAACCATTAAATTAAATTGGCTCACTTACAATCCCAAGCTACCTTTCTAGTTTCAATAACTGTTGAATAAATGGAGCCTACTGCTATCAATCCAACATAGTTTTTTTCCACTATTTTCTTGCTACTAACCTTTTCTATCACACCTCCTTCATTCTCAAACATTTAACCATGTGCTATGAATATTGAAATATAATTTCATCCTTATTAGTACTTCACAGATCCAATATTTCTATAGAAGCAACAAAAATAATAAAGTTCCAAGGACAATATTAGTACTACTACACAAGAACCAGTACCAATAATCCTTGTGGTTGTCACATAAGAACCAACCATTATATTTATAAAGAAATAGGTTTTGTCACACAAGAACAAACACCTACCATCTTTATGGTTGTCACACAACAACCAACCACAATATTGCTAAAGAAATAGGTGTTGTCACACAAGAACCAACACCTAAAAACCCTGAGGTTTCCATACAAGAACCAACCTCATAAATCCCTATTGTTTCCACACAAGAACCGACAGTAAATAAATCAGTTGAAGGAATTCTCCAAGAGGAAGAGACTGCCACCTCACAAGAACCTGTAGTAGAATAAGATGTTGGAGAAATGGTATTTCCTCAAATATTTATGAAGACATCTCAAAACTAGGAGGAAATTTTGTTGATAGTCCTTGGCATAGATTCTCAAAGATGTTGCTATTTTCTATGGAAACTTGTGAAGAACCTACTATAAAAAAACATATAGTTGCTGCAAAGTTCACAAAATTCTTAGGCAGGTGCAAGTACACTTCTTTTTCTCTTTGTTTATCAGATTCATTGAATACTCTAGATTTTTATTTGGAAAACCACTTAAGACTCTTTTCTTTTCTACTTCCTTACCATTTGCAATTTTTCCTAGGATGGAAAATTTCTTCAGTTTGGTGGAGAGGGGATACCATCACCTTTACCTTCTAGGACTAAGCCATCATTTTTCATTCCCATACCTTTCCTATCCATGTTCAATCTAAAATATTCACCACTCCATTTGAACCATGACATCATCTTACTCCACTTCCACAATTTAAATCCATTCTAACACCTCCCTAAATGTCCCAAAATGAGAAGGACCAAAAGGTGTTCAAGGAAGGACATTGGTGCTGCTACACAAGAACCAACATCAAGAAACCCTATTGTTTCTCCATAAGAATCAACAATAGTAGGTATTGTTGCTATCACACAAGAACCAACTGCATGAGTAGAAAAATACATTATTGTTGCTCCACAAGAACCAACAATAGAAAAATAAGTAGGTAATATGGACAAGCCAAGGAAACTAACATGCTACCCCACAAGAACCATCAAGAAAAAATCAAGCTGAGACTCATTGGAGGATACATTACATATGGTATAAGGATTACAAATAATTTCTTACACGTTGCATACATTTTACAAAGGCACTTGTTGGGTTGTGAAATTCATAGTTCATAGAAATGTTGTGTACTACATATAATGCTATTGGAGTATTAAAGAATCAATTATGTTACCAACCTCTTCTTTGACAATCACAACTACAAAGATTAGAACACCCATGTTTCAAACATCCTTCTGGCATGTTGTGCTGAGAAATAGGTCAGTTATTAGTTGTTGCAGATCCATCAAGTTGATACAGATTTCCTCTTGTAGGGTGTCCCATGGTAGCTTAGACCAACACAAGTACTTTGGGCATATGTAGACCAACAAGCAAACCTAATTGACAACAAAGGCAACATTATAGTCTTGTGTCCAGTTGCCCTATTTTATTGTGCAAATTTGAAGAATACCTCATGTCTTGATCTATGCTTTGAAGGGGATCCATTATAGTGAGAAAAATTTGATTGGTATGCATCGGAAAAAGAAGAGCATCATTCAGTGTGTGTCCTTAAATCTTGGTTGTTGCAAAGGAGAAGGGTTGCATGAGGAAATGCAACATATTCAGTTTGGGGGAGATGATGAGCCACATAATTATCATATTTTGACACCCTTTTTCCCTTATTAAACCATTTTTATTTACTCATAATCCTATATTATCCCATTTTAATGCCCATATGCGGGATTTGGGCTCGAGGTGATTTAATTCATATTCTTCAAATCATGGTCATTGCACATCCCTTGCCACATATTTAATTCATTGTGATGGTTGTTATAGTTTCATGGTTCTCATCTTTTCAAATCATCTTGCTACATAATCAATCTTGTAGCAGCATGCTACGAATCAATCCTGTAACAACTTAGAACTGCTTAAATATATAACATCGTCGACCAATAATAAATTCTAGGTCAACAGTCATACTCTCGAGTCATTGAATGAAGATTGCAAAGCTATAAAGGTTATCTGGAGAAGATGTAAAGTATGATATAAGAGAAAACCTCAACATACAAAATGTGGAATATTCCAGCATGTGGATTAATTCTACCGTATGACATATTCCTAGGATGACGTGGGAACCCCTGCAAATGCTTCACCAATGTAACAGATTGCAATTCCCACTAAATGACATAATCAAGAAGATTCTGGAAGTATCCCATGGACTTAGGAATGAATCAACACTTCTATTGACTGATTGTATGGATCGTACAAATGAGCCAATCGATGGATAGGGAGCATAGATTTTTTAAAAACTGATTAACAACATATATGGGATTTTTTTAAACTGTTAAAATCATATTAGGGGGCCTATCACTCCATATTTGGAGCGTGCATGCCCCCCTTTTTGTATATATACATGTAAGTGCTCATAAGAGAAAGATAAGTTTTTGGTGTGCATGACTTGGAGTAGTAGTTGTGTAATCTTTGTTTACAGACTTAATACATTGTTGGTTTAAGCTATAAATCTATTATGGTGATCTTGTGATTTCAAGCACAAGTCAAGCCTTGAGGAGGCCTGTTATCCCCTAGCCTAGGGATAACTAAGGAGATTATGTCTTGAGGCCCACAGGTCCTAAACATGGAGTACCAAGATCCATATTGACTTGAGCCTGGCCCTGGAGGGCCCATATTTCTTCTTCAATGCCTCCATCCTATCAGCAACAACAACATCCATCCCATCGGCTTGGTCGTTCGACAAAAGTGGGTCTTGCTCGATGAGGTAATGAGTCTGGGTATATTGGTGCGTGCCACTCTGATTCTCAAAACATTTGAATATGTGCATTTAATTCTTTTTTCTTCATGACGCATGCTTGGACTATATGCCTTTTGACTTGTCCATACCTGGGGGGATGAAAAAATTCCCTAACAAGTTGGTTCCCTTAGGAGTGAGTTGCCACCGGGTGGGTTCATGAAAGGCCATCATCCATTCCCACCATACTTATCACTTTTCATCATCTTTCCTCTCATCCATCCCCTACATTGTTTTGAGCATTGGGTTTGCCAAGCTAGCAAAGGGTTGTACCTTGCCTAGTGGGAAGAAGGGGCTAAAGGCCCAGAGGGTAAAATTAGCTGGAAAAATATAAAATAAAAAACAACAAAACTTTCATATTCCTCACCCAGGGATCCATGAGAAAGCAATAAAAGGCTTCTCATCAAGAAAAGGAGGGACCCATAAAATAATTAAACTCAAGACCTAGTTGGAGGATAGGGGGTCTCATCATGATCCAATTTATTAGGTCCATGGGAATGTAGCGGTATGAAACTACCATTCAACTGGTCACCACGCCAAGGTAGTGGCTCTTAGTGGCATAGCCAAGAGAAAGGGGGTGTCATCATGAGGCAACCTTCTCATCTCTATGAAATGCTTGTGGGTAACACTGTCACCATTGATCACCATGCCAGGGCAGTGTCCACCATCTATTCTCTTGAAAGAAAAATAAATAAGATAAAAAGGTAAAAAGTCATTTAATGGGATTGGAAAAATTTTCATCCATGACAAGGTGCAACTCACGCTCTTCAGAGGCACCCACAGGTAAGCTATAAATTTCCCTGTCATCACTGCACCCATTACCCAAACATTACCCAAACCATCTCATGCACTTACATGACCTAGATTGGTCTTCACCTAGAAACATCCCACATCTAAGGAGAGTCATCCCAATAGGACATCCTGAAACCCTCTCCAAACCTGGCTTGTAGAATAACATAACGTCTTTGAGCACTTGTTTGGGAAAAGGGGGTTTTATGCAAATGTTTAGATAACTTCATTATTAGATGTGATTGACATTGCTATGATCCCTGTGACTTATGAGCCCATGGAGGGCGTACTTGTTGTTGCTGCAGGACCATGCTCGACAGATAGGTACACATGGGGAGATGATTAGCTCAGACCTCCATAGGGATAAAATCCCACCAGATGGATGATGAAATCCCAACAAGGGGAAAACATATACCAGAGGCTTGCATCAGAGAGAGAGGAGGATGTTCCAGTAGAGACAACCTGATAGGCTAGGACCCAGGGGGTGTCTTTCCCTTCCACATGATATTGGCCCCTGAAGGCCCTTTGACGTCATCATTCCGAGCCTTGACGTCACCTAGTTGAGGTGTCCATCTCGAGGACGGTTTGGGTTGTCACGTGTGGCAGTTCCTGAGGGGGTTTGAGCCCCAACGTTTTACTTGGAGGGTTAGCGTTCCAACATAGAGGATAATGTCACCCTATCAGGGGCATGACGCCACCCTAAAAAGATAAAATTTGGGTTTTATTGAATAATTTTGTGTAAAATTGGATTTTCTCATGTAAACTGGCCATGTCGGCCTTTTTGACCTAATTTTGTAATTAAAGGTCATTTTCACTGTATAAATAGGGAATTTTCTCCTCATATTTTTTCATCATTCATTCACTCCCAAGTGAGGTCTGAAATTTGCGCCCTTCTTAAGGGTTATTTGCTGAAATTTTAGACGCACTTCTTGGAGGAGGCTAAATTTGGTGTTTCTTAGCATTTTTCTTGGTGGAAAGTCTTCAACTAGGCTTATTGCTAGGTTATTCTTGGTGAATGTAAGTGAATTTATGCAGTTCTTCTTTACTTTGAATGGTTATGGTACATTTACTATGCATTTTTTCAAGATTATGAAATTTCTAGCTTAAAACCCTAGGAGACCAAGCACATGTTATTATCCTTGTCTTAACAACTTTTCACCTACTAGATTGTACTAGAAACCCTACCTTTTGAAGCATTGTACAAGAGCCCTTCCATTGCAACACTCTAGTATCATTTGCTTCATCAAGCCATTGTTTGTTTCAAGCTTGAGCTAAAGAAGAAGGAAAACTGCTAGGGCCTAGGGTTACCTACTTCCTAGTAGTCATTTTCCTTCTAAGGCTTGTTGATTGAGGCCTTGGGTTACAAACACCTCAATCATAATCCTTCTTGGTCCTTAGCTCTTACATTATCATTTATTTCCTTCAATTTTGTTGCTACAAAGTGACTCCATTAGCCTTAAAAGACACTAATTTAGACCTTGAATTTGATTGATTGATGAAACTAACCCTTAATTTTTTTACAAACAACCTACTAACCTTTCCTAACCGTAGATTAGAATAATTCACTAACCTTCTTGATTCTGTTACAAAAGTAAGCTACAACCAATTATTACAGCAGTAAAAGCACTTAAAAGCAATTGCAAAATTTGATTTTTACATTGCCTAATTAGATTCTGACAAGTGTTAGTATATTGCTATTATTGGGTTATCATTTTTGGTCATTGCGAACCTTATTTAAGGCATTTATTGTGAAGCTATCATCTTGTATACATTGTTGTTATAAAAATTCTATTTGCTTCATCTTGCTTCATCTTGCATCAACTTATTTCTTTTGTTGACAAGTCCAATGTTTTATGAAACACTAATATCAAATTGTACATGCAAAATATATTGTTTCTTTGTTTCTTTGTTATGGGCAGGTACATTTAAGAATATCATTGCTTCATTTATTACAAATTTGGGACTTTCTGATCGATGTGACTTGTGAGAAGGGATATCTTTTTTTGACACTTCTACCTTTTCCTTTTCAAACCCCCAGGTCACCAGGGATGTCTCCCTTGGGCTATCATCCCTAAATAGAAAGAGATGTCTTATTAAGGTGACAGTGATAGGACAACCTCCTGTTATGCCAATTTTCCTCCTTTAGCCTTTCCCTTTGGGACAAGTACAAATTGTGTGATAACATGGCCCACTCAAGGTAAGGCACCGTGCTGCTACTTTATTTTTCTGCATGTAATTAATTTGTTGATTACTAGTTTCTGGTTATACATAACTATAGTTAATTGCACTATGTCCTCTATATGTTGTTGATGCTTACTTGTGGAGTGTGCTACTAAATGCCCACCTGTAAGTGTGCTACCAAATGGTGGATAAAGTATGGCAAAGTTAGGATTTTATAGGACCTATATGTTTCTCATTGCTACGTAAGTATGTTTAAGTTAAATTTCATGTTTGGATATATTTTTCAAGAGTTGTAGCATTCTCTATGCCACTAACTAAGTAGGAATTGGGAGATTGTTGGTCCTTTCTTTATATAGATTTATATTTTAGCATTTGAATAGAATGTAGACTTATCTTTTGCGACATGTTAAGAATAGATTAAGTAGCCTTGTTTTAAGTGTTATTTCAACCATGTGTGCTATGGAATCACCCTTTTCAAAGCCCCACTTGGTGAAAAAATCTAGGTAGTAGGATTATGAGTTTGAATCTCAAAGGTATTATTTCATGAGTTACCACCAACTGGGCTAGGGGTCAAGAGCACTATGATTCCATATTTTTATGCTTTCTTTTGGTTTATACTTGCAATAGTGCTTAACTAATTTTCTAGATTAAATTGCACAATAGTGGTAAGAATCCTTCTTTTGTGTATATTGCACCGAGAGCCTCATAAGACTAAAATGAACTATGTGTTGACAATTTAAATGATAAGTTTAATGTGACACCAATAATTGGGAATTGTATTTACACCTCGTCACAACAATAGACCACAACCACCATAGATCAACATAGCAGGGTGCAGACTAAGCTCACACAGTTCAATACCATCCAAGAAGGCATGAACAATATTGAAAAATGGATTGCAAAAAACCCAGATGCACCGATTGAGCTCTATCGCCCCCAAGACATGGAAAGAAAGATAAATCTATATTCATTGGAGCACTACGAACAAGTTGGACTAAGTGCAGACAAAGAGACCACCAGTTCAATGGATATATATTCAAAACTACACAAGGCGACACAAGAATTGATCAAAAGATGTAGACTTCCCAAATTGGAAGAGTTAGGAGAAAATCTCACAATGGAATAATTGGTAGATAAAACACAGGACATTACAAGCTGCAAACAAGAAATTATCGAGTTTTCCACCAAAGTAACAATGAAATTAATTAAAAAACATCTCATACAACCGACCAAAGTCCATGCTATGATCCAAGCATTCATGGCTACCTTGTCAAAAAATATGCAGACCCTCGATGACCATATAGACACTCTAGAACTTTTTTTGGAGAAAATACTTGGTTAATGAATATTGAGAATCCCTTAGGGCCAATTTTATGAAAGAGAGAAGAACTTGCATGTTTTTTTGTTTTGTTGTGAACTATTTTAGGCGAAATGTATGATGTTCACATGGGCTGTAAGGATATGTTTGCTTATAGACTAATCTAATGCAATCCATATACTTTTGCAGCTTTGTTATTCCTCTGTATATTTTATATGTCCTGATAATATGAGTTGTGATGTATGTGGAAATACATTTTAGAATTTTCTAGTTATATATTTCGCATGCATGTGTTTCTAACTTCGCACCTTCATTACAACTATCCGAGTGAAGTTTTCAACAAAGTTTAGTTTCAATACAACTCATTCAATTATGATATGTTGCTTGTAGATAGGATAGGTTAGAATAGAGTAGAAGTATATTAGATTTATTTTCATACATAGTCTTCATCTACATATTTACATTACAAAACCATCCATATTCACCCTCATAACTAGTAATGGTAGTCGGGCCAGAATCTGTATGGGTCTCCTAAACCAAACGATGCATAGTCTAATTGGGGTTATGTATCGGGGAGTACCCCTTACTGTTGCTGAATAATTCTGCCCCGTCAAAACCTAGCTACATTACATCATCTAATTCCATTCATCACATAATACAATCATCGTCAACCCACATTCTAATCTTGGAGTCACTTGAATCAAATTTTTCTTAGTAAAATTATCATAGAAGTGTTTTAATTCATCTTTTGCAACAACCATTAGGAATTGAAATAGGAATGGGCACTCCATTCTTCCATATTTTGAGCCCATACATCATTGAGTGTTGTAGCTTAGCTCTGATGCCATATGTAATATACCCTAATTTATAATACATATTAATCATTAACATTCAACTGCTCGCTGGACTTATTTGTTGGCAGAGAATTAATAGAGAGATAAAATTATAAATATAAAGAAAGAAAAGCACAATAGAGACCACCAACCTAAATTCTGAGAACATATGCCTGACCAATATTTGGATTCAATCATTCAATTTTAGACTTAAACAAGCAACTTTCTTTTCTCACATACATTATCACTAGTCAAGGACACTCGAAGAACTTCTATGAAGAAATGGGCCACTTAATATTTGTGAGAGATGACTATAGTTTGAGTGGAACATAAGTCCGAAATAGTTCAAGGACTCATTGGTGACTTTTGGAAGATTATGTTTCAATATTTTCCATCCTCAATGTCATATTCTCAAAGGAATAACTTTGGCTGGACTGATTTGAACACAATGGGACCTCGGGACCTAAACAAGTTTGGAAACCTTGACCATGATTATGTAAAAGATAAATACTGACCTTCCATTTAGTCTATATTAAAACTAGATAAAAAAATAAGTCTTCATCGAAAGTTTGCATTTTTGACAAAAGAAAACCAGTTAGATGTTCAATATTAGAAACTGCAAGAAAAAACTATGAAGATGTTCTAAAATTTCTACTTTGTTTAAGAAGTATTCTACTAAAGGAAGTGAAAGCTAAAGCTATTACAAATTTGTAGTTTCCAAGAAAGTAACTTGAGATATGTTAACATAAGATAATCACTAGGATGTATGCTCACTAACCATTTTAGTAGTTAAATCAAAGTTCAAGAATTGGATACTTTATAATCACATCCATGCCCGTAAAGAAACTAATAAATCTATTTGATTTAGACTATTACTTACAACAAAGTAAGGTAAAGAAACATAAGGTGGAGAAAACACAGAAAAGGGAGAGATACGTAACCAGAAATTGAATTGGAGGATGCTAATGCCAAAGTCCTAACTTCTTGATAAGAATTTGTCGAAAAACAATTCCTTTGTCATAGAACTGATCAATATCTTCATAATCTTGTGAAACCAAATGGGAAAACTGACAAAACTGTGACTTTTTAAGACCAAAAAATGGGATCCCATGCCAAAATCCCACTAAATTACCAAATTGAGTGGATAAAGTCATGATAGGAAGAGCCATGAAAGTGTCAAAAAAGGGCCATGAAAACAGTTGATGCAAAGCATGACTTTCTTTTGAACTAGCCAACACTGTATTCAAAAGAACAATTCTATATTTTCTTGGGCCACTTTTACAGCCCACCTTAATAGACCCAAACATATATTTTATAAACATCTTTACAACAATAATGTTAGCCAACTACTTTTCCAATGCTTCATGTTTTCTTTTTTTAGGAATTTTTTTTGTACTAAGGCCAAAATTTAGTTGAAATCCTAGTGGTCCCACACTATCTCCAAGAATTGTTGAGTTAACTACATCTAGTTTCAACCACTTAAAATACTCCACAAAGTGCTCAAATGCAAGTCGCCCATTGTGTCTTTAGCAACCCTATTACCTGAGCATATTTAATAACTCCATTATTACCAGGACACGTGCAAAATAAATCTTATCCCCAACTTTGATCCAAAGTAAAACTTCATTCAAGGAAATATGTGAGTAGCTAATCTCTTGAGTCTTGGAACCAAATGTAGAACCAAAGATCATATCCATCTAAAGAAAAATTAAAAGATTACACACATTCTCCTCATGTAATTCACTTGTACCTTGTTGGGGATTTTTCTTTTTATTCATCAAACTATGAAGATTCTATCATCAAAGCTACTAAGAGGAAGGTGGAATACCAATATTTACCCATTCAATTATAACATGAATACATGTAAGATCTGGACAACTGCCATGCATTATTAATATTTTCATCCATTGATTGTGGAATTGAGCATGAAAAATGCTATGAATAAAAAATATAATTACTTGTGATTTCACAATGATATCATATCTATCCAAGTGTAGAGTAAGAGGACATTTGAAATTAAAAACCACCAATTACTACCGTGAGAATAAATCTACCAATCTACCTTTTCCATACTAGAACACTTTTGTCATTTACTATATAGTGAGAACTAGTAATTAATTAAGTGAGTGATACAACACAATATCCATGAAATTCCTACCATAGATACACAATCACAATAGTATTGTATAGTAAGAAGTATAAGATACAAATTTTGGGTAAAATTGAAATCAAATGCTCAAGTACTTTGAGAGGTGAACTTGACCAAATCGTGATATGGGTGGGGTTCGATCATGAGGTATACATCACTATATTTGTGCAAGGAAATGATCTAAAACCAACTCTGAAGTTGAGACAAGAACCCATCTTAGTTACACTACAACCATACATAACCTTCAATTTAAAGTTTTGTCATAAAACCTTACATGCATGGCTTCACTAAATAAAGGTTATTTCTCTAAGGTTTTTCAGTTTCTGTCTGTGGTTATTTGATTCAAACATTGTAAAATCTGGACTTGTCCAATATTCCAAACTTAATTGACAACACAATTCTAGTTTTAGTTAAAGTGGGATGCAAATTATGGAAGTTCAACTTAGAGAATTCTCTCATAACTCTATTTTCCCGCCATGGTATTCGATAAAAGTTTCAATGAATCTCTATTAACATAAAATAGGAAGGGCCACTAAGAGCATCCAAAACCTATCATACATAAATTTATAGGAATTCATGGCTCAAAAATTTTATTTACAACATTTTTTAATTCATACACCAAACAGAGACACATAGACTTACACTCGAACATGAACATACAAGATTTATGCATAGAGAAAAACAATATAATTCTACGCACAAATAAAATACAATTCTAATCACCAGACAAATTTAAAATCCAAAAGCACATACATAGGTAACTTATATGTTCCAAGTTGCAAACCAACCACCAATTGAGCAAGTTCTTTCCACCCAACCATAGTAAAATCCAAAATGGACACCATCCCCTAGCCAAGCTATGATACCACTAGGGTGAAGCAGGGATATTAATTAACTTAGAAATTTGGGCTCTAATCAATGTTTTCCTCTGTAGATTTATTGGTGATAGATCAATCCTATGGCATCCACATACCTGGCCCACACAACGTAATGAGTATATCCTTCTCTATTGTTCAGTACCTCAAAAATTAATCAATCTTGTGCTAATCAATGTGTGCATAAAAGGTTCAGACCATGTCTCAAGTTTCAACAAAGTTTTCCATGTTTTCTTGGCTTCTTCTCAAGGATACAAGCTTCCATTCATGGCTGATTGGTCTATCCTAGGCTTGGCTCTCTTTTTCCATTGTGTAACCTCTCCAAACTCTTCTTCATCCCTTTTTCTAACAACCTTCTCCTCCCCATTGAAATTTTCCTCATGCATTACGGATAGAGAGTTCAAACTCAACTTCTTATTCTAGATCCAAGAATGTAGGGGTGACAATTTTCTAAAATTTAGGAGTTGTGGCTTAGATTGAGGAGTTGGTTTCCTCTACTCCTCTTAACTCAATTTTTTTTTTTGAAATTTAAAATTGAAATTGGGTGAGGGTTCAAGGTAGCATAATTAGATTTTTTAGTCATAAAACCCTCTTTAGATCCCCTCACCTTTCCCCTCTCGTGGTATCATATCCCCCATAGGCACTCAAGCTCAGCTGACCATGGTCTTCTTCTTTATTAACTATAATACAAAAATATGTACAATATTTACAATACCATGGTTTATCTAACCCATGGAGTTAATGTAGCAGAGTTCAGAGTTATAAAGCATCCATGCAGAGTATTTAAGAATTTAATTACAAATAAGTCCAAGAATAAAATTTGGGATATTACATACATGCTTAGTTTGGGTTCCAGTCCAATCTGTTGGTCGAGCAAAAAGAAATCAACTATTTCTCTATTGTCAGTAGAGGATGAGTAGATAGGAGCGGTCTGTTGATTTTTCAATAATCTAGGCTCAAGCATGAAGTTCATTACAATTTTAGCATTTTACTTGAACCATAGACATTTGCAATTTCACTATTAACAATTTGTTTCAGCAACCAAGATCACAAGAAGAAAACACCATGCACAAGTACACAAGAAGTATCTTGGGAAACCCTTCTCAACAAGGGAAGAAAACCCAACCAATCCTTTGCTATATTCTTCAAGAGAAAGACGTCCCACACCATAAACCTAGCACACAAAAGGGTGCTCACAAAACCCTAGAAGACTAGCGTCCAAGAGAGGTGCGCACTTTTCTCAAGAACAAGTACTTGCTAAAATTTCCGAACTCACACTTGTGTTATGATTCCTCAATGGGGAGTTTACCTTTATTTATATTAGACTAAGCCTATAAACAATAGTGTCTATTGGCACAACAAGGTCGATGTCAATAACTCATAATATAATTAATAATTACCATATTAATTATCTTTCACTTTTTGGTGGGGCCGACCTGTACCCTTTACATCACAAATAGGGTGACAGGTAATTCTAACTCTTGAACAATATAGCAAGGGATCTCATACACCAACTAGTGCTCAACCACTAAGGGCACATCCATCTGTGCTCAACCACAGTGATGTCCACATATCTATCTCATTGCATCTCATTGGAGAATCACACTCACTAGTGATCAACCACCAGGATCATGTTCACCTGTGCTTAGACACAGACACATCCAACTCAAAAAATATCTATCTCACTATGTCTCACAGGAGAATCACACTCACTAGTGCTCAACCACTAGTATCACGTTCACATGTCCTCAACCATAGGTACATCCAACTCAACAAATCTCTTTCTCACTGTGTCTCACAGGAGAATCATCTCGAGTATCACATCATCTCAAATCTATGCACAGAGGAGACCAGTACATCATTTCATCTCTGTCTCAGAGATAACGACACACACAACTCATGGGCTTCCCCACACAGGGGCACACAACATTCCATATCCATCTCAGAGAGGAACCACACACCCAACTCATGGGATTTCTCACCCCACGCAAGGGCACAACGTTCCATATCTATATCATAGAGGAACCACACACCCATATCATGGGCACACCCAATTCATGGGATTCCTCACCCCACACATGGGCACACAATGTTCCTTCTCCGTATCAGAGGGGAACAACACACCCATCTCATGGGCTCTCTCTCAGGCCGACTCACTCAGCCTGTGTCCTGGAGGATGTCTCACGCAACTGTAATCATCGACAGTCCCTCCTAGCTAGGGAGGAATTATCCACCAGGACAAGTCTCTTACGAAAGTACTCGAACTTCGTCTTGGATGTAATCATCAACACTCCCTCTCAGCTAGGGAGGTATTCTCCACCATGCCAAGTCTCTCACGAAAGTACTCAAACTTCATCTTGGAAAGAGGTTTTGTGAAGATATCTGCAATCTTCTCATGGGTAGGAAGGTACTGCACATGTACTTCTTTCCTTTGCACCATGTCTCTGATATAATGATATTTTATCTCAAGGTGTTTCAATCTATCATGAAACATGAGTTTCTCAGAGAGCTTCACACAACTCTGGTTATCACAATGAATAATGGTAGGATCCACCTCATGATCAAATAAATATGTCAGAAGCTTGGGAAGCCACATTTCTTCGTGGACTGCCACGCTCAATGCTATATACTCTACTTCTATAGTACTCAAGGCCACAGAGCTCTGTTTCCTACTGTACCAGGAAACCATGGCAGACCAAGAGGTAAAACAACAACTAGATGTGCTCCTCCGATCCACTGCATTCCTTTCCCAATATTCATCAGCATATCCCTGCAAACTCAAGTCCACACTGGAGGCATATATTAGGCCATATCCAACTATGCCTCGTAGATATCTCAATACATGCTTCATTTCTATCGAGTGAGCCTATCTTGGCCGACTCATGAAAATACTAAGTACATTCACTACATAACATATATAAGGTCTGGTGTTAACCAGATACATTAGTGATCCAATCAGCTGTGGATCAATCTTGCCTGAATCAACATCATTTATTTTCTTCAAATCCATCATCATCGGTGTAGGCATGGATTTTCACTTCTGTTATACCGAATATATTCACTGTATATTTTCCTTGATTAAGGAAAATATCATCAGTCCTCTGCCATACTTCTAGTCCCAACAAGTAGTGCATCATACCAAGGTCCTTCATCTCTAAATCAGAAGCCAAAGCATGCTTGCATCCAACAATAAGACTTCCTAAATAAGTCACCAAAATCAGGCTCTCGTCACCAACAATGTGATAATATAAGTTGGATCAACAACACTTTTGCTAAAACCGAAACTCATCAAGAATACTCTGGCTACAAATATTTATTTGTATTTCTCGAAACTTCCATCAATTGCATGTTTGATCTTAGAGATCCACTTGGAAGTCACTATAGACTTCCCTTTCTGGTCTCAGAATGATATCACATACATCATTCTTCAAGATATCCTAATATTCTTCTGTCATGGAATCTTTCCATACCTGTTCACTTGTTGCTTCTCCATGACAAGAAGGCTCATAATTAGTGATGTGACTCATGGCTGAAAGGTAACTCAAAAATATCTTTAGTCTCTTGCTCTCTCAGGATGTGCCTTGAGGGGATGTATGTCCCTCTTCCTCCTATAGAGTTTGTCGATCCCGGGAAGGAATTTTATGCCCTACTGCAATATCTCTGGGCATATCAACTGGAGTAACTGGATCACCTGGAACAACATGATCAATTGGAATAATGTCCGTCTCCCTCTAAACTGCTGAAGGAGGAGAAGGTATTGTCTCACTGTCAATTTCTATCTGAGATTCTCTGGATATTTTAAAAGATATCTATTCTTCAAAGATAATATCTCTGCTTATCTCAATCTATCTCTGACCAGGGATGTAGATCTGATATGCCTTCAAAGATTTGTTGTACCCCACAAATGTACCATTTCTCCCTGAAGGGTCTATCTTGGATCTCTTCTTTTTGGGTACATGAAAAAATATACTGGGCACCCAAATATCCTGAAGTGTCCAATCTCAGGCTTCACTCTGGTGAAGGCTTCTTCAGGAGTCATGTTCTTTAAAATATAGTGGGGACTGACTACTCTGAACATATACTTTTTTCGTGCATGCTTCTACCCACAAAATCATAGGAAGACTCTGATCATGCATCATTGCATTGGTTGCCTCAAAGATGGTTCTGTTCTTCCTCCTTCTCAATTAGTTTTGACTCCCTCTGAGTCAAGTGACTCCCTTTGAAGTCTGAAGTATAACCATATTCCTTTATTTTTAAGCTTCCTGGAACAAGAAAACAAACGAAAGGAAACAAAACAAGAATATCTCCTAAAAGGAGAATAATGAGTACATCTCTAGAATCAAAACAATTTAAGGATTGTTGTCACAACTACACCACCTACTTGTAACGTAACAAACTTTGGAAATGTAGGTTAGAGGCATGATAATTAAAACAATCAAACTTGGAGTCCTCACTTCTAGTGTGTTGTTCCTCTAAATGCACTAAGATCCCTCTAGATCCATGACTTCAACAAGGTTCCTTCCTTCTGCAAGTACCCTCATGATAATTATACAAATAATATATACAAGTGCATACCTGAGGGTGCTGATATGATTTCTCCAATGGAACCTATCTGATCTCTATCCTCTGACATCTTCATGAAGAAGGTAGACATGGTGTCACAATATTTTTCAGATTCTTCACAAACCCTTGTTAATTGGGCTAGAAAACCTAATGGCTAGGCTAGGCTAGCAACCTTAGGTTTTGTTGGGATTATGACTTCCAAAAATAATCCTTAAGAGAGTCACAAGAATACTGGTGAGTTGAAAATCTCCTTCAATGAGCTGCAGAAACCCTAAAACCAAAAATATGCAGAAAATTGCGAAACCCTAGGGACAAAAATTAAAAATGCTCAGAATTTCACCCTGAGAGTATCTGGAGGTGCATTGGAGAAGGTCGTACTCTCCTATGCCAAAATTTTCCTCAACATCCAAGCATTAGGGGCTGAAACACTTCATAAAAGGAGGGCCATATGGAATTGCAACAAACCCTAGAGGCCGTACGGAACTACATAAGAGAAGGACGACTAGCTTTAAATGCTTGTGTAGGGGTTATTCAAGACCTATGCTATGAAACCATGTTTATTTTTCAATAATATAGGCTCAAGCATGAATTTCATTCCAATTTTATCATTTTACTTGAACAATATACATTTGCAATTTCACCCTTAACAATTTGTTGCAACATCCAAGATCACAAGAAGAAAACACCATGCACAAGTACACAAGAAGTATCCTGGAAAACCCTTCTCAAGAAGGGAAGAAAATCCAGCCAATCCTTTTATATATTATTCAAGAGAAATAACTCCCACACCATAAACCTATCACACAAAAGGGTGCTCACAAAACCCCAGAAGAGTAGCGCCCAAGAGAGGTGCACACTTTTCTCAAGAACAAGTACTTGCTAAAATTTCCAAACTCACACTTGTGTTATGATTCCTCAATGGGGAATTTACCTTTATTTATATTAAATTGAGCTTATCAACAAGAGTGTCTATTGGCACAACAGGGCTGACCTCAATAACTCATAATATAATTAATAATTACCATATTAATTATCTTTCACTTTATGGTGGGGTTGACCTGCACCCTTTACATCACAAATAGGGTTACAGGTAAGTCTGATTCTTGAAAAATATAGCAAGGGATATCATGCACCCACTAGTGCTTATCCACTAGGGGCACATCCATCTGTGGTCAGCCACAAGGATGTCCACATCTCTATCTCACGACATCTCACAGGAGAATCACACTCACTAGTGCTCAACCACTAGGATCACGTTCACCTGTGCTTAGCCACATGCACATCCAAGTCAGTAGATCTCTATCTCACTGCGTCTCATAGGAGAATCAAACTCACTAGTTCTCAACCACTAGGATCACGTCCACCTGTGCTCAGCCACAAGCACGTCCAAATCAACAGATCTATTTCTCACTACGTCTCAAAGGAGAATCATATAGAGTATCACATCATCTGAACTCTCTGCACAAAGGAGACTGGTACATCGTTTCATATTCGTCTTAGAGAGAATGACACACCCAACTCATGGGCACACCCAACCACACACCCATCTCATGGGCACACCCAACCACACACTCATCTCATGGGCACACCCAACTCATGGGATTCCTCACCCCACACAGGGGCACACAACGTTCCTTCTCCTTCTTAGATAGGAACAACACACCCATCTCATGGGAACACCCAACTCATGGGATCTCTCTTAGTCCAAATCAATTAGTCTGTGTCTTGGAGGTTGTCCCATGCAGTTGTAATCATCAACACAATCAACATCACTATTTAGGCAATTTGGTGTAAGAACTTCCTCACTGAGCTTGGCATCTAGTTCCACTATCTGATTATCATTTGGTGTGACAATCAGAGTACTCTCAAGTTTTGTAGAGACCCAGTGCAATGAAAATGGACCAAAAACATCAAGATCCATATGAATTACATCAAAGAGATGGTACACGACATGATCATTGATTTGCAGTATTGTCCATTTTCCAAACAAATTGTAGACATATTTACCAAGACATTTATTGAGCATAAGTTCCACCTTCTACATGATCATCTTGGAGTGAAGGACACATTTTCTTATCAACTATTTTTGTTCCGTCTTAATTTTTTGATGCATTATACTTTGA
>ML778913.1:746647-793468 GCA_009831015.1 Picea engelmannii | reverse complement strand
GGGGGGTTCCCATGAGGTTTTCCCTCTTTCCTCTATTTTTAATGTTTCACTCTTAGATTCATTATACAACGGGTACCTAACATGGCCTTGGTTGTTGAGATCCATTCATCATGTACACCCTAGCAATGTTCGGGGGAGGGGGGTGTTGGAGATATTACACACTCACCTAGTATTTCTTTTCCTTGGTTGACTAGTCTATGTTGAGGGTTCCCCTGGCTAGAGATATTCTTCCCTAGATGAGAATATTCTCCCCTAGATGAGGGCACCACATCCTCTTTAGTATTGAGGTAGTTACACCTCAGTTAGACTAATGGAGTGGAGTCATGCATGATGACCTCAGTATTATCACCAAGTGTTTCATGCATACCTCGAGATCATCACTAGGAGGGTTTAATTACCTTGGGACCATAACCAAGAAGGTTCCACACATGTGCATGCATGATTATCTCCTCACTCCACTAGTGATTAGTCAGTTATCTAACGACTGCATGACTAGTTAAGTAGGGATAGGTGGCAGTTCACTCCAGAGTTTGTAAGTGGGTGTTTACATCTCTCTAGATCACTACTATGAAACATTAGTTACTCATGTATCCTATATATGTTGTAAATTATTCACTCTTTGAGTGTGGAATACAATTAATACAATTCATTCTTTCTCTCAATACTGTCTCTCTTCTCTTCTCTTTCTTGCAAGCTTTGTGTGATTTTTCTACTAGCTAGGTTCATTGCGAAAACTTCACAAACACCAAATATTATGTTTGGCCTATGGTAGTGATCAATAACAATATACCCTCATGGTTGTCTGTGAAGAATTAAAATCTTATGTTGGATCTTATAGTCCCAAGTATAAGACACGTGAAGAGAATGGATGTCTACCTCCAACCACTGAAAGATGAATTTAAGAAATCATGGGAAGGGATACATGTATATGATGTATCAAGACCCATCCCAATAGTAAGTTCTTTTATGTTGTATGGCATATGTGCATACACCATGCATGATTATCTAAGACTAGGAGTTTTCTTTGGTAACCATGTTGATTGATTTTTTTTATCTCTGTAATGTTATTTGACATACTTAATTTGATGAAAGTATCTTTTTGACACTAGCGTGCCCCATAAACAATAACATGGTAGGTATTGTAACAAAAGGGTATCATGGATGTAAATTTTTTGGACCTTCTATAAATTCTAGGTGGTCCAAACACCTACGAAAGCTAGTGAACGACTACTCGAGGGTATTCCTCCTAGAAGACCACCCTTATAGAAGAGTTGCATATGCTTTCAATGGTAAAGTAGAGAGAACCCATAGAACTGAAATAATGACACTGATAGATTGGATTAGGGAATATGACATAGAGAAGGAGAACACAATGGTAGAATTGTTTGATTTAGATGGGGAACCTATGTTCGATGATCTTGAATTTTTTGACACCTATGTTGAGGAAATTCCCATTGGGATGAAAAGGAAATCTGTATTTTATAGGCTTCCATATTGGGAGCATCTTAATATTGGCCACTTACTAGGTCCCATGCATATATTCAAAACTGTTTCATCTTCTTTATGGAAGCATACATCATTGAATAAAAGTGACACAATGGATGTTAGGAGAGATCTTATTACTTAGAATACTAAAAAGAGACATTGGCCAAGAAAAGAAAGTAGAGGAGAGGCTAGTCCCTCTTGGTATTTTAAAGAAAGTGTGTCCCATGTATTTTGAAGAAATATGATCTTTCTATGGCGAATAATGTTATATTGGGTGTGAAGGCACCTTATTTATATTGCTTCACTTTAGAAGGGAATTTTCTGGGGTTGAAATGAAATGACCGTATGAACCTTCTAGGGGTATGTATGTCAAATACATGATTCTTCTCCGATAGTGTCAGTAAAATTATACTATGCACTAACAATTTTATGGAAATTAATGATGTGTGTGTCTATTTTGTAGTGTTATTATCCTTTGCTCATGTGTGATTATGTGAACCATGACTTCCTTTAGGACCTTTGATGTTCCATATCGAAATTATCTGCATTTGTATGCTGGATCACATCAAAGGAGATTCATATGGATACCATTGTAAGGTACCAAATGTAATTTAATATGAATAAATATGAATATTCAATATATATCAATGGAACAACAAGATACTGAGAAGAGCAATACCAAAAATAATACCTTTATTCAAAGAAAGCAATGTTCACTTGCCTCTTCAAAGGGGAAACCTCCAGTAGAGTTGAGCTCTGTTGAGGGGTACTAAATACCTTTAACTCAACAGTAGGAACCAAACCCATCACCGAGTCCCAATTAGACTCTGTAGCGTTTAATGGTGGAATGGTTCTCCAGATCTTGTGATCCGACCAATTAATCGATGGGCTTTATGTAGTGATTGACATGATGTTTTCTTGTGAAAGAACCTCCTTTAATTTGAACGTTCTCTTTTTGTATTTTCTCTTATAGGGGGGACCGATACGAGATAAATTCTAGAATAAACCAACTGGATAACAAAGGGGAAAAGGGATTAACTATTGAAGAAGGAGGATATCGGGATAACCCTCATACTCAAGCATGTAGATAATGATTCTTACACCTACAACAAGCCTAGTACTAATACATTAACCTGTTGGTGTTCCAATTTTTGACTGAGATACAATTATTAGAAAAAATACATACATGCAATAAAGGATGGCAAGAAATATAGTTTCCTTAGCTCTAATCATTGATCACATATTAACACACTGATTTTACTTTTCATCATTAAAGACAAGGACTATAAAAATATTGAATCAGATAACTTATCAACAGATTCAAAGGCTCTTACTCGTTACAACATCCATTCATGAGATAAAATCAGAAATAATTCTTCTTCAGATCCAATCACACACGCTTTTGATGAAAAACACAAACTTGTCTCCGGTCCTAAACAAGAATTTTCAATTAAGGTAGCTCCGAAATAGTTCTTTACAAATCCAAGAATGAGGGTCATTGCCAAAACCATCGACCTATTCTAACAGGTCGATCCTCTTATTTATAACATATTATTAACTAAAAATAACTATCAAAAGTGCAAGCTAAGTAAAACAAAACATTTCCACATGGTGCTTTCATCTCTCAGTCTTCTAAGAGTCATCAAATAGTTTCATTTGAGTGGATGACTCTTCTCGTACTCTGACCATTTGACGAAGAGATCCTCACATGTGTTTGCATACGAGAATCTGTGTTGGTCCATTGGGGCTGAAAGGGTCTCCTTTATCTCAACTGCCCGTGCTCGATACTTGACTATTCTAGCACTTAACTGCTATAGCACTGTCCGATCCTTGATTAGGTGTTCCATGAATTGTTGTACTTGACCGGGCGCCATGTTCACCACCTTTGCTATCTCCTCATCCCACGATGAGTCTTGTTCAACATGTAATTTGACTATGTCATGCAAGTCGACAAATTCATCGGGTGTGTCAAATTCCAAAAGGCCGATGTCTCTCATCGCCCAGTTGATCTTGGTCCATCTCTTTTCGTACTTGGCCCATTTCTCTTGGATTTATCGATGATGTTCTTGGGCCATTTTCACCTAGTATTCGACCAACTTCTTTATTTGGTTGACACTGCTATCCCTTAGTATGCGAATGCCGTTCTCTTCGACGTCTCGGCCCTGCTGAACTGCACTGATGTAATTAATCCTTTCCATTGCTTGGTGTGATTTATCATACCATATTTCCATATATTTTCATGTCCCTAGCACCACAAGGGTGTCTTCTTGGAAATCGGCTATCCCTGTAGTGAAAAGCTTCCACTCATTTGTAAATTTACCATAGGCGTCCTAGAATTTGCTTCTCAAGAACACCGTGGCCTGTGTGGAGTCCTGATAATATTTCACCAATAACCTTGGATGTCTTGGCATGCTCTGTGTTAATCAATTTTTCGTCTGTGGTGATGAGGATGGAGCGATCCAGAGTAAGCCTCCTCTTCTTGGTGGTTCTCTTCATGATGGATTTCCTCTTCTAGTCATAGGAGATGGATTTTATATCAACAACCTCATCCACGGGTTCAGGGATTTGCTGATCTCCCCAGGTAAGCATGTTTCCTAGGCTCCCGACGATGTATATCTGTTCAAGACTAGGTTCTTGAACCTCTTCCATATGCTCTAAAGGTTCGATCTCTTGTTGTTTCTCATCAGGAGGTAAATTACCAGCTGCAATTGAAGCATCAAAGGAAAGCTCCGTAGTTACTTGATAATTGGACATTGAGATGTCGATTTCCTGCTGTGGAACTTCTTCTTCTTGTTCGCCCGACCCTAGCTCATCCTTCAGGCTATCCACTTGGGTCCTCTATACATCGAGTATCTCAATATCTAAGACACTTTCAACCTCCTGGTCATTCTATGGAAGGCTTTTAATTTGAGCATCGGGAGCTGGGGAAGATGCCTTCTCAGGTTCCTTTTCCTCTTTGATCTGCACCAGAGTCACCAAGGAAACCTCCGAAGTCTCCTCATCATCATAGATTGTTATTAATTCATGGAGGGGGTTTTCTACGCTTGCTCATTTTGATGTCCTTGCTATCTCTGGCTGATATGAAACGTCACCTATTGATCCAGCCTGTGGCGTTGAAACTTCAGGGTTATCCAACCTGATGATCTCTTCAATTTGTATTGGTTCTGGGTCACTTGGACCTACCTGGATTTTGACTGGGTTGTCGAAAGGGACCCGTGTCATTTTGACGAGGTTCGGGTCATTCTGCAGCTGATCAATTACATGATGCACCTGTTCCATTAGGAGAAATCCCCTTGCCTGTGCCTTTGGTGTCATAGACAGTCCCCTGTTCTGAACTTTTGTTGCCTCTGTCGCTCTGATTTCTTCCCTGGATTTGAGGGCCTCTTGAGATGACTGATCTATTGTTGTCGCCTGTTCATCCATGATCATGGCATTGAACCTGGTCATTTTCGGGTCGACCATCCTTTGCACCACCTTGTCCCAGTCCTGGGCGTTCTCTGTGAATACTTCATCTTCTAAATTGTCATGAGCATACGACTAAAAGGACGACACCTATGAGGCATGTTATAAGACCAGGCCCTTTGGATCATGCTTGATGAATTATCCTATCAGGAATATGAATTTGATTTGGCTCAACCCTTCTTGTTTGGCTTGAGTGATTTCCTTTACCAAGTAGAACCCTACATGGAAACCATAGGGTATGAAAGGTCGCTTCTTGTCCTTGACCAGGGTGGCGTTGTAGCCCTACAAGATGGTTTGATAACATATTTATCCTATGACAAGCTGGTCTAGGACATGAGCTGGTAGGAGATGTGGATATCTGGTGGCCCCGAACACCCTGATGTAGGTGGTGTGCTCATCCAAATACCAATGGCCCACCTTGGATATCATCTTCTTAGTTGCCACTGATAGCCTTGGGCATTCCTTATTAAATAGAATAAAATAAATTCGGGTGATGAATTCATCGCAGATGAGGGAGTAATATTTCTTATACATGTTTTCCCATAGCATGCTCAAGTAGACGTGGACCGGGAGCTCTGAAATAAGCCATCTCAGATTCATGCCGGCGAAGATGTTTCTGGCGCACATGACATCGAGCAGGTATGAATCCATGTAAAAAGTTGGTGCTTCCCCTTCCTTTGGCGCTTGGGCCTACTGCACACATAATCTCAGTTTCTTGGAGATTATTTCTCCCTAGTTGAAGTTGCACCCGACAATCGCAACTGTGTATGCCAAAGGCATACAAGCCTCTGAAAACCTAGAGAAATATTTCTCTCCATACAATCGACAGATGAGAGCCATCAAATAGACCTATGGCTCCCTTAAGTTAGATATCCCATACCAGCCTCTGTTCCGGTTGGTAAACTTCTTATCCTCCCTCCACCATGAGGCCATCACCTGTCTAGTGTCATGGTGTTTGTATAACTTTACCACAAAGTCTGTGTTTAGCTACTCCTCGGGGTCTCTAAGTTTGTAGTATTTATGAACTTTTACTGGGAGGAACACTCCAACACACCCACCATTGTCATCATTGATTAAACATTTATGTGTGTCTGTGTGGTCGATGAGCCACTTCAAGACTTCTATGCAGGGAAAAATGGGGGTTATGCTTACCACCATATGTAGATATGATCGTCGAATGTTCGGGAACACCTGGTCGTTGAGAACCCTTACATCTGTATCACCATGGGGGACATATTCTGGGTACTCTTCTCGACTAATCCTATTAAAGAGATCCCACCAATGTAGGAGTGCCATATTGGACCCTATGCTCGCCTCTGTATCGCCAAAGGCCGGGGGTTGGATGGAAACCTTCTTTGTCGTTGTCTTGACTACAGGCTCTGACCTAGGGATGTACTCCAATTTTCTCGTGGTTCTCAGAGAAGAACCTTCATCAGTCTCTGGTTCTTTTAGCTTTGGTGCTCTCAATGAGCATCTGGTGGTTGGATTTCTCGGTGGCATCATTCTTGCAACTTAAACAAAATTTGAGGGACTGTGTAAAAACTGAAAAACTCACATATACAAATTATAGCCAGCGAATTTATAGACCCGGATACATACCTCTAAAGCTTGTTAAAACCTGGTTATTTTGACAATCATGGGATCTATACAACCTTCGCGTTTCTCATCTTTCTCCTTCGGATGCTCTAGAATTCTCTTACACGCAGAATGATTTCGTTTACAATGGCTCAAGAGATTTTAAATAGGAAAGATCTTTTTATGAGTGAAATTTTAATAAATCTGTTGCCGAATCTCTAGAACTTAAATTCATCATGGGTTGATGGCAGAGGCATGGGTGGTAATGTGGTCTATCGGTGATTTTAAAAGGTTGTTTTGATTGGCACACAAGGTAGCAACTAATGAAAGATCGGGTATTAATTAGCTCCTTAAATGCTCAAAATCCGATCGTATCTAATGCTAAAAATGTCCCATCATATCGCTCTTTCAAAGGGTGGATCGGGGATCGGGGTTTTTCTACGAACATTTTCGTTGATATCCTCCTACATAAATATTCGACGTTGATTGATCTTACCATACAATGCTAACACAACAAAGCTAACTTCGGGGTGTGACTCAAACCTAGGGAACCAAGAATGACTCGGGATAGAACTAGACTGTACAACCCTCTTACCTAGTAAAGACACGTGCCGTTAAAGACTGATGACTTAATTTGCTTGTATTAATCAGAGTTAGGAATTTCCTTAAGTTATTCATTCTAAAACAAACCTTAGCTTGCCGATGCCAAAAAGTGCCCAGGATCGACGATCGACGATAAACCTATCAAAGTGATTTCGGATCGGCTCCCTTGAAAAAGTCTCGATGCTGAAAATGCATCGGGGATCAGCGATAAAGAATAAATTTTATCGTGGTCAAAATGTTTGTTGTGATCCTTCTGGGTTTTCCCCGATTCCAATAAAGTGCGTCGGGCATCAACTATCAGCGATATCTTTTCGTTCTTCATTAATGTCTGTCCCCTCCCATCTTTTACCGATGTCGAAGGGGAAATGACTATCGGTGATATATTTATGAAAAAAACTTAAAGCAAACCAAAAATTCCTTCTGCCAATGCCGATGGAAATCAGCGCTCAGTGACTATGGTTTTCCGAGTGGTTCCTTTTTTCTTCTTTGAATTCCTTTCGATGCCAATCCCGAGCGCATTGGGTGGAGTGTTTGGATGTCAATTCTTTATTTAGGTGTTAAGGTGTTTTTATTCATGGGGTTTCATAAGTTCAAGCAACTTGAAAAGGTGATGAGAGTCATGAAAATAAGCAAAGACAAAAAAACAATTCTCAACATGAAATCGAATGAGATAGTGCAGAATATCAAGTGGTACCCAAAAAGAAAAAAAATGATAAAAGATTTTTAGGGTATGTTGAGTGCTCAACAAATGGAGACTTACTGGGCGAAAGCAGAATCTCTGTTCCTACCTCAGGATCGGCTGATGAAAAAGATGGTTAAGAACTTCACTGGTTTTTATCAGAGCCTCTTTTATCCTTGCATTTGAAATTCCATGGTTGGTGCATCCAGACCTGCCTGTGGGGTTTTCAACCTTTATTCCACCTTCGTTTCCTATAACCCTGACTCACGCTCCCTTTAACAAGAGTCGAGTAAAGAATTCACTAGCACCAGGCCCTTTAGTTACCATCATTCACTTGCTATGGTGTTTCTCCACTACCAGTGAGTGTCCATAGCCTTGACGAAGTCACCCCGACGTCACAGACCTTGCTCCGCTGCTAGCGAGCGTCCATAGCCCCGACGAAGTTATCTGCATACCCTCTCCTACTGTGCACTCATTTGATATAGTTGATTTTATTTCGACAGAATTCCCCGAGAGATTGGGAGAGGAGGACGTTTTTTAATTGCAAAATGAGATGTTTAAGGTGATTTTTTTGCTACCTCTGTCTTGACGTGCATGTAATACTTTTCATCCTACCACCTTTCCTTTGAGGTTTTACCATACCACCAGGAAGACACTTCATCACTTTTCCATGGTTGTTCATCTACACAGGTTAAATAGAAAACCCCTTTTAAATCAACCGTAGGTCTCCCAACGCTTCTTGTGTTGTATGTAAGCGATGAGTTAGGAACAAAGTTCGTCATATTGCATGAATTGCGGTCAACCAATGATTTTCTAAACACAATCTTCAAAAGTGCATAAGTATTATAGAAAGAAACAAGAACAAAAATGCATTCCACAATCAATCTACCTAAAAATAAAACATCATGAAAACACACACATTTCTTTTTTTAATGAAAATATTGTTTTAGGGACTGGCCATTCACCGGGAGGGCATCAGGTTCTCCCCTCAGATTCTACAACCGATACGTTCCTACCCCAATTTTCTCGGCTACCTGAAAAGGTCCGAGCCATAGATTCTAAAACTTAGAATGTTTTCCCTTCGTCTCATTTGCTTTGTCCCATTTTAGGACTAAGTCTCTGTTGGCCCTTGACCAAGTTTTGGGAGTTTCTTGGTCATGTTGACCTATTTTGGGACTTTGAAAACCTGTCGAAGGAGGAGCGTAAGTTGAAGCGAAGATCATGGGATCTCGACCCCCTTTTTGGGTTTTTGTGAATATGTAACGGGAATGGGATGTCGGCCCATGGGTTTACCCATGTTTAGGCCTATTTTGTAATGTATATATAGAAGGATAAGAAATATAGAAAGAGGCCGGTGTGCTAAGTGCAAAAGGAATGGCTAAGTGCTAGATCTATGTGATCAAGGGATTTTAAGTGCTTTGTGCATACTGTGTAAGACTTATAGAGCTGAGTGCAAGTCCCTGTGAGAGATTGTAGAAGGCTTTGTGCTGTAACACAAGGAAGAAGGATCTAGCTAGCTGTGCAGATCTTCTGTCCTATGTGGAGTAATTTTTTTGAGGCTCTGTGCTTGTAATCGATTGACCAAAGACTATAAAGAATAAGAGTTGGTGGATGTAGCCCCAGGGTGGGGGTAAACCACGTAAACCCTGTATGATGTGCTTTGTGCTTTGTCTTGATGTATTTACATATTATATGCGAAATGATCTGAAATGGTTAGATAGATCTATTCATGCTTAGTGCTTATTATATGTGAGAATGTTGGATCTGATCTAGATATTCATGCTTAGTGCTTGATATGCTCATTCTGATCCATTTGTATATGCTAAGTGCTTGAATACTGTAGATTAGTGTGAATACTGTGAAGCTCTGTTGTAACAATGAAGTGAATAGTGATTACATATTAAGGAACTGCCAATGCTAAGTGATTTATTAAGTGTTCTAATCACAGATCTGTGTCCCAGCTAAGGTTGTAGACACTTGAGTCCTGCAACCACCCATGCCTATACCTCGGGTGAGACTTCATCTTCTTCGCAGGTGTTGTCGAAAGGGACGGTAGTTAGGGTTTTTTTGGTGCGTATTTGTAGCGTTGAACCCTGGGTCTGCCCCTATGCCAACAAATGGTTCTGTTGTTGGGACCTGAAACTGCGATTGCTAGGAACTGAGAAAGAGGAAGCTCTGTGCAAAGATTCATCCTGAAATTGTGAAAGCTTTGTGCGTAGATCTATGCCCTAGTGCGCAGTATTATACTTGATCTATAAAGATCTGTGCTAAAGAAAGAAGATCAAATATGAAAGAAAGAATCTTGATCTAAAGAAAGAATATCAGATCTGAGAGAAAGAAGCCTGATCTAAAGAAAGAAGATCAGATCTGAAAGAAAGAAGCCCGATATGAAGAAAAGAAGATCACATCTGAAGGAAAGAAGCAAGATCTGAACGCTTAGCACTCTAACAAAGGTAAGAATTTCTAACTAAAAGAGGTAAGATCTGCAAGCTCTGTGCTCTGATAAAGGTAAGAATAGTTAAAAGTTTTAAGATCTGAAATCTTTGTGCCCTGTATAAGTAAGATAAGTGGAAATTTTTGTTTCTAGAATATGGATCTAGGTCTGTTTAATAGAGTCTGTCCTAGTTTGAAATCTAGATCATTAATAGATGAAAGATGATTTGATATGAGTAGATCTGATAAGAATAGTGAAAGATATATTATACCTATGCAAAGAAAGAATGTTTGGACTAACAAATGGATGCAGGATCCTAGAAAGAATTTGTTGTAGGTTAGCTCCCATGATTCTAGTGTGCAGTACAAAAGAAGATGGGGATCATTTAAAAGGAAGAGAGGATTAACCCTCTGTTACAGTTGCAGAAGGTAGGGACATCTTGCTAAGGAATGCCCTGGTGGAAGACCTAGTTGTCTTTGTTGTAAATCTCTAGATCATGAAGTATTAGATTGCCCTAGAATGATTGCTAAGATTGAAAGAATGAACTTGAATCAAGAAAACCCTAAGGCAGATCAAGAACCTATGGATGAAACTCAGAAAGAATTAGAGAAAGCATTGCTTCATATGAAAGAAACCCTGAATGACCACCGACATGTCAGCTTATCATAGATCTTCAAAGAAAAGGAATGTATCGAAGAAAGAATAGGAGACTTCAACATTGACTGTGTTCTAGATGACAAAACACAGGTGAATATCATGACATCAAGAACCTGGGAAGCTATAGGAAGGCCTGCTATGATCCCTTCACTAGGAGGAATAAGTTTATTCATAGGAAAGCTAGTAAACCTATGTGGAAGGCTCGCTCAGATACCTATGACTGTCAATGGAACTTCGACAGAAGAAGACTTTGAGATTATTAAATTTGTTGAAGACAATGCCCTGTTTATCATGCTAATAGGAAAACCTTGGATTGATAGAGATCAAGCCAGACGAAAGGAAGAAGAAGAAGTTTTGGAACAGAAGAAGCAAGAGTTAAAAGACTTTATGACCAGAAGGATCTTGCACTTGATTGAGGAATATGAGAGAAAATCGTAGATATTTAATACTAGTAACCTATATGTTGAAGCTAAGAGAACACTAGAGGATCCTCAAAAGATTGAATTACCTATACCAGACAAAGAAGACGTATTATCCAGGAACCCTAGGAAAGAATTTCAACAACATGAAGTAACTAAGACCAAAGAAGAAAATAATCAAAATGAGAAAAGAATTACCGAGACGAAGCTCACTAGAAAGAAGGCTAGAAAGTTAAGGAAGAAGAGGGCTAATACTGAAAGGTTACCGAAGGTTCTAGAGGAGACCTCATAGAAAGAAAAATTGCAGAATTGGAGCTTCACTGAGATATCATAACAACGACACATGGCACTTCGCCACGACGAAGAAATATAGCCGTTTGGGCCGATATATCCATTTGACTTCCCCTCCGAATGGATATAAAAGAAATAAAGGTTCATCATCCAACCATTGGACTGTGCCATAATGGATCGAACGAGAGTTAATGGAGGCTCATACCCATTGCAAGCCAACCATTTTTGAATTACCTATTTATCTCGTCGTGCCATGCATCGAGAACACTTTTACTAATCGAGAATTCGAGCCCACAGCCTAAGATGAGTTTATACAATGATCATTGTGCTCTCATTCTCTATCTCATTACCATGTCTGAGTTGTTCCCTAATCCCACAAATTGTTTACCCCGAGTGCGTATGTCAGAAGCATTAAGCACTGCAGAGAAATCCGTTGAGGAAGTTTTGATCGACTTGATGACAAAGAGAGTCATGTCAGAGAGAGGAGTGTCTACAGGTGTACAAGCATCTTCGACGAGAGGACTGCAGGCCTCTCCATCCACTGCTCGAGCCAAACCATCCCGTCCAACTGATGAGAAACGAACAAAGCACATAGACGATATCCTGAATGCTAAGCTAATTCCGAGCATTCTACCTGCTTATCTACCACCTATGAGCAGCGCAATAAACTGAGATAGTGTGCCCTGAGATTTTGAATATGAATTGGTCACTACGTACCTTCCGAAGGGGATACACACAGTGCACGTAGACCAGGATAGGATCACAGGGTTGAAGTTTAGTAAGACCGAGGAACAAGTTCCACAGCAGGTGGCACAACTAGAAGAGGTAATCCATAAGATACAACAATGCATTGCCTACTTAGAGCTCTGTGCAGTACCTTAAACCCCACAGGAGATAAGGAACCAAAGAGAAGCAGCTTCCTGCAACACAATTGACAGATTAAAAGCTCTTGCCTTAGAGTGCAAGAAACTCAGTAACTGCATCAACCAGACCTATGAAAATATCACTGAAAATTCGGAATTGCAGACACTAGAGTCGCAGCTCCAAGAAACGAAGCAGAACACAGATACACTATAGGCGCAACTGAAGGCCCTGTCAGCTATAGAAAGGATGAAGAGATCTCAAGAAAAACACATGGCTCAACATCAAATCCATATGATTCAAAGAAAAGTGATGTAAGTCACTCAATGAATTCAACCTATGCAAGATAAGGCATGCCTGTTGTTTACAGAGGTCGAGAGCCAAGGAGTAGAGCTAGAATAGGTCATCCTCACAACAAAACAACACCTAGAAGGGCCAGTGAATGATGTAGTGATCTAGGAGTTCACCGAACAAGAGGCCACAACAAAGTAGCAAGTCGAAGCATCTTGATCCAAGCTTGAGGCATTCGAGGTAGAACTTTTCAGACCTAAGTGACTCGGGACGAGTCACAGGTGAGTGTTGGGGGCCTGTTGGCCCTTGACCAAGTTTTGGGAGTTTCTTGGTCATGTTGACCTATTTTTGGACTTCGACAACCTGTCGAATGAGGAGCGCAAGTTGAAGCGGAGATCACTGGATCTCGGCCCCCTTTTGGGCTCCTTTTTGGGTTTTTGGGAATATGTAACATGAATGGGATGTCGGCCCATGGGTTTACCCATGTTTAGGCCTATTTTGTAAGGTATATATAGAAGGACAAGAAATACAGAAAGAGGCCGGTGTGCTAAGTGAAAAAGGAATGGCTAAGTGCCAGATCTATGTGCCAGATTTACATATTATATGCGGAATGCTCTGAAATGGTTAGATAGATCTATTCATGCTTGGTGCTTATTATATGTGAGAATGTTGGATCTGATCTAGATATTCATGCTTAGTTCTTGATATGCTCATTCTGATCTATTTGTATATGCTAAGTGCTTGAATACTGTAGATTAGTGTGAATACTGCGAAGCTCTATTGTATCAACGAAGTGAATAATGATTACATATTAAGGAACTGACGGTGCTAAGTTCTTTATTAAGTGTTCTAATCACAGATCTGTGTCCCAGCTAAGGTTGTAGACACTTGAGTCCTGCAACCACCCCTGCCTCTACCTCGGGTGAGACTTCACATGCTTCATAGGTGTTGCCGAAAGGGTCGGTAGTTAGGGTTTTGTTGGTGCACTGTTGTAGCGTTGAACCCTGGGTTTGCCCCTGTGCCAACAATCTCCCACTTCAAAATTCTTCTCTTTGGCCTTATGATTATCAAACCACCTTTTCACTATCTGCTAATGAGCTATCAAATTTGATTTTTGTTTCTCCCTCTCTTCTTCCAACATGAGGAGGGTATCAATTCTTTGTTGTATAACTGATGAGGGTTTTCCTGTAGAATCCTGAGAAAGTTGAAGAGATGGAAGATATAGCCCATTCAGGAGAATGGCTTCCTGTTCGTTTACCATAAAGTATGGGGAATTTCCTATAACTTCCCTTGGTGTTACTCTATCAGCCCATAAGGTGTTATGGAGTGAACTGTGCCAATTCCTATGGTTGTATGCAACTTTTTTCTTTAATATCCTCACTATGTTCTTATTAGTTGATTCTGCCACTATGTTCCCTTGTGGATAATAGTTTGAAGAGTATCTGATTATGATTCCTTTGTCTAGAGAAAACTTTGTTAATAGGGTGGAAGAAAAGTAAGGTGCATTATCAAAGACAAGGACGGAAGGCATACCGAACCTTGTGATCAGTTGTTTCTCTATGAATTTTATCACCACATTTTCATTTACATGAGTCAGAGGGATGGCCTCTTCCCATTTCGTGAAATAGTCTATGGCAATCAGTATGTATCTATGTTTTTTTGAGGAAATCGGTGTAATTTGTCCTATGATATCTAACCCCCATTACTCGAATGGCCTGGTAACGACCACAGGTTGGAGTGGGACGACTGCTCTCTTTTCCCTCCCTACGCTTATTTGGAAAGTTTTATTGTTTCTAGCGTATGTGTAAGCATCCGTGAACAGACTAGGCCAATAATAGCAATCTCTCAGTATTTTGTGAGAGATGGTGTTTCCTACGAAATTTCCACCTGCAGGACCATCATGGAGCTCCTTTAGAACCTTTTCTACATCTTCGCATTCAAGACATATTAAAAATACCACATCATAATTAACACAGAAGAGTACCGAATTTATGAGGCGATATTGTGCTGATTTTAACCTGAGGGCTCTCCTTTCCCTAGGATTTAGATTTTCTAGGAAAGTCCCATGATGTAGGAGATAAGTCAGTTTCTCATACCAAGACTCTTTCCCTGGGGAGACATATGAATCTTTACCACACCATAATTCCAATTCATTCTCCCATCCAGGGTGTTCATTTACTTGGTCATAGGCTTCAACTGTCAGTTTGAATAACCCTTGTCCCTTAACCAGTTTAGCAGGTTTTATATCTAGATCAAATTCTTGGACTACTGCCATCCAGTTTCCTTTTCTTTCCCCCATCTCTTGTTGAGTGAATATGGATCAGACAATAGGGTGAGGCACGATGACTTTGGTATGGTTCTTTAGGATGTAAGATCTGAAGTGTTTCACTACCTTGTATACTGCATAAGCCTACTTATCTATAGAAGGGTAATTTAGTTCGTACCCTTGGATATTAGTGCTCATGAATGACACCAGGGCCTCATTGTTTTCATCATCCTTTTGAGTCAATACTGCAACTAACGATTGGTCGGAGGCAAAAGTATAGAGGAAGAAATATTTGCTAAAATCAGGACTTCGCAACATTGGGGCTTGAGATATTGCAGTATTAATATTGCTGAAAGCACTTTTTCATTCATCATCCCACTTAAATTCAACATCTTTGCAGATCATTTGTTGTAAGGGTTTGATCGTTTCAGCGAAATCGGGGGTGAATTTCCTCACAAAATTGATTTTCCCAAAGAAGGATTGCATAGCCTTTTTGTTGTGGGGTAAGGGAAGCTGAGATATAGCCCAAATCCATTTTGGGTCTATGCGAATTCCCGCTTGAGATATAATATGACCTAGCAATTTACCTTCCTCGACACCAAAAATAATTTTCTTAGGGTTTAAGGATATACTGTATTTCCTACACCTTTCGAAAATCTGGTTTAAGTGTTGGATGTGATCTTCTCTGTTCTTTGAATACATAGTCACACCATACAAATAGACTATTACACACTTGTTTATTAGTCCCTGAAATGCTATGTCCATGGCCCTTTGGAATGTCTCCCCTGCATTGATTAACCCAAAGGGAATACGTTAATAAGCGAAGGTTCCCCACTTGGTTCGGAAGGTAGTCTTCAAATGGTCTTCCTCTGAAACTAGAACTTGGCTGTAACCTGAAAAACCATCCAGCAGGAAGAAAATATCAGAGCCAGACACGGTTTGCAAGATTTGCTCCATTGGTGGGACTGGGTAGTTTTCCTTTTTTGAAGCCCTGTTGAGGTTTCTGAAATCTACACATAGGCGGATATCCCCAGACTTTTTCCTCAAAGGAACCAAATTTTCCACTCATGTAGAGTGTCTAACCTGGAAGATAATATTGGCATCTAGTAGTTTCTTTAACTCCTGACACATGAGAGGCTCCAGGGATGGGTGGTACTTCTGGAGCTTTTGTTGGAAGGGTTTCACTCTGGGATTTAACGAGATTGTGTGTTGAATGATACGGGTGTCATAAGTTTTCAGATCTCAGTAGGACCATGCAAACACATCTTGATATTGCCTCAAAAGCTTGATATAGGCCTTCCTTTCCTCTTTAGATACTGTCTTGCCAAGATTTATATTCTTGGGGTTTTCAGGGGTTCCTAGATTTATAGTTTCGTGCATGGGACATGAACTCCCTGTCTTTGTGTTCATCGACCCTTTGAATCTTTCCCTTAAGTCAAAAGGATTTTCTAAATTGGCTACTCCTTTCGATATCATGTGAGACCTTGGTTTGTCAGTTGATTGATATGTATGAGGATTGGTTTCTACTAATTTTTCCTGAAATACTTCATCGTCAATAGCCAAGTCTTTAAAATTATCTTGATTGGTCAAAAAGTTTATGATCCGTTCATCTCCTTCAAAGACCTTCCAATTAGAAATATTATTGGGCACCGATGGTTTGTAGAGTAGCTCCACAATGAACCAGGAGGCTTCATAGTCTTGTAGAGGTGATAGACTTGAGGCGACGGTGGCCAAAGAATCAACAATAGTGTTCTTTGTTCTGGGGATCACTATAACGTTGAAGGATTCAAAATGTTCTATTAGTCTGTGCAATTCCCGTTGGTAATTCATTAGGTGGGGAGAGTTGCAATGTATAGTGTTCCTTACTTATCTAACGATGATTTCAGAATCTCTGAAAACCTTCAATTCTTTTACTTTTAAGTCTATGGATTTATTTAGCCCTTGTACTATAGCTTCATACTCAACGGTGTTGTTTGTGCATTCAAATTCTGGTCTATAGAACAAGAAATTTCATTTACCTTTTGTATCAATGAGTATGCACCCTATCCCTAACCGTTCTTGCGATTTATACCATCGAAGTATAAGGTCCACGTTTGTGAGAGAAAACTGTCAGCTTCCTTTTTTATACCACTTTCCTCTTTTCCTCCTATTTGTTCTGTGATTTCTAACACCAGTTCCTGACAGAAGAGGGTTCCCCCCGCCGTCGTTGGAAAATTTTCTTGAAAACTTACTCGGATTTTTGAGTAAGAGGGACATCATATGAGAGGGGGGAGAAATTCCCAAAATCGAAGTCAAAGGAATAATTTCCTAGCATGGGAAAATCTGTCGATGAGGGATAGTTAAGGGTTTCCAGGTTGGTGACTGTGTGTTTTAGATATCTTTCCCTATCGATTCTGATCATATTCATGTGTCCCTTTAATGGCAGCCAAAAGTGAGCCAATTCTGTACTAAATTATCCATTTAACTTCTTAGACCAATCTCAAATCAATAGCAATCCATAAGCTTTTGGTATATCTACTACAATGATGTCAATTACTTGAACAAATTTAGGGTGTGTCTCTATTCTGATCATTACATCTTTGAGCTCTCCCATGACCTTCACCTGGGTTCTGTCTAGTTGTATTACATGTTTATCATTTTTGAGAGGGATTGCGTTTAATTTTTTGCAAATAGACAATGGCATAACATTGGAGGATGCTCCTGAGTCCACCAAACAATTATGGAGGTTTTTATTGAAGACTTCAAATGTCAAAAGGAATGGTGGGACAAAAGATTTTCCCTTATTATCTTCAGATCAAGCGTTCATCGTTGGTTTATTTAGTAGATCTGTGGGAGTTAGATTTTCTCCTTGGTCAGTGCTTGTTGTAGTATTTTCTACTGATTTGAATGCTTGTAACAGGAAGTCCTTTTGCTGAGGGATTCTACACATGTCCATGACCGATATATTTGCCTTCAAATTTTTCAAATCTTCTACTATGTTGTAGTCTATCTTGGGCGATTCTCATGTATGGATGTTTATAGGGTTTCTTCGGGGAACAAAAGGTGATTTCAGGTGATCGAGAGTTGGTTTTCCTCCTGAAGTTTGGGCCGTAGTAACATCATTTGAGATAGGTTGACCCCTACTTCGTGTTTGCACAACCAAGACTTCTGCGGGTGGTTCTTGAACCTCAAATAGGTCATTGGAAGGCATTCATAGGTCAAGGTCCCATATCGACATGGTTGTTTCTTTTGGTGGGTCAACTTCTTCCTAGTCAACAATATTCATAACTGAGCCACTTGATTGTTTGGTTAGGGAAACCTCATCTAGAAACTAGTTGGCCATCAAATTCATGGCATGCACCCATTGTGGGTAGTCTCTTTCAGAGTGTTTCTCTTGGTGATAGGTACATAAAGAGTCAGATGCTACATTTCCCAAATCGATGTTTAAGTTGGCTGGGGGGGGTTCAATTTTTTTGAAAGGTGGATTTATTTAAAAAAAGGGTTTATAGGGCCTCTGGCCTTGGTTTACTTCCCCTGCACTTCTTTTCATGTCTATGATTTTATTTGAAAACTTTTTAAACATGGATTGTAGGTTTTCTATGTCTCCACTTCCCTTTTCAGGATCTTGTTTTGTTTGTTTCCTTGAGGGTCTAGTCAACAGGATTCCTCTCCTAGGAGGAGGTTGAAATTCCTTCTTAACTAATGAGACCTGACCTTCTTTGCATCCCTTCATTTGGAACTCTATCATTTTGGCTTCTTCAAAATTATCAGCTAAGGTTGTTTTGGTATCCCTCTCCACAAACATGGAAATAGAAGCTGAGAGAGCATTAGCATATACTTCGATTTGCAACTTCTGAGTGGGTTTAGCTTCAGGTTGAAATTTTCTTAGGATAGTGGTGAAACATTTATTAAAGTATTTAAGCTTCTCCTTTGAACTCATGGTGGCAGCGAACAACTTGGCCATCAAAGATCTTGTAGTGGTTTCTTCTACAAATTTATCTAGAAAATCCTTTTGAAACTTTGTCCAACTAGTTATGGATCTTACATGTAGTTTAAAATACCACATGGAGGCCGAATTCTCAAAAGTATAGGGGAAAAGCCTGCATATTTTGTCTTCATGTTGGAAATTTATCAGTCTAATAGCTAGTATGAATTTTTTGATATGGTCTTCAGGAAATCCAGAGGTTTCAGGGTCAAATTTGGGGAGTAAATTTTTTGGATGTCGGGGAAGGTTATGTACTCATCTAGGGATGGCTAGAGCATCTCTGGCCAACCAAGGTTGATTATTTTGAGGTGGGTTTCCCCTTTATTTAATACGATCATTTTTATCTTTCATGTCGTCCGATCCCGAAACTCAACGTTCTAGGTTAAACCCTTCCTCGTCGAAAAAAGCATCGGGCTCAGAGCAGTGGCTGACTGGTGTTTCGGGGATTAGATTAAGAGGATGTTCGATTTCGGTGAGGTCGAAATATATCAGGTCTTCTAATACATGCACAAAAAACTGGTTGGGGGTATCGACCATTGGTCTTCTTACTTGTTTTCTATGAGAAAGTAACAGACCTAAGGGAAGTGCTCTGATCTGTCGGGCGTAATCTCTTGTGATTCTTCTAAACTGGTTCAACTCCTCACGAGGAAGAGCGTAAGGTATCTCAAGCAATAGATGTTATTCCTCTTGCTGGGGTAAGTTACTTGTTTTAGGAGTACTCAGTCTGTGTGGTATGTCTTGAGAATGACTAGCCATTCATGTGGGATGTTTTTGAATCTACAGGATGTGTGAAATATTGTGTCAAAAATATTGTCAACCATTCATTATTCAAGCCCTCCTTCTAGCGCCAATTCTGTTGAGGGGTCCTAAATCCCTTTAACTCAATAGTAGGAACCAAACCCACCACCAAGGCCTAATTAGACTCTGCAATGTTTAATGGTGGAATGGTTCTCCAGATCTTGCAATCTGACCAATTAATCGATGGGATTTATGTAGTGATTAGCAAGATGTCTTATTGTGAAAGCTCCTCCTTCAGTTAGAACATTATCTGTTTGTATTTTCTCTTATAGGGCAGACTGATATGAGATAAATGTTAGTATAAACTAGCTGGATAAAAAAGGGGAAAATGACTTAACTACTGAAGAAGGCTAAGCTCAGGATAACCCTCATACTCAAGCATGTAGACAATGATTCTTACACCTAAAACAAGCCTAGTACTAATACATTAACCTGTTGGTGTTCCAATTGTTGACTGAGATACGATTATTAGAAAAAAGACATACATGCAATAAACGATGGAAATAAAAATAGTTTCCTTAGCTCTAATCATTGATCACATATTAACACAATGATTTTACTTTTCATCATTAAAGACAAGAACTATAAAAATATTTAATCAAATAAATTATCAATAGATTCAGAGGCTCTTACTCATTACAACATCCATTCATGAGATAAAATAAAAAATAATTCTTCTTCAGATCCAATCACACACACTTTTGATGAAAAAAAAAAACTTGTCTCCAGTCCTAAACATGACTTCTCAATTAAGGTAGATCCGAAATAGGTATTTACAAATCCAAAAATGAGGGTCATTGCCAAAACCATCTACCTATTCTAATAGGTCGATCCTCTTATTTATAACATATTATTAACTAAAAATAACTATCAAAAGTGCAAGCTAAGTAAAAAAAAACATTGCCACATGACGCTTTCATCTCTCAGTCTTCTAAGATTCATCAAATAGTTTCATTTGAGTGGATGACTCTTCTCGTACTCCGACCATTTGACGAAGAGATCCTCGCATGTGTTGGCATACAGGAATCTCTGTTGGTCCATTGGGGCCAAAAACTACTGTAGCATTGTCTGAGCCTTGATCAAGTGTTCCATGAACTGTTGTACTTGACCGGGCACCATGTTTGCCACCTTTTCTATCTCCACAGCCCATAATGAGTCTTGCTCGACATGTAATTTGACTATGTCATGCAAGTAGGCAAAGTCATTGGGTGTGCTAAATTACAAAAGGCTAATGTCTCTCATCACCCGGTTGATATTGGTCCAACTCTTTTCACACTCGACCCATTTCTCTTGGATTTCTTGATGAGGTTCTTGGGCCATTTTCACCCAGCATTTGGATGACTTATTTATGCGTTCGATGCTTCTATCCCTTAGTATCCGAATGTTGTGCTATTCGATGTCTCGACCCTGCTAAACTGTGTTTATGTAATTGATCCTTTCCACTTATTGTTGTGCTTTCTCATACCACATTTCCATATCTTTTCATGTCGCCAATGCCATGAGGGTGTCTTCTTGGAAATCGACTATCCCTGCAGTGAAAAGGTACCGCTCATTTGTAAATTTATTGTAGGCGTCGTGGAATTCGCTTCTCAAGAACACCATGGCCTGTGTGGAGTCCTGATAATATTTTGCTAAAGGGCGTAGATGATCCAACTCCTTCAGTGAAATGACCAACTCCTTTTCATCCTTTTTTTCTCTATCCAAGGTGGCATATGTGATTGCCATCCCTGCACCAATAAGCTCAGATGTCTTGGCATGCTCCGTGCTAATCAATTTTTCCTCTATGGTGATGAGGATGGAGCGATCCAGAATAAGCCTCCTCTTCTTGGTGGTTCTCTTCACGATGGATTTCCTCTTTCGGTCATAGGAGATGGCTTGTATATCAGCGACCTCATCCACAGGTTCGGGGATTTGTTGATCTCCCTAGGTAAGCATGTTTCCTAGGATCTCGATGGTGTATATCTGTTCAAGAATGGGTTCTTGAACCTCTTAATTATGCTCTGAAGGTTTCACCTCTAGTTGTTACTCATGGGGAGGTAAAGTACTCAATTAAATTGAAGCATCGGGGGAAGACTCGGTACTTACTTGATAATCGGATGTTGAGATGTCAATTTCCTGCTGTGGAACTTCTTCTTCTTGTTCACTTGACCCTAGCTCATCCTTTGGTATATCCACTTGGGTCCCTGGTACATCAAGTACATCAGTGTCTAAGACACTTTCAACCTCCTAGTCATTCTATGGAAGTCTTTGAATTTGAGCATCCAGAGCTGGGGAATATGCCTTCTCGAGTTCCTTTTCCTTGGTGATCCGCACCAGACTCACCAAGGAAACCTCTGAACTCTCCTCATGATCATATATTGTTATTAAGTTGTGGATGGATTTTGGTGCACTTGATCATCCTGATGTCCTTGCTATCTTTGGCTGAGATGAAACATCCCCTAGTGATTCGACCTGTGGCATCGAAACTTCAGGGTTATCCAACCCGATGGTCTCCTCAATTTGTATTAGTTCTGGGTCACTTGGACCTACCTGGATTTTGATTGGGTTGTCGACAGGGAACCTTTTCATTTCCACAAGGTTCAGGTCATTCTGAAGCTAATAAATTACTTTATGTGCCTATTCCATTAGGAGCAATCCCCTTTCCTATGCCTCCGGTGTCATAGACAATCCCCTGTTCTGCACTTCTGTTGCCTCTGTCGCTCTAATTTCTTCCCTGGATCTGAGGGCCTATTGATATGACTTCTCTATTTTTTCCACCTGTTCATCCATGCTCATGGCCTTGAACTTAGTCATTTTTGGGTCATCCATCCTTTGCACCACCTCGTCCCAGTCTTGGGTGTTCTCTGTGAAGACTTCATCTTCGAACTTGTCATGAACATATGGCCAATAGGATGACACCTGTGAAGCATGTTGTAGGAATAGGCCCTTTGGATCATTCTTGCAGAATCAACATGTTGGGAATCTAAATTTGAGTTGGCTCAACCTTTCTTGCTTGGCTTGAGCGATGGCCTTTACCAAGTAGAACCCTACATGGAAACCATAGGGTATGCAAGCTTGCTTCTCATCCTTGACCAGGGTGGCATTGTAGCCCTGCAATATGGTTTGATAACATATTTCTCCTACGAAAAGATGGTCTGGAACATGAGATGGTAGGAGATGTGGTGCTCCGGTGGCCCCGAACACCCTGATGTAGGTGGTGCGCTCGTCTAAATACAAATGGCCCACCTTGGATATTATCTTCTTGGCTGTTGCTGATAGCCTTGGGAATTCCTTCTTAAAAAGAATAAAATAAATTCAGGCAAAGAATTCATCACAGATGAGGGAGTAAGATTTCTTATACCTTTTTCCCATAGCACGCTGAAGTAGACATGGACCGGGAGCTTTGCAACATGCCAGCTCAGATTAATTCCAATGAAGACATTTCTGGCACACATGACATCAAGAAGGTATGAAGCCATGTAAAAAGTTGGTGCTTCCCCTTCCTTCGAGGCCTAGGCCTGCTATACACAGATGCTCAGTTTCTTGGAGATTATTTCTCCCTAGTTGAAGCTGCACCCGACGATCACAACTGTGTACACCAAAGGCATTCAAGCCTCTGAAAACCTAGAGCAATATTTCTCTTCATACAATATGCAGATGAGAGCCATCAAATAGACATATGGCTCCCTTAAGTTAGTTGTCCCATACCAGCCAGTTCTTCGGTTGGTAAATTTCTTATCCTCCCTCCACCATGAGGCCATCACCCGTCTAGTGTCGTGGCGTTCATAGAACTTCACCACAAAGTTTGTGTTTAGACGCTCCTTGAGGTCTCTAAGTTTGTAGTATTTCTGAACTTCTGCTGGAAGGAAAACTCTGACACACCCACCATTTTCATCGTTGATTAAAAATTTATGTGTGTTTGTGTGGTTGAGGAGCCACTTTAGGACTTCTATGCAGGGAAAAATGGGGGTTTTGCTTGCCACCATATGTAGATATGACCGTTGGATGTTCGGGAACACCTGGTCGTCGAGTGCCCTTACGTCTGGATCACTGTGGGGGACATATTCTGGGTACTCTTCTTGATTGATCATGTTAAATATAACTCCCCAATTTGGGAGTGCCATCTTGGACCGTGTGCTCACCTCTATATCACCAAAGACCGAGGGCTGGATGAAAACCTTCTTTTTCGTTGTCTTGACTATAGGCTCCAACCTAGGGACATACTCCAATTGTCTCGCAGTTCCCGGAGAAGAAACTTCGCCCGTCTCTGGTTATTTTAGCTTTGGTTCTCTCGATGAGCATCTGGTGGTTGGATTTCTCAGCGGTATCGTTCTTGCAACTTAAACAATAATTGAGGGACTTTGTAAAAACCAAAAAAATCACATATAAAAATTATAGCCAACGAATTTACAGACTCAGATACATACCTTTGAAGCTTTTAAAAACCTGGTTATTTTGAAAATTGCGGGATGGATACAACCTTTGAGTTGCTCGTCTTGCTCCTTCGAATGCTCTGGAATTCTCTTACTCGCCTAATGATTCTGTTTACAATGGATCAAGATATTTTAAATAGGAAATATCTTTTTGTGTCGCATCAACCATTCTATTTGGGTTATGAGTGAAATTTTAATAAATCTGTCGCCGATTATCTAGAACTTAAATTCATCGTGGGTTGATGGCGAAGGTGCGGGTGGTGATGTGGTCTATCAATGATTTTAAACAACTTTTTTGATTGGAGAACAAGGTAGAAACTAATGCAAGATCGAGTATTAATTAGCTCCTTAAATGCTCAAAATCGTTCCTATCTAACGCTAAAAACGTCTCGTCGTGTCACTCTTTCAGTGGGTGGATCGGGGATCGGGGTTGTGCTATGAACGTTTTCGTTGATATACTCCTGCGTAAATATCCAATGCCGATTGATATTACCATACAATGCTGACGCGACAAAGCTGACTCGGGGGTGTGACTCGGACCTAGAGAACCAAGAATGACTCAAGATAGAACTAGACTGTACGACCCTCTTACCTGTTAAATACACATGGCGTTGAAGACCGGTGAATTAATTTTCTTGTGTTAATCGGATTCAGGAATTTCCTTAAGTTATTCATCCTAAAACAAACCTTAGCTATCCAATGACGAAATCGAATTAGATAGTGAAAAATATCAAGTGGTACCCAAAAAGTAAAAAAATGTTAAAGGCTTTTTAGGGTGTGTTGAGTGCTCAACAAGCTCTATTGCAATAATTCTCAAGACACTATTTCTTATGCCTCCTACTATGATTTATACTAATTATATATTCTAAAGAAAATTCTATAGGAGGAGCTTTCTAGAAGCGGAACCTTCTATTAGGTTTTCTTACATTGACTTGTTCACATTTATTAAATAGGCCTTACTAAATAACGTCGACCTTTATTACATGGAAAATATATTTAGGCCTTATTAACTAGTGTCATCCTTAATTACATGAAAAATATATTATTCTATCTACATGAGGGGTTAGGTACCTAGCATGCCCCCCCCCTGAAAAAGATCCTTCTCCTCAAGGCTTAAGATGATGAAACTACTACAGAATGGTAGTCAATTCCCAGGTGGCATATTCTGGTGGAGTATCCTTCTAGTGAACCAAAACCTTTTGGATGGTGTGCTAACAAAGACGATGGCCCCGCTGGTCCAATGTGGCTTGTGGCTGCAACCAAATGGAACCTTCTTCATCCAACTCTGGTAGGATGGCATGTGTGTGGAATTTTTTGCCAATTACTTTCTTCAGGCATGAGACATGAAAAAAATGATGTAGCTTGGAGTGATTGGGAAAAGCTAACTGATAGGCCACTGACCCCATGCGTTTGAGAATAGTAAAAGGACCATAAAATTTAGGTGCACATTTCTTACACTGCTAGGATTTGAGTGAAGTATGCTTGTATGGTTGGATATGGAGAAACACTTGGTCCCCTTTAGAAAATTACGTTCAGAATGACCTTGATATGCTTGTTTCTTCATGTGGTTTTGAGCCATTACCAAAAATTATTTGAGAGTACAAAGAATGGTCATGTCTATGGTAGGATTGCGGTCAACCTCCTGAACCTTGGAGACATCCGACATGTATGGGAGAAATGATGGTGGCTTTTGTCCATAGAAAACTTCAAAAGGAGTCATGTGAGTGGCAATATGGTAAGAGGTGTTGTACCACCATTCATCAAGGTGTAACCATTGAACCCATTGATGTTTTCTATCAGACGAAAAAAAACTCAAATATGTTTCCAAATACTTCTTGACTACTTTTGTTTGGCCATCATTCTGGGGATGATAGGCTATGCTGATATGCAATTGAGTACCCTGGATCCTGAATATTTTTTGCTATAAATTGTTGGTGAAAGTGGGATCACGGTAAAAAACAATAGAGTGAGGCATTCCATGGAGTTTGAAGATATTATCCATAAAAAATTGAGCCACCGTGGATGATGTGAACTGGTGTTGAAGAAAAAAAAAATGAGCATATTTGGAAAGATTATCCATTACCACCATGATGATTGACTTAATGCCTGATTTGGGTAAGCCAACAATAAAATCAATAGAAATATCCATCCAAATAATAGGTGGAATCATAAGTGTTTGGAGTGTACCAAGAGGTTTGATAGTCTCTCCCTTATTGCATTGAAATGTATCACATTCGACCACAAAGGCGCAGATGTCCTATTTCATACCATCTCAAAAGGAATATCATTTAACCCTTTCATAAGTTTTGATAAAATCTGAATGGCCCACTATAGGTGAAGCATGAAACTTAGAGAACACCTTGGATTTAAGGGTCAACTATTTGCTTAAATACAAGTGACCTTTATAGAGAAAATATTCATTGTGCCAATAGTACCTTGGAGCAGCTTGGGGATCCTGTTGAATTTTTTGGAGTAGGATGGAAATTTTGGGGTATTGCAACCATTCCTGTCAAAAAACCTGAATCCATTCAATGAAAATGAATGAGAGGGAAAATACAGACTTTTCTTCTTCATATTTCTTGGAAAGAGCATCAACCACAATAATTTCTTTTCCCTTCTTGTAAAAAATCTCATAATCATATCCAAATGACTTGGTCACCCTTTTTTGTTGCTCCAAGGATGAAATGTTCTAGGAAGTAATTGAGGCTTTGATGATCCATTTTAATTTGGAAGTGTTGTCCCAATAAATAAGGGTGCCAGAGATCCATGACATGCAAAATAACCAACATTTCCTTTTCATAAATTGATTGGCCCAAATGTCGGTTTGACAACTATTTGTTGGTGAAAGCCAAAGGTCATCCATCTTGCATGAGGACTACCCTGAGTCCTCTCCCAGATGCATCACATTCTAGAACAAAGGTCTTGGTGAAGTTAGGTAGGTCCAATACATGAGTAGTGCACATAGCTTCTTTCAAGGCTTGGAAGGATTGGTCAGCTGCCAGAGTTCAACTGAAAGCATTATTTTTAAGGAGAGCTATGAGAGGAGATGTAATTTTTCCATAATTATGAACAAACGTGCCATAATATCCTATTAAACCCAAAACACCATGCAAAATTTTAATATTTTTAGGGTGAGGCCAATTCTGCATAGCTTCAATTTTCTTGGGATCCACCCTTACACCATCGTTGCCAATAATATGACCTAGGTACTCAACTTCAAAGGAACCAAAATCACATTTAGACTGTTTGAGGAAAATTTGGTGCTTGGAGAGGATATGGAGAACTTGATCTACATGGGAAAGACATGATGGCCATATTTTAATATAGATGAGAATATCATCAAAGAAAACTAACACAAAGTGATGGAGAAAAGGACAAAAAAGATGATTCATGAAACTTTGAAAACTGGAGGGGGCATTACAAAGACCAAAGGGCATGAATAAGAACTCATAGTGGCCCTCATGAGTGAAAAATTCAGTCTTGGGGATGTCTTCCTCTTTCATACGTATCTGGTAGTATCCCAAACAGATTTCAAGTTTGGCAAAGTATTGAGCCCTATTGAATTCATCCAAAAGGTCATCTATGATGGGAATGTGAAGTTTGTCCTTGATGGTAAGTTTGTTAATTGAACGAAAATCAAGACACCTGTGCCAAGTGCCTTCCTTCTTGAGGACCATGAAAATAGGGTAAGAATAAGGGATGGTACTGGGATGGATAACACCCACTTCTAACAATTCTTGGCCAATTTTCTCATTTTCATTTTTTTGAGAAAAGGGATGGAGATAAGGGAAAACATTGGGAGGAAGACTGCCTAGAATTAAAGGAATGGAATGGTCATGGTCTCCGTGGGATGGGGGGAAGGCCTTGGGGACTTTGGAAAACAATGGGATAGTGGGAAGTGATATCTTGAATGTCGAGGTGTACTAGGGGTGTCTCAACTTCTTGAATGGAATGGAGTTGGGAAATGATGCCAAAATGACCTTTTTTTTAGTAACTTTTCCATGCGGTGGGAATTGATGATCTTCAGAGACCCTGTTGTAATGCATTGAAGTTTATATTGTTGTACTTCTTGTTGGAATTTCATGGTTAAATCCTTAAAATACATGGTTATGGGGCCAATATTATGTAACCATTCAACACCAAGAACAATGTCACAACCACCAATGTCAATAGAAAACATGTGATATTTCAGGTTATACTGACCAATTTGTAGGAACAAATTTTCACAATGCCCCCCACATTTCATGGAACCACCATTGGAAATCATGATTTGAAAATTGTTGACAATACAGATATAGCAATTGAATTTTTGAGTGACGAATGAAATTATGAGTGCTTCCACTATCAACTAGGATGATGAATTTTCTGTGCTTAATGTAACCAATCAATTTGAGGGTTTGGGGAGTAGAAAAAATTGTGAGAGCATTCACTGAAATCAGTGGTTCAACTTCGGGGGGATCATAGGGTGATGAAAGATTATCTGTTTGGGGTAGCTCGACTTCAGGAGAAGCCTCAACATCTTCATCAAAAACATCCTTTGAAATGGCCATAACAAGTTTATGTTCTTTACACTTGTTCCCTAGAAAGTATTTGTCATCACAATTATAATAGAGACCCTTGATATGGTATTCAACCATTTCCGCCCGTGTTAATTTTTTGAACTTGAGAGGAGTGTCCTAAGGGGAAGGGGTGGTGGGTTTAGGGTGGGGATCAAAAGTGGGTTTTCTACTCTATTCCAAGATGACCCGTTGTGCCTCCTTGGAAAGTTTAGATGCTTCCAACCAAGTCCAGGGGAGAGCCATTATGACATGAGCTCAGATTTCATCCTTGAGGCCACTGATAAACCATTCTTTGAAAAATGAATCTTTCATGCCTTCCATTCAAAAATCCAAGTGCTCAAAGGTAGCAATAAAATCTTCCATTGCATTAGACTGTTTCAACTTGGTCATATGTCCTAAATGGTGGGTGTCTGTTTCAAAGCGTCCATACAACTCAACAACAAACTGTGACCAAGAAACATACCCTTGACATGCATTTTTATGCCATTGCCATCGTTCTGGATCCAAATAGAGAATTTCGTAATGAATCTTAGTCAACTCATCAGAAATTCCATGCAAGGTGTAATGAACAAAATGTGGGTCATAACACAGGGAGAAATACTATTCCATTTGAGTGACCCGGGTTGTTGGATCAGAGACATCAAATTTGTTCACCTAAAATCTGGGAAGACAAGGGTCATAAGGTAGGGAGTTATAAAGAGAGTGCAAAGGCCTGTTGGAGTCAACATCTTCAGTATAGAGAGGTGGGTAGGAGGAGGAAGGACCCTAGAATTTGTTCATGATTTTTTGGAGAGTGGAATTGACTTCAACAATTTGGATACCTAGTTGTTCCTGGATGCATTCCATCTTGGTATGAATGACAAGAATGTTAGTATTCACTTGGGCCTTAAGGGAAGTAAGGTCATTATTAATTTTTTGATTGGTTTCTTCTTGGCGGGTGGGATCCATGAGGGAAAGAGGGGAAGGTCCATAGACAAAAAACATATAAGTGATATATACCACTATGATCAGGGAAATGAGATAAAACCAATGGGATAAGTGGGAAATAAAGGTGCCAGGAAGGGTATGGGTCATGAGGTAAAAAAAGGGTTAAAAATGATAGGTATCACATTGATCAGGATGAAAAGGGGAATCCAATGATAGGTCTCAAATAAGAGTATGAGCAAGACCCAATCTTTTTTTTTTTAACTCCTGCAGAAGTATACTCCGACCTGAATAATATTACAATGTCAAAATGCCCAAATTATTAACAGGAAAAAATGTGTAGTAATTTCGCAACCAGAATGCAAGAGGCAATGTTGCGTAGCCAAAATATCATTTTTTTCCCTTGTCTGGTATGTTCCCTCCTTGTGTGCTATAGCTCTTTGATATACATGCGGGGTTGAGCAGTAGTACTTGGCCCAATATCTTAGGGCACCAACTAAGGATGCTCGACCATACCCTTAGCCATACTACATGATTACCCAGGTACTAGAGAGTATCTTCCTGAGTGTTGTTCTCAGTGGCACTATAACAATCAGACGACCAATCAGTTGATCTAGGGTTGGTTTCAAGAGACCTAGGGGAATCCCTATATACCTATTGGTACATGGGAGTGATGGCTATGTACAATTTCTTTCTGACGTGGTGCTACTCGAGGGGTACCAACAAGGGTTACATAGGTTTCTAACAAGGGTGAAACTTTTAGTTTCTAGGAAACCCCGTGAAACTGTCTGTATCGCCTACATGTAGTCTTTCCAACGACAATTTTACACATTGAATGAAAAATCTTCGTGATTTAAAGACACCAACAATACATGTCTCTACCCTGGATTGTTTTTTTTTCCCACAATTCCTACCAAGGAAAGTGCTCTGATACCACTTGTAAGGTACCAGATGTAATATAATATGCAAAAACATGAATATTCAACAAATATCAATGGAACAACAAAATATTGAGAAGAGAAATACTAGAAATACTACCTTTATTCAAAGAAAACAATGTTCACTTTCCTCTTCAAGGGGGAAACCTCCACTAGAGCAGAGCTCTATTACAGTAATTCTCAAGACAAACTTTCTCATGCCTCATACTCTTATTTATATTAATTCTATCTTCTAAAGAACATTTTAGAGGAAGATATTTCTAGAAGCAAAAGATTCTATTAGGTCTTCTTACATTGACTTGTTCACATTTATTAAATATGCCATATTAAATAATGTCGACCTTTATTACATGGAAAATATATTATTCTATCTACGTGAGGGGTTAGGTCCCTAACAAACATTCTACGATGGTGTAAAGAGATAGTTGAGATTGTTTGTATGTTTGAGAAGGAACCACCCACAAGTTTTATGGACTTGAAACTCCATTCACCTATGTAATGAGGTTGAATTAGCTGGGGTGCTCTCATGTTTTTGGATGTTCTTCTTAGAGAGATACATGAAAAAATTGAAGGGGTTTGTTCGACAAAGGGAAAAACCAAAGGGCTCTATGGTGGAGGGGTACATAGTATACAAGTCATTCTATTATACTAGTGAGTACATCAAGCAAATTGATGACACATTAGGAGCAATGGTTTCAGACAACCAATGGGATGAGGACGAAAGGGAAGGGGAGTGTTGGCACTAGGCCGAAGGGGAAAGAAGAATGATCGTGGGAAAGAAAGCGTGCAGAAAACTGAAGTAACAATTGGCAAAAGAACAACATGCGCACATGCAAGAAAGCATGCACAAAGGAAAGCAACAACTGGAGGAAGAACAACACGCGTATGGGAGACAGACCTAATGTAAGAAGGGTTAGGGTTTTGGTAATATCCTGAAAAAGGCTGAAGAGCCTGTAATGTATAAATATAGATATAAAAGTATCAGTTAAGAGTTGTTATGTTATGTGATACTATGTTTTATGGGTTATTGTTATTTTAAGCTATATGAACCGATTTTGTAAGCTGTTGAGAAAAGAAGATATGAGGGAAGATAGATCTGAGGATTAGACTGTAGGCTGTAGAGCTTGGTGCGATCTAGTTCACCTCACATAGATCTTACCCAGTTTTGATGGAGAATTGTAAGCACGTGGTGCCAGGAATACAAAACTACCATAATAAAAGAGCCAAGAGACAAATCTTTGTGGACGTAGCCCAGGAGGGGGTGAACCACAGTAATACTCGTGTAATATGTTGAATGTATGCATGTCTCTTCTTTCTTTCAGCAATTAATGGTTAAGCTTGATGAATGAGTTAATACATTGTTATGAATACGTTTATACTTTGCTTAAATTAAACTGTGGGATATACGTATGTGAATCCAAGGAATAAGTAGTTTCCCTTACAACTCACAGTATCTGGCCTTAATCAAGAAACCTGTATCCCCTACTTCATCCTAGGCTGTAAACACCTAAGTCTTACATCCACCCATTTAAAGCTATCTCAGGTGAGACTACGCAGCGCCTTCCAGGTGCTGTGTTTCCTTCTAGTTTACCAGGGGGGATGATAGTTTTATAGGCTTTGTTGGAATCCCGAATGACATGAACCCTAGGTCAATAACTTAGACAACCCGAGAAGGGAATCGTTAACCCAACAAATGGTTCCATTGCCATGTTAAGAGGAACAAGAAAGGACTGAGTAGATGAGATGGAATGAATAAGAACCGAAGGAGAGGAACAAAAGAGAAATGATCCGTTAGAAGGGGATGTTGAGACCTTGGAACCCCACGAGAGAAGAAATCAAGGGCTGGTTGAGAATGAAAGAGCTAGAGTTTTCATAGAAAGACAATAGAAACCCTAGGATCACACCGCGTAAATACCTAGATAAATACGTATTTACAGATATACACGAAGTCTTTTTCTGTGATTCTTTGCATCTACTACATGAATGGATCTTAATTTTAAAGGATAACCATGCGATGAACCGGATTCAACAACTATATTGGACTCCAGTACAAATCCAGCAGCTGCAGCAGGTGAACAACAAATTCACCCACGCAGTCGACTTTTGGCTTGACAACATTGCGGCAGGTTTCATCACAGAATTTGCGGTAGAAACAACAAAGTCATACAGCGCAACTGAGCAAGAGTTCCTATGAGGACCCAAAGGAAGCTACATTCAATCACTGTATACTTCTATCAAGATATTTCTATATAACAAAGGTGTAATGACAATGGAATCAAACATCTAGACTTCCCTGCATGCATGGGGGAAGGGGGGAAGCACTGTCAGAGAGAGGAGGATTGGAAGGAGGGAAAGAGAAAGAGAAGAAGGAGGAGGAACCCTTGGACCCGATATTGATGGATGGCGACCAAATCAAGTGGATCTTGGTGTCATCAAGAACGACACGTAGTGGAGTACCCTACCAATATAAGGTGAATACCATGAAGAGATCCGTATCCGAGAGGGAGGGCTTGGCCAACGATGAGGAAGAGGTAGAGGATCTTCGGGCTGTGGAGAAAATTGAGGAAATCCTGCTTACCGCATATGAGAGGAAAACAAGAGGCCCAAGAACATGAGGAGAAGAAAACCATCCCTTCAATATTAATGTCAGTGTGGAACCCATAAACCCATGTGCGACCAATACACCAAAGAGAACACCACCATTTAGACAACAAAAGTTCGGAGGAAGTCCAACAGTGGGAAGTACATCTACACAAAGGGAAACAACTGGAGGAGCCAGTTCAGGCAACCTTATTCAAGTATCTACACCACGCAAAGGAGGGAGTAGCTCAGTATTTGGAATGGCAGGACATGATCCTACTATTTGATTACCAGAGTTCCGAGGGGAAGAAACAAAAGACCCTGAGAAGCATCTGTTCATTTGCGCTAAGATCTGGGAAGCAAAGAAGATCATTGATGAAGACACCAAACTTGCGCAGCTATCAATTACGCTAAGATACCGAGCACTAGACTGGTACATGAGTCTAGACACGAAATGACAAGGACACTGGACAACATTAAGAAACTATTGATAAATGAGTTCTAGAAGCCGAGCTCAGAAGATCAATACATGAATGAGATGATTGAAATAAGACAGAAACTAGGAGAATCGGTATGGGAGATTGATCAAAGATTCAAGCGATTAAAAGGAAAGTTAAAATACCTTATGACCGATATGCAACATCAACACCTGTTTGTCAACTCACTACTCCCACACTTAAAATATCCATTACGACAACAAAATTTTCAAACGCAGGCAGAGGCTCTGTAGGAAGCCTTGCAATTAGAATAGAATCAGTACCAACAGACGAACCCAGCTATCAAATAATTGAAGGATGATCTGAAGAACTTAACATTTCAGCTGAACCAGAACAAGAACAAGAACAAGGACAAACGAGAAGCAGTTTGGTGCATTACCTGCAGGATGGAAGGACACCATAAGAATGAATGCCCAACATTCGCACAATATATGGAGACAGGGATGCCAAACCCACTACCACAAGGAGGATTATGGTGTGAAATATGCAAGAAACTGGGTCACGACCCTTACCACTACACGATGATGCAAAAATACCAAACAGTCCCAAAGAACTCATATTGCACCTTTTGCAAGTTAGTCAGCCATGACGACAAAGATTGCAGAACTATGGAGCTGATACGATAAAGAACATTAGATGCATACAGGGTACATGCATAAATGATGACTGGGCAGGTAACATCACAGTTCAATCAAGCCCCAACACCATACAACATTGCGCAGCAACAGTATAATACTATGCCACAACCTTACAATAATGTGCAGCCGCAGTAAAACCCAACACAACCCCACTACAATACCTCACAGTATAATCAGGGACCACAGTATAACCCACCCCGAGGTGACCGCACAAATTATAGAGGAGAAGGACGAGCCAGAGGAGGTTTCAGACGCGACAGAGGACCTGTCACATTTCACAATTGCCAGCAACCAGGACATTATGCATGGGAGTGTCCACTGCCACCAACGACTTGTATGTATTGTCGCACATTAGACCATGATACGGAGGAATGTACGACATTACTTGTAAAGATCCAGGAAAAAAGGAATCAAAATAACCAGAATGTTCAATGGATTTTAGCCGAAGCAAGGGACGACAGACATAACATCAATATAGTCACTCGAGGAGGAACGAAAATAGGAAATGACGCAGTTCGACAGGAACCAATGCATAACCAATGGGTAAAGAAGAACACTGACCCCAAGAAGTAGTTAGATGCACATAAGGAGAAGGATATCTTTACATAAGCTCGACAAGAATTCTAGAAGGAGAACATTGCATCGACTGCACAATAGAGTAAGGAAGCTCCGGAATACGAAATGCCGCCATCACTGGACCATACCAATAGAATACAACCTGAGGAACAAGTAAGTACTATCAAAGACTTTTTGCAATCATGCGTCAAAATGTTAAGTGATCCTTCATCTGTCAAAATATTGCAAAACATCCTAGAAAAATGTAGCAGCGAGACGGAACAAAAGCCATAATTGAAAACTGTCAACCACCTACACACAAGAAGAAGAACAAGTAGGGAATTTAGATTAAATGCTAACATTGGCGATTTCAATATGGGAGATATTATACTATATCTATGATCTGAAGTGAATGTACTACCAAAAGCTACATGGAAATGCATGGGGGGAGCTACATTGGGATACTCAACTATTCAATTAAAGCTAGCAAACCAACATAGATTCCTACCAATAGGTAGATTGAAAGGAGTGACAGTCGAGTGCACACTAAGGTAGACTTTGAAGTCATCGAAATGGTAGACGACACAACACCTTACCTGATGCTACTTGGTCTGGATTGGGCATTCGATAACCAGGCCATAATCAACCTAAAATCCAGAAAAATGACATTTGAGTCGGGGGAATACAGGGTCATAGCCCTGCTCGACCCATCATAAGGCGAGAGGTTCGTAGAACCCACTTGTCTAGATTTAGAAGAGATCGTCCAGTTTTACAGAACAACTGTGCGCAATGCAGACTACATAAACCCAACTGCAGACGGGGTACTCAGTTGGCGGAGAATTACTTCATATACAACAGACTCAGACACCGAGTTAGAAAACTAGTAGCAAAGACGACATGAAGTATCCACGAGAAGGTGTGCCATAATAGACCGCGTAGTATGGTGGATTGGAACATAAATCAAAGAACCACCCAGTTTTCATGGGCTAAATGATTTGGAAACTTTCTTGACACAATATGAAGATGAAGTATTAGAAAACCAGAGATTGCTAGCACTGGATTTAGCATTAAAGGCTACACCCTCCAGATGGTGGGGTGCACACAAAGAAACTATCACAGATTGGTACCAATGTAAGCGATTACTGTGCATAAGGTTCGACGCAGAACATACAGGTAACAAACAACATAAATATGACGGACTAGGAACACTAGCAGAACACTTGGAGGAGTGTAAAATGCCGTGGAAAATGATGCCACCGAAGGAATGGCCTCACCACTTCATTCATACTTTAGAGGGCATACCAACAAATTGGTATACGGACCAAGAAATGCGTAAAGAAACCAAGACATGGGCGACACTCCAACATAACTTTACAGTCACTTTCTCATTCGAGCATGAGAACCCCAACATGAACGCGGCCCTGAAATGGATCAAAAACGTCATATTCATTGAATAACCGGAAGTAGAAGCTATCACAGAGGTACAACAACGAAATAAGAAGACAATCAAGGATCTATTGTCATGCTACCACATACAGGAGGAATCCCCAGATGAAGATGATCTGCGTGATATTCAGTCGAAGGTGAGAGAGATGTGGAAGGACCACCCTTAGATTCAGAGGTCATCTCTGCGCCAATCAAGATAAATAAGGTTAACATAGGGACCGTCGAGCAACCCAAAATGGTCAGCATTGGAGATTACTGGGACGAACAAACACTAGAAAGTATCATAGAATTGTTGCGCGAATACATCAACCTTTTTCCCACAACCTTTACAAAGATGAAAGGCATAGCCAAAGAATTAGGATAAATGAAGATACCACTCAGACTTGATGTGAGACCCATTAAACAATGACCATATAGATTGAATCCCATATATAAACATAAAGTTAAAGATGAGATCGACAGGATGCTCGAGGCCGACATCATCGAACCAGTGGAAGAATCAGAATGGATAATCCCGATGGTAGTACATGACAAGAAACAAGGAAGAGGGATCATGATATGCATCGACTTGAGGAAGTTGAAAAATGCATGCCTACATGACCCATTCCGCACACCTTTCACGAATGAATTACTCGAGAACGTAGGAGGCCACGAAGTCTACTCATTCACTAATGGATTCTCAGGATATCATCAGATTAAGATAGCACAAGAGGATAGACACAAGACCACGTTTGCAACAGAATGGGGATCTTATCAATATACAGTCATGCCGTTGGTACTGAAGAATGCACCTGTGATATTCTCCAGAGTGGTCATTGCAACATTTAAGGAATATCTCCACCAATTTCTCGAAGTATACCTGGATGATTGGATGATCTATAGCCTGTTGAAAAACCATGTGGAAGTGTTACGACTGATGCTAGAACGATGCAGACAGTGTCATATATCACTAAATATTAAGAAATGCATATTTGGAACACCATTTGGGATACTATTGGGACACATAGTATGAAAACATGGTTTGTTAGTGGATCCAGCCAAAATCGCAGTCATTGTTAATCTACCAGCACAAAAAACAGTTTGCCAACTAAGAGAAATGTTAGGACATACAAGATATTACAGGAAATTCATCAAAGGCTACGCATAGATTACAACACCAATGGAAAAACTGTTAAGGAAGGATACAAAGTATCAATGGAATGACAAGTGCCAACACGGTCTGGATACCCTGAAGGAAAATATGGTCACCGCACCAATATTGGTATTTCCATATTGGGAGAAGACATTCCATGTACATGTAGATGCATCAGCGATAACACTTGGAGCTATCTTGGTGCAACTAGGAGTAGGAGACTTGGATCACTCGATAGTGTTCACAAGAATAAAATTATCAGATTCAGAACATAATTATAACACGACATAAAGAGAAGGCCTAGCTATGGTTTATGCACTACAGAAATACAGACATTGCCTATTGGGAAAATAATTTAATATGTTTACATATCACTCAGCCCTGAAATACCTAGTCAACAAGCCAGTGTTGGGGGGGGAGAATCTGTCGATGGTTATTGCTATTTCAATAATTTGACTTTGAGGTAATAGTTAAACTAGGAAAACTGAATGCAGGACCAGACCACCTATCAAGGGTCACAAATGTGGAGGAACCTACGAATTTAGAAGACAACTTTCCAGATGCACAACTATTCTCAGTACAGATTGCTGACGATTACTTCGCAGAGATCATCCAGTACTTGAGCATAGGTACTGCACCGCAAGAATATACTACTATGCAGAAGAAGAACCTGGTAGTCCTCTCAGATGACTATCAATTGATCGCAGGACATCTATATAAGATGGGTGCAGATAACATCTTACGAAGATACGTACTAGACCATGAACGACCAAGAATGTTAGAAAAAGCCCATGAGGGAATAGCAGGAGGGAATTATGCAAGAAAATCTACCACACAGAAGGTACTACGCGCAGGATTATGGTGGCCAACGATCCACATAGACTCGAAATAATACTGTCAGCAATGTGATGTCTGTCAAAGGGTAGGCACACCCAATAGAAGGGACGATATGCCACTATGACCGTAAGTGACACTTCAGGAATTCAAAAAATGGGCGATAGACTTCGTGGGACCTATTAACCCACCAACCAAAATAACGGGGGTGAGATATATTATCACCGCGATGGAATACCTAACAAGATGGGCAGAAGCCACACTAGTAAAAGATTGCAGTGCAGAGACAACTGTACACTTTCTTTTTGAACAAGTAATTACTAGATTTGGGTGCCCAAGAATTTTGATGAGCGACCAAGGAACGCACTTCATAAAAAACACCATCTGAGCGATGTTGGAAGAGTTTGAAGTTAATCACCAAAAAATCACATTGTATCATCCACAGGCAAATGGCATGGTAGAAGCCTTCAACAAAATTCTAGAGAATTCCTTGACAAAGATATGTAACGTCAACAAGGACGATTGGGACCTCAAGGTACCAGTAGTGTTATGGGCGTATAGAACCACATGCAAGAAGTTGACTGGACACACACCATTTAAACTAGTCTATGGTCAAGAGGCAGTAGTTCCCTTGGAATTTTTAATACCCAGTCTACATGTAGCAACCATTACACAAACGAAAGAATGAGGCGCAGTACAGGAAAGAATGAATTAGTTACTGTCAATGGAGGAAGATCGAATCTTGGCAGGATTCCATAAACAAGTACAAAAAGCAAGAGACAAATCTTGGCACGACCGCCACATCAATAGGAAGACATTCAAGGAAGGAGATCTAGTATTTCTCTATGACAGTAAAGCATTGCAACACCTAGGAAAGATGAGAATGCATTGGCTAGGACCATACAAGGTAAAAGTTTTCATGGAAGGAGGAGTTGTACAATTAAGAGATATAGAGGGCACAAACCTCAGAGGAATGATCAATGGGAGCCGATTGAAGATGTATAAGGACAATCAACCACCCACCGAGNAAAAAAAAAAAAAAAAAAAAAACAACCAAAAACAGCGCACGACATGATGGACAAGCTGCATATGAAACACAAAGACAACAAGGGAAAAGATAACGACTATACTAAAAAAGGAAACAAGCGGGAAAAGGAAAGCCAACAAAAGCAGGCTGACAGGACAACAAGAAGTAGAATTAAAAGAAAGACAAGGATGGATGGGATGTCACATTAAATGTGCCAACTGGAGATGACAAAGCAGGCGTAATGGAAAGTATGAAATCACCGCAGATGCATTGAACCTATAGTTATGGTGCATTAATCACATGATGGAGGAAGCATCCTTGACAAGATTCATGACGAGCCCATACAACACGTGAGCACAAAAGAAATTAGTCTACTTCGAAAGGAGAACATGAAAAGAGCAACAACAACAAGAACGAACAGAGTGAAACCACAAAGCTCACTGAATCCATTCGAACTCTGCAAACATTCGACAAACACCATTATGGAACCATCGAAGCTCGCATAACTAGGCCAGACAACCAGACGAGGTCGCGATGACCACTGGAAGAAAGAGAACAACAACCACTAGAGGTCGTCGATATTGACGAAATCCCATCGCCAGAGGAAATCCCAGTAGATTCCACACCCATACTAGAGGAGGTTACGCAACCACAAACAAAGGCCATGGAACATGATACACCAACAGTAGTGCACGAGCCTGAGAACAAAGAAGACGAAACCCACCAGAAAATGCCGAAGCAACCATAGGAGCTAACAGAAGCACACAAAACCCAGAAGCAGAAGTGCGACCATACGTTCCACAAATACCCATCCCATATTTTTTTTCGGCCAAGCCGACAGGTGAAATGGCTATGGCTTGGGTAGAATGGATGGTGAAGGAGCAACCAGAAGCTTCTAGAACCTCAAGCCAACCATTGTAGTAGGAGGACTGAATACAGATACCGAGCTCACCTCGAAAGAAACCATCTGCAGATATTGTGCTACCTTGCATACCAGAGGGAGTACAGGTGGACCCACAACTATTAGGTCACGTCGGGAAGCTCAAGTATTCCTACCATGATGTAGAAGATGAAACCAAATATCTAGAGCTTACACCATAGGTCTTTATGTAGAAAATAGTCGTCAACCAACTCGGGGAAACCATCACTCATCCACAGCAGTGGGCCACTGGACTGGACAGAACAGGAATTCTAGGGTTGCTGAAGATACCACACTTTGGTAGAGGACAATATGCAATGACATGCATCAAGAAACTGTTAGCAGTTATGCATGGAGGGGATATATGGATAAACAAACCCGCCCCCATAACTGTCAAAATTATCACGCAGATAATAGGCCTACCCACCGGGGGTATGGATCCCGCACTGATTCTGGACGATAAGTCCAAGGAAAAAACATTGGCAGAAGAGATGAAGAAGAAATATGGCACCGACAGGGGAAAAAGAGGCATTATAATTAAACGGATCAACAATGCCATGACACAATTGGGTGCAAAAATCTTAGCCTATAATCTGCTAAGAAAATGCCACAAATACAAAGTACCATCATGAGTCATTGTTGTTGCATCTCAGTGCGCAGAAGGCACCTTCATGAGTTGAGCGCCATACCTATCAAACTTGTTCCAAGTAGACTGCAAAGACGCGCATGACGTAGATACACAATTTCATTACTCATAGCTGATCACTCTCATATCTTTCATGGGATGGCGAGAACCAAAATACATCGTCTTTGATACCACACCATAGCCAGGAGGAGCAAGATATCACGTCCTGAGATATGGGCCACTAGCCAAGCATAATAAGGAGAATGGAATAGTATTCGAAGCTTACCTACGGGATATACAAGAAGCCATAAACCGAACATGGAGAATAACACCAGAGGTTGTCACATGATATGGGGGCATCACTAATTTATGGGCTAGGCAACAAGCCATGTGAATACAACCAAGGTAGGACCCAGATAAACAGTGGCTATAGATGCGCTACTGCATCACCAAGGGTGATATTGACATGATCATCAGCGAATGACCTGATGAATGGAGGATTCCAACTATACCCAGAGAATTACCAGGACAAACATCAAAGGGAGGGGCTGCACAGGTGGAAACACAACCTCCGCAAATCCCAGTACCCAAGAAATAAAGAATGGGCCAAACCAAGTCGACTCAGGTAGACGACAACTCAGAGCAGCCAGGGACCCATAAGGAGAGGACAAAAACCACTCAGCCAACTAATGGACAACAGAAACTGGCCGAGGGAGAATAGGAAACCGCATCAAACCCCATCACACAAGAACTAGGGGGAACTAAGAGACCAGCGGTATAGGAAGTAGGTACGCGCAAGAAAATGAAGGAACAATGAGAACCACTGGACTATACAATCACGAAGGATGATGGAGAAATGATTGCTAGAATGGTCCAGGACTAAATTGCAGAGGATTTTGATCATGCAACGCACCACATGGATAAAGTGCATAAGGAAATTATAGAAATGGGACATATCCTTAATAAATTTAGGGAATCTTAGATCACGAGTAGCAGTAGAGACATAGAGCCATCGACCACACAGACCATAGAAAGGATGGAAGTAGAAGAATGCAACCTAGTTCTTTCGATACCACATGCACATTCCACGGTCTATATAAATCCCAACATACTGAGAATGGATGAAATTGTGGGACAGACACCACTGAAGGATTTGGATCATATCCAATTGGTCTTGACATGGATGCCATCAAAAGCACTACACAAACTACAGGTTAGCGTCGACCATGAGATGAAGTCTCGAGCACACAAAAACTTAGTCGAGGTACAACAATCAAGAAAGAAGCGGGAAGTGATGAAAATAGTTTGTGCACAGGCCAAATATGAAACTCAGGAGGAGAAAGAACACAGAAATGATATGGAACGTAGAGTGGAAGAAATTTGTGGGAAACTCCCAACTACTGCGTAAGGAAATGAACTCCCATCCACAAAGAAGATTGACTAGATTGCACAAGAAATTGATCAGTATCAGAAGGAGATCGAGACTCTCCGCGGACATATTAGACCGACAAATCCACTAGTAGTGAAGGAGCAACAGAAGCAGGAAGCAACAATGCAACTGCAGGAGCTAAGAAAATAGATCAGCACAAAAAATGACTTGCTGGATAAAGCAGCGCAACTTTGGACAAGGCTGGAAGAGGATCCACAAGTCCAACATTGGGACAAGGAGGAGGAGAGGATCAATGAAATGATCCAAGAACTCAAGAAGTGACAGAATACCATACCAATTCCAGAATGAGTCAAGGGAACACAAGAGATGAAGAAGATATAGGTAGAACTTATCACTATGCAAACACAAAAACATGAGTGTCAGGCTCAAATAGAACCGTTGCAGGAACGAGTAGAAAGTACTTGCGCAAGTAGAAGAAGCCAGAAAACAGAAAACAAAAAATCAACTAGAATGCGTAGGACTGATGAGCAAGGAAGTGACAACTCAAACAGTTGACACCATCAAGGATAAAACCGTGCAAGCACTGACAAAAGCAACATAGTTGAAGGAACAATTCCAGATGATCACCAAGGAGATCGAGGAATCACAAAGAAATTAGATGACTTGGAACGAGTCACATGTCAGTGTTGGGGGCCTGTTGGCGCCAAGATGAAGGGTAAAGAAGAACGATCGTGGGAAAGAAAGCATGCAAAAAACTGAAGTAACAACTGGAAAAAGAACAACACGCACGCATGCAAGAAAGCGTGCACAAAGGAAAGCGACAACTGGAGGAATAACATCATGCGTATGGGAGAAATACCTAACGTAAGAATGGTTAGGGTTTTGGTAATATTCTGAAAAAGGTTGAAGCACCCGAAATGTATAAATATAGATACAAAAGTACCAGCTAAGAGTTGTTATGTGATGTGATACTATGTTTTATGGGTTATTGTTATTTTAAGCTATATGAACCGATTTTGTAAGCTGTTGAGAAAAGAAGATATGAGGGAAGGTAGATCTGAGGATTAGACCATAGGCTGTAGAGCCTGGTGCAATCTAGTTCACCTCACATAGGTCTTACCTAGTTTTGATGGAGAATTGTAAGTGCGTGGCACCAAGAATACATAACTACCATAATAAAAGAGCCAAGAGACAAATCTTTGTGGACGTAGCCCATGAGGGGGTGAACCATGGTAATACTCGTGTAATATGTTGAATGTATGCATGTCTCTTCTTTCTTTCAAAAATTAATGATTAATCTTGATGAATGAGTTAATACATTGTTATGAATCTGTTTATACTTTGCTTAAATTAAACTGTGGGATATACGTATGTGAATCCAAGGAATAAGTAGTTTCCCTTACAACTCACGGTATCTGGCCTTAATCAAGAAACCCCTATCCCCTACTCTATCCTAGGCTGTAAACACCTGAGTCTTATAGCCACCCATTTAAATTTATCTTGGGTGAGACTGCACAATGCCTTTCGGGTGTTGTGTTGCCTTCTGGTTTACCAGGAGGGCCAATAGTTTTAGAGGCTTTGTTGGAACCCCAAATGACATGAACCCTAGGTCAATAACTCAGACAACCCAAGAAGGGAATCATTAACCCAACATGGAGCTACTCCAAATGAACGAAAAAGGTACATGTTAAAGAGTAATTCACTTATATTTTGTCAAATTTGTATATAGAAACTATTTACATTGAAGTTGATAATATATATTTGATCTCATACTATTAATTTTGAATTCTTTTATACATCAATGAATTTAGAAATTGATGCCATCAATAAATTCATTCTTGAAAAGGCGGAGGCAACGCGTCCATGGGTCGCATTGTATGAAGAGAAAAAAAAGGAAATATGACAGTGACATGAAAACATTTAGATGGTTGAATGGTAGAATCATGCCTCACTACAAGGAAAATAACTTGTAGTAGAGGTTATAGCGGAGGTTTTTAGTGTTACAAAAGTGACAAAAAGTGTCAAAAAAACCTTCGCGAAAACATTCGTTTTTGGTAGCAATTTTTTTTGTGGAGATTATAATGGAACTTAATTATAACTAAAAAAATATGGGCTGGAGGAGGTTTTAGCGGATGTTTTTCTAAGAGTTGTGCTTCATGGTGTATACACATCGATACGTTCTCAAACATAAAGCTTTGATCCTTACATTTCATCGAAAACACTGGGAGAGTCCTAAAATAATGGGGAATTGGTGCGTTTAGAAAAAATAATGCACTGATGCTTTAATAATAACAATGCATTAGTTGAATCTAGGATACCACGCGCTAATGGATTCTTAAACTTAAAGCATCGGTGCTTAACTTTCACAGAAATCCCTGGGGCTATCCAAAAAATATTGGTGCACCGATGCTCTTATAAATAATAACACATTGGTGTTTTAATAACAACAAGGCACCGGTCGAATCTATGATACCATGCACCGATGTGTTACAAGACAAACTCTGTCGGTGCATGAAATTTAGAATGCACTGATGCGAAAGTATGATACAAAAGCACCGGTGCACGTCTTAATTAAATGAATTGGTAGGCATTTTTATTATTATTATAATTGTTGGTTAAAATAGTATTAAGATCGGTGTTGGTTCATTATATATCAACACCAGTGTTGGTTCATTAAACTCACAGGTTCTTTTTAGCATTAAACACATCGATTTTCATTTTCTCTTTTTAGAAACATCGACCTGTGACAGTGCAATTATTGTTATTTTTTAATTCCATTGTTCATCAAAAAACTGGCATATATCTTATAACAGTATTCATATAAATTAAATTTTGAGTAGTGCATTTGGATATGATGTTTGGATTAATTCGTTATATCATTGGATTTCACATCTCTTCATTATAATATTTAATCATGCATATATTTTATCAACGATGTAACATTTCACAATGACATTGGACAACACAATAAAATAAAATGAACTATACTTTCTTATATATGAATATGTGGCTCTTTGTCATACAAAATGGGACACTTGTTGGTAACCCCTTGTATTTCAATTGGGACACTATGTCCATTACATTAAACAAAATGTCTGATTTTCACAGACGATTATTTCAAAAAATACAACAACTTGCATTGATATGCAAATATATTGATCATCATTCTTCACTGGAACTGTTGTCAATGCTCGAGATACTTCCATGACTTGGTTTGTTTGGTCAAATGTTTTGTTGATTGCCTTGATTGTTTACCTCTTCTTCAAGTTCCATCTACACAAATAAAAATAAAGTGTAATGAGTGTATCTACATTTGTGAGAATAATGAAAATTGAAATAAATAATATACATGAATGTAAATTGAAAAGTGACGTACCATAGAAATAATTGATTCTTGAATGATACACATTATTTCAAAATCAAATCTCATGCCTTCTCTCAACAACTCTTCTATTGACAAATTTCCATACTTTGTTTCCTGCGAGTTTTATACCCCATAATAAATCATAGATTTAATATAAATGATTTTTTTTGTTCCATTAATTATAAAATGAGAGAAGTAAAACAACATAGATACTTACAAATTCCACAATTAATTTTTGATATGCCAACATATACTCACAACCCTTACTTAACCCAATGTCAATCAATTCTTTCAATGACTCTTCTTTGTATGTTAGCACCTGTTTGAAAAAATTCAAGGATGGTTGTTGTAAAACAACTTAAAATATTAAAAAAATGAAATATTAAGTTAATGTTCTAAGGAAATAACAATTACTCACAAACTTTGTTATCAACCCTTTTCTTCCTTGACGTCTTGTTTATGTGTTGAATGGGTTCCATTTTGTTTTCTTTTCTGCAAGAAAATACTTGAAAATTAATATTTATTTCTAAATTATTTATTTATATGTACCTAATAGAAAATTTCAATGATTTCATACATTTGAAGCACGTTTTTGTTGAGATAGCTCCTCCTACGATGCAATTATGTCCATTTATTTGACCATCTTCTTGTACATTTTTTTGGACATTCCTACTGGCATATTTCAGATATTAGCTTGTTGATCCTTTGATATTTTCATAATCTTCCTGAAATAAGTAACATGAAAACAAACTATTTTTATATTTCTACATGAAAATTAAATATAAAAAAATTGATATTAATAAATGAATACTTTGTAGTAATATATACATATTCGGGAGTCATCTTCGACTCCGATGGAAAAAATATTGCATATTTTTCCTGGGGTTTGGGGAAGAACACTAATAATAAAGAATAAACTCTTGCAGTTTACATGGGCCTTCAAATTGCACACTCAAGAAGAATTTAAACCCTCACGACGATTGGAGATTCTGAAATAGTTATAAAGGAATTCCTTGGAATTTCAACCTCTGCCACTCATCCCTACAATGGTCTTCACACACAAGTTAATTCTTTGAAACATATTTTTCCCAAAATCCATTACTTTCACATCCTTCGTTCTAAGAATACAGAAAGTGATCGCTTAGCCAAATCAACAAAATCCTTAGAACAGGGCCAACTCTTTATCAATCAAATCT